>CAXITT010000963.1:14376-133194 GCA_964033795.1 Lymnaea stagnalis
ATGCTTAACTTGTGATCCAAAGAAAATTGGATAAACTTTGATATGTTGAGAATAATCTTTAATTCTCCATACATTTCCTTTTTTTTTAAACATTCCTTGTGCAAAATCGAATTCCCCACACTTAAAGAGGTCCGTTCGCAACACATGTCGGGGTTTGTGGTAGGGTTGTCCACCATGAGAGAGACTTATCATTGAGAGAGATTCTTCATTTAGAGAGACTTATTATTGAGAGTGCAATTTCATTGACCGGGTGTTTTTACTTTCGAATGAAAATGAATTCACCCACAGCTATACAAAAAATATTCATTATCATTTTTTATCGCTTGATAAATTATTGTTTAACATTTCAGCGATTTGAATAAAGTAAAATGATATTATAGAAGTGATATGCAGAGGCGTAGCGAAAAATGGGGGGGGGGGGGACAGATGTTCACAAGCGCCAGCTAGTTAGGTGCGCCAAAATGTGCTTTGATATTATTTTATTAATTAAAATAATGGGTTTGAGAGTTGAAAAATGGAAAAGAGGGCGCTTTAAAATGAATCTTTGCCCCGGGCGCAAAACATTACAGCTACCGGTACGCCTCTGGTGATAAGTATCATTCATTAAACGTAATAGATTCTTAATTATACTGGTTAATACTAATAAGCTGACAAAGTCATAGAAATTAGTTGTTGTTCTTTTTTTTTAAATAAACAATCTATAATAATAGCGCGTATCATGATCAGTTCACATGATTAACTTTTCAATAATTTAATTCAGATCTCTTAGTGAGCAAACTAATAATAATTGGTTGGACGAAATAATCCGTTCAAAAAGAAATATGACAGAAACATGACAGAAATATGACGAAAATTGACGAAAATTTGACGAAAATTTGATCGTGTAAAATTGTCGACGACAACTTGCAAGGGGACCATGCAAGTGAAAAAAAAATTGGGGGGGGGGGGGCGGGTGTCCATGAAATGAAAATGGGGGTCAGCGATGGTGGATCTCATATAAATTATAAAAGTACCTATGAAATACATATTAAAATTTAAGTATTAGGTATATTTTCTGATTTACGAAACTGTTAAAGAATTATTATAAACCACCAGTTTCCCGCAGCTCAGCCCACGGACGTTTTTATTTTCCATGCGTGTAATATTTTTGTAAAAAAAAAAAAAGTATCTTTCCGCAGTAAATTGTAGCCTGTGTCAACTCTTTAGCTAGCTAGACCTCCGCCTGTGACAACTCTTTAGCTTGCTAGACCTCCGCCTTTGTCAACTCTTTAGCTTGCTAGACCTCCGCCTGTGTCAACTCTTTAGCTTGCTAGACCTCCGCCTGTGTCAACTCTTTAGCTTGCTAGACCTCCGCCTGTGTCAACTCTTTAGCTTGCTAGAACTCCAACTTTATCTGCGCACAGAGATTTGGTGCCTGGTTTTTACGTGAAAACGTAACAAACAGACCGATGATACACTACTACCGTTTTGCATACAAACTTATTTTCGTAATTATAATATTATTAGCCAAGTAGGGATTTTATAATACATTATTTTTTTTCCATTTACATAATGATTAAATTAAAATAATATATTTAATAAAAATGTGTACGTTTTAGACATTTGCTTTGTGGTCGCAATACAATTTGAACTTTTACAAACTTGCACATATTGATTTGAGGATGTTGTGAATATGGTATTACAACAGTAGATAATCAATCCATATGGTGACATTGTAGAAACCGATGCCATGTTACAAGAGGAACTGATCGGAATAAGCACTAACGAAAAACTTAAGGCAGTGGCGTAGCGAGGGTGTTTGGGGGACGGGGACAAGATCCTTTTTCTTTTCTTCAAATCTTAAACCCATTATTTTCATCAATAAAATAATATCAAAGCACATTTTGGCGCCCCTAACTTGCTGGCGCCCGGGGACATCTGTCCCCCCCTGCCCCCACCACGCTACGCCTCTGACTTAAGGTACAGTTTAGAAACGGAAATTAGCAATTCTGGCTTCAAAAAGACATACATGTTACTTAACCCGTATTACTGAATATCACGAGAAAGTTTTAATTGCTTTTCCATCCTTATACCTATGGAAAGGGTTTTCAGCGCAGTTACCAATCTCCGAACAACAACAAATGAAACAAACTGGAGATCATTAACCGAGGAGATTTGAGATTACAGCTAACTAAATTGATTCCAAATGTTGAAAACAAAATTTTAAAGCACCAGGTCCATCTCTCACACTAAAAGCATTAATTTTTGCTTAATTATTTTATGTAATAAAAAATAAATTTTAATTCGACTCCTTTTAATTTGGATTTAATTTATAAATGTACACTACACACTCTACCGGCTGTCAAAATAAATTTGAAGTTAATCAATGTGCAAAAAATAAATATCAGGTAAGCAGGGGGTCTACCCAAAACCGCAAAACATGGCAAGTGGTCTACGAAACAAAAAAGTTTGGGGACCTCTAGTGTAAACTGACCATAAGGGGTAGAATGTAGGCCTATGTTAAAATGATATTTACAGTTACACTGTCGCGGACAAGGTCTAACAATGCATTAATCGGTTAATTCCAGGGTGGCCATATTTACTTGAACTACTCGCACTTGGCGAACAAGCCCGCATCGTAACTAAAGAAAGTAAAATTAATAACGCCACTTCTAAGGGATACTAACATGGTGGTATCGATATTATGACAGTTGATTGTAAAATTATCCTAATTTAAAAGACTTTTACGCTTTTCTTCTAATTCCTATGTTACTGTCTCTCTACTTGCAGTTCCCTCTTGTGTTGGGTCCGTAACTTTTTTTTTTTTTTTTTTTTTTTTTGCACACATGTGACATTTTAAAATTGAGTCTTTCCGGTTCAGTGTTCACCTGGTGAAAGGCAGTGAAGAGTACTGCGTTGGCGGAAGTGGGTAAACACTGAAATTATCGTGGTTGACCGCGTCTGCTTCATTGAGTGTGTGGGGGTGGATGAGTTTACATGTGCCTTTTTTTAAAATAGTTTTTTGCCCAAGTAAAGATTTCAGACATTTCAACCGGGGTTTGCAAGCATTCCATGTTGGTGTTTAAACGAAGCAGATAATTTTAGTTTTGTCGATAATTTTAAGATTATAATTTTAATGCTAGTAATTAGAAATCAAAAACTTTTTTTTTTAATTAAAAAAATTTAAATTTAAAAAGGTTAAAATACATTAAATCGTAGCAATGTTTCCAACAGTCTGCATTAATTACAGTTACTGTAACCATTAATTAATTATGCAACACCTCATTTAAGGACAAGGCTGCTATGCTAAACTTGAGACTATGTATTCCCGAGAAAATCCGGGAATATCAGCTAGTATAATTTAAAAACTAGCTTATTTAAATTGGTAGCAACATTTTGTGGTAAGCGGCCATGACTCCGTAAAACAATAGTATTGTGGGAGCCATTGATGTAGAGGTTAAGTAAAGCCTTAAAACTCATTGAAATAATCGTAGATCAAATAATCATTTTGGGAACCAACATCATCAACACTTAAATGAGAATAAACAAAATTTGTTCTTTTGGAAGCATTATTTAAAGCAATAAACACCCATAAAGCCTAAAATTTACTTATTAAAATCTGTTTTAGCGTCTTGAAAAATATTTTTTCAAGAAGAAAAAAAATGTAATATGATTTATATTTACAGTGTGTAGGAAATTAGAATGCCCTGCAGTACCAGATAAAGAAAATCCACTTTCTTTGATGGGAGACTACAAGTTATCTTCAGATTTTCCACCCGAAGTTTCAGCAGATGAAAATATCAATGATGGACATAACGAAATCACGACTCGAAGTTCGCAAAATACTCCTCCCACTCAGGTCAACTCAAAACTCACGACGGCGAAATCTGGAAGCTGTATCTCCGTCGTGTCTATCTCTCTGTTAACAACCATCGTCCTGGTCTCAGTTGGTGGGACATTAAAATAGTTGAACTCATTAGTGGCTGGATCTGAAATCAGTGCTTCTTTCAGATATTCCCGCCGGGGGGAAGGGGGGAGAGATTTAAAAATTTCTCGGGGGTGGGGAGGGGGGCGGGCGTCTGTGCCATTTGCAAGTAGCTAGAGGCGTAGCTAAGAGGTGGCATACATAAACTAAATTCACTCAGTTTTTGGCATGACCCAGTCATGGGCGCCCATGGCCCCAGTGTAATCATTTGACACAAGCTTATAATCACCCCTATACCGTAACATTGATCAGAGTGCGGGAAGGATGCAGAAATGTATTTTGCTAAAGACAGTCAGGCAAATTCAAAATGCAAGGGTGCATTTTTGGTGCATTCTTGAATTTGTTGTTTCTTTCAGACAATTTTGAGGTTCCGTTTCAGTTTTACGGGTGTTAAGTGCCAAAATTAGCCATAATGATGATCAAAGACATCTTAAATCCCGTACTAGCGGGACGTAAACTATAGTCATACTAGTTGTATTACCCTTGAGGTCACGCTTTTTCCCTAGATATTCTTGCTTCGTAAATCTTTATAGTCCCCAGAATTATTTTTTTTTAAATAAAAACTACAAGAATGCATTTTATCACATTAAGTGCTTCTTGTCCTGCTTGCACTAGGCAAAAAAAAATTATTGCCAAAAAAATAATATGGCTTTTATTTTTAATTTACATTATTTTAATTTACTTTTATTTTATTTTTTTAGCTTGGGGGGGGAGGTTAATAGCTACTTAATTAATAATTGAATTTTCAATTTAAAAAATAATATAGAAAAATTAATTAAAAAGATTCCATCACTAAAAACCACTGCAAACATGATTTTATATGCTGAACGCAAACGATGGAAAAAACAACGTACTTATAATAATTAGACTACCTTTTCTAAATATTTCCAAATTTTGCCAGAGTCAAAAATATTTTTAAAAACTGTTTATTAGAAAACTCTACATATTTTTATTGGTTTTGAAAACGGGTCATGATAAATCCTAAATGAACGACATAACTATTTTAAGAAGACATGAGTTATTTACAAAAGACATTATATATTTATTAATGTGTGATTGTTAAAGGGAAATCGTATGCAACCAAAGTATATATTTCACAAAATTCAGTGGATTGAAATGTTTATTTGTAATTTCAAAATACTATAACTTTTTTCCGATAAATTACAAATTTCCTCTTCGATAGCCCATACTTCAAAACACTTTTTTTTTTTTTTTTTTTTTTTCCCAAACCCAAAAATTTTTTTTTAATTAAAAATTTTGGAAATAATTTTTTTTGTTTTTTAAAATAAAAACAAAATTTTTTTTTTTTTTTTTTTTTTACCGAATCCACAGAATTTATTTTAAATGAACAATTTAGGAATAAGTTTTTTTGGTTTCTAAAACTAGAACCAACATTTTGTTTTTCATAGAATTGACATGATACTCAAAATGCTCGTTAACAAAAAAGCTTTTTTTTTTTTTTTTCCCTTTTTTTTTTTTAAAAATTTACCAACATTTTGTTTTTCATAGAATTGACATGATACTCAAAATGCTCGTTAACAAAAAAGCTTTTTTTTTTTTTTTTTTCCCTTCTTTTTTTTTAAAGATTTCTGATAGATTCCCATCTATTAAAAAAAATGTATGTACTTTTTTAACCTTTGTCATTCAGGAAACCTTGTTATAAAATTTGCACATTTAAAGCCAACACAAACACTTTTGATATAATAGGTGATAAAATGTGCACTTTTTGTGTGCGCTAGCTAAATTTTTAATTTTTAAAAAATACCTTTTTTTTTTTAAAGTTTCTATTTTAATAATAATAATAATAAATGGTCTTATTCTTATATAGCGCGGTTTCCGATAACTCAACACACGTGGAAGCGATTAAATTTACAGTTACGCAAATTTTTTTTTTAAAGCTAATTAAATAATTATTTGTAAGTTACCTGTATAACATATGGATAATTATTACATTTTTGTTAATATTTACATCTACGAAATATTGGCAATAGTTGATTTAATTAAATATTGTATAATTTACTTGAATGAAATTCCCTATTGATAATAGCCACTGGTAACTAATAACAGAAATTAAAATACAATTAAAACACAAAAGGTAAATAAAACTGTCCAACAAATTTTTTTTATGTTCAAATTCTTGAATGAAATTTATTTGATATTTATACATTTGTAAATAGAAAGAAAAATCATGATCAACAAAAAATAGCTCTAACAACTGAATCTTAACTTCCTGTTAACATTGTGTTTTTACAATACATTTCATTAACAAAATCAATAAACACATTTCCTCCCCCATTGAACAGTCAGTCAATAAACGTATCTATGTGCTGCTGCTATTTGCCAGCACATTGTACAATTAATAATTTGACAAGAGAAAAATGTATAAACTTAGGATATATGAGCAAAAATACTAAAATAGAACAGACAAATTACTGACAACTCACTGTTGGCAAACAACAAACTAGCATTGGATGGATCAAATAAATTGATAACTACATACATAAGATCTTGATAGATCAAAAAACTGTTGACTACAAAAGGCATTTAATCAATCCAACAATTTGTTGAAATAAGATTAGATAAAATAAAGTGTCTTGAAAAAATCCAACAAATTATTAACAAGAAAGTGCAAGATGGGTTTTAATTAAGTAGATACAAAAAATATTAACAACATGTAAAAGGTCTTGTATCAATCCAAGAAACTATTGACTACATTATAGGGTCTTGAATTTTCTTTGAAAAATATACATGATTGCCCTAAAATGTGCAGGTAAGTATACATTTATTTGACAATTTTCCACCTTGTTCGTCTGTTATGGGGGACTTTAATTAACTATCACTGAATAAATCCATGCCAACTTACATCCAGTACGTTACTTGCCCCATGCGACAAGACCGAACTCTGGATATGTGTTATGGTAATATAAAAAACGCCTACACATGTCGTGCTTTATTTCCACTTGGAGAATCCAATCACTCAATGGCTCGCCTAACGCCATGCTATAAGCCAGTTTTAAAAAGAACAAAAATTCATAAAAAACTATTGAACTGTGGTCAGATGATGCGACAGAAAAACTTCAAGCCTGCTTGAAATGCACAGACTGGGACACGTTTATAAACACTTGCCCGGACATTGACGAGCTAACAAACACCGTCAATTCCTACATTAAGTTCTGTGTAGAAATGATTCCCAAAAAAAAACATCCGAGTATTCAACAACAAACCCTGGATGAGCAGAGAAATAAATGAGGCCACCCACCACAAGAAGAACATGTTTAAGATTAACGGTAAGGAATTCATCAAAGCTAAAAAAATATTGAAGGAAAAAACATATCAGGGTAAAAAACAATACAAGCAAAAACTCGAAAAATTATTCACTACCAAGAATTCAAAGGCTTGTTGGGCAGGGCTAAAGCAAATAACAGGATATAACATTCTAAGCGAGAATGCTTATGTGTTGAGGAAGTGCGGAATTTCATTAACGACTTAAATGTAGTTTTGACAGCCTGGACTTTGGAAGAGTGCACAATGAGATGTTGAATTCATTTGAATATGGCAGTAGTACAAAGGATGGTACTTTATTGTTTACCGAACAGAGAGTGGTGTCATAGATGAAGTTCCCTTGGGTTATCCAGCGGCGTGGACAGAGGCGATTTGCTGTTGGGAACCAGCTTATAATCCTTGAAGAATAATCAAGGATGGTACTTTATTGTTTACCGAACAGAGAGTGGTGTCATAGATGAAGTTCCCTTGGGTTATCCAGCGGCGTGGACAGAGGCGATTTGCTGTTGGGAACCAGCTTATAATCCTTGAAGAATAATCCAAGGCCTTGTGGATTTCGTCCTCCGAAGCCCACATCATTGTCACATTGTGACGGACGGATGCCAGCAAAAAGAAAAAAAAAATACTCAATTTCAGGCGGATCTCATTCGCTATGGCATAAAATAAATTCCAGTAAGACTATTGATTACATCATTTTCCTGGTTCTGTAAATTAACAATCTTTTTTCGCAATATAAACAATTTTGAACTGCTTTTCTTTTAATTTTCATTTGCGCATCAAATTTTATGTGTGTACCATTTGATTCCATGCACTTTAATGCACAATGTAAAATATGATTATTTAATTATAACGCCATTTTTTTTAACATCTTAACTTAACTCCAAGGACTTTCAGGTTTTTGAGAGGAAAGAATGAAATAGCGATGGCTGGTGATAATGTAATGAGGAGGTCAATCTACGTATGTTTGCTGGTCACTTCCATTTCAGTATATTCAGTAATAGCAGGCAAGTTGACACCTATCACAAGCTAGCAGGACAATTAAATAAAACTTTTAGATCAATGTAAAACTAAAATTATGACATTGGCTTATTTCAAATAATCGTATCACCTTATTTTATACTTTAGGCAAAGCTAAGCTACTGAGGAACTTAAAGAGTGCATCCTATCCATGGTTTGGTGAAGCGTATAAAAGAAATTGCCCAGATTCAGAGGCCAATTGGCCACAGTGTTATAATTTACGGTGAGTTCAGTTATTTCAAGCATTTTATAGAATTTTATCCTTATCCTGTTTAGTGTCAGAATATATTTGTATATGTACAATTGACTGAATTGACAGCTTGACTAATAGAAACAATTTTAATAATACTAACAGCTTGACTGTTAGGAACGATTTGACTGATAGTTACAGCTAGACTGATAGGTTCAATGTGACTGATACTTATAACTGATTGATACACAATAGATGGCAGAAAAGGGTTAGAGGCCAAAGTCTTGATTAGCCGTAGACTTAACGAAAAACATAACAAGGAAACGGAGTCACAAGTTAAACACATAAACAAACAAACCAATGTGTACATTAGCACACACAAAATTCCAACAATTACGGTGACGCAGAGCAATTAAAGAGCACAGTTAAAAACACAAGAACAAAAAAATCCACCTGCGCTGGTCATCTACTGCATCCTTGTCTGTGTCCAGTCGTCTTGACTGATTCATTCCTTTAAAAGCAAACAACGACAGAGTGAGGCAACTCTCCTTCACTTTAAAATAAAATATTAAAAAATACAGCTCAATTCAAGGCTACTACTCAAGACTTGGTCATCTTCGCCTGCCAAGGACAAACGATTTTCATTTATGTATATGTTTACACAGAACTACACAATTTAAGATGCACGAGATGTTCAGAAATTGTGTGCGATTGAATGTAATTGTCATATTCTAAAAATCTGTTGTCATGTGTTTTTCTACTTTCTCCTACCTAGTCCCAATGAACAGGAATCGATCATCAGACGAGCAGGACTTCCAGACGATACTACACTGACAACAGAACTTGAGGTTGTGTTCAGTGCGCCTGAAGGTTTGCATCTATTTCTTTACTTCACTATTAAGTATATATTAGCACGCAATAGTATTACATTAACAGAATCATTGGGCCTACCTAATTTTTCCTTTTACCAGGATGCTTTAGACATTACTAAAGTGGCCATTTTTTATTCAGTTTGTTCTAAGCAGGAAAATGGGGCATGTGTCAACTTTTGTTAATAAACATTTCTGGTTTGGCTGTGTGCAAAAGTGAGACTTCGGAAATGTTAAGTTTTGTCTTGCAAAATGTTTTTGTTTTTAAATTAGGGCTAGGAGAAAGTATACCAACAAGCTGACTTTATGCAATCAAATGAAAATGGAGTCCTCTGCATGGTTTTCATGTACGATGGCTGAACTTCTTACTAAACCTGGCAAGCTTGGTCTGGCTAAAGATAATATGCAAAATATGTAATATAAAGCTGAAACAATTTAAAAATGAAAGGAACACAGCGATTGTTTGTCAGACTCATTAAGAGTACACATACAACGAATCTCACTTAATCCTAAACAACGGGCAATTGTATAATACTTTCTAGAGACTTTATTGAAAGTGTTTATGTCATATTCAATTAAATGCAGAAATGTAACTGAACATCTGACTGATAGTTGGCTACAAATGCAACCATTGTCTTGTTATATCCCATGTTTTAGAAGATATTGATGTCTGCGGCAAAGATGAGCCCATGAGTAAAGTGAACGAATTTATTTTAAATGAGGAAGGGATAGCAGCTGAGAGCTCTCTTGGTGTGAGTTACATTATTTTATAATTGCATGGTACAAATTATTATGGTACAAATAATCTAAATACATCCTATCAGGGCATTAACAATTCAGGTTAATTATAGTTCACACTATCATGCACCAAGATGTTAGGTTTCACAATTATACAATTGTGTCATAATATTGTAACTTTGAAATCAAAATTGTGAGGAAATTATCATTACATGCATTTGTATTTGCGTTGTTATGGTAAACAATATTTTGAATAAATCACTGTGAAGAAATTTTCGTAAAACACCATAATGTTTAACATGATATGAAACACGAAATAATGAAACTACAATACTACTGTTTATCCATTTACAAGATACACAATTATGGTGTACGATATATCAAATACATTACAACGGTACAAATCATTAATTACACGTTTACATAGCTCAACATTACGCTACAGATATCTTTGTACACATTTAAATTTGGGAAAACACATTCATTTAGCGTATAAATTAATCATGCACAATACATGTAATTATTGTAGACATTGTAACGTACACATTTTAGAAAACTAAATTGAAGTCATAGTCACATGATCAGCCTTATTATCTGCACTGGTCTTGTCGTATTTCTCTAAATGTTTATTGAACAGTTTCAGCAGCTCCTAACTCTGGTAATATTCTATCACAAGCTTGGTGCAGAGATCTACAGGAAACAGCCAAAAGTTAACTGGGACGCCAAGGAAGGTGTTATGTACACACTTATATTCTGGGACGTCGGGTTCTTCAAGATTCGTGGGTGGTTCTACAACATTGAGCTGAAAGGATCGGAAATGCTGGGATTGGTAATAAAGGTTTTTGTATTTATAAGCGATCAGAATCTTTAAATCAGAATACTTGTTAGACTTAACAGGACCTCACTGCATTCTGCAACAATATGTCCATCTTTTTGTGTATTTAAAATTATTTTAAACTAGGTATGACACAAATCTGGGATATGGGGCATTAACTTCCTATATTCTACCACAATATCGTTTATATTTCCAACACACACACACGCACACACACACACACTAGCACACACTGACACACAAGTCTGACATTTTGTTACTTGGCACAAAGACAAAATGGTCTTGCTAAAATAAATGAGGCATAAAATTTATTTTTGCTTCCTTAATTGTGGTCGTTGATTTGTTATTTCGCCATCTCAATAATCAGATATTATGATCCACGTGTCTGCATTGGTTGACAAGAATTTTTCTAAACGTTAGCAGCTTTTCTTGACTTTCTTGTCAACAAAGTCGTGTGAAAGTTTTAGCCGTTCTCCACTACTGTCAACTTCAGTACATCGAATGCTACAATTCCCAGCATTGCCAACTTCAGCTCATCAAATGCTACATATTCCTCAATAGTCATCTTAAGCTCATCAAATGTTATATTTTATTATTATTGCCATCTTCAGCTCATTTATTGCTACATTTTCCACTATAGCCATCTTAAGCTCATCAAATTGACAGTTTTTAAATCAGAAGTACACAGTGGCCACGTGATTTATTGTAGGAAGGTCATATGAAGAACGTTAAATACGTTTCTGGCTGCTTGACACTTGACCTCTGACCTTCAATGTTACTTTTTGGAAAACAGATTTAGCTTGATCATCAACAAAACAAATCTCTGTAGAGAAGACCGTAAATGTAATATTTACTGTTAACTTTGCTTTCTGTCTGATTTTTAAACACACACACTTGGTCGGCCCCCCATGGAAGAACCATTGACCAAAGTCATGACATAGCTGTACACGAGTCTACCTTCTGGAAGCGGGACTTTTCTTTGTTTCGGTTGGTGAAGACACTGTCAGTGACTTCAAATCCGTGAACCAAATACTTTTATACTTCTCCCGTTTGGTAACCTTTTTAAGTAGCGGTGCTACATCCCAACACCAACCATAAACCCAGTACTTCTTATGTTGTAATCTGTTATTGTATTTCAGACCAACTCTCCATACTATCCACCTGCCAACCCAACACCTAACATAAACCCAGTGCTTATCATGTTATTGGAGCAAACAAACAGCACAACCTCCAGCACTAACGAAACAATGAACTTGTGTGTAGAGACTATACCCAACCCACAGCGAGCAGAAAGGTGCAGGAATAGTGTCATAACGTGGCTGAAAGATGGTCTGAGTAAGTAGAATGAGCTATGACCAGTGGCCTAGCTAGGGGGGGGCGGGGGGACATATGTCCCCGGGCGCCACGTTAGGGGGCGCCAAAATGAGTATTGAAACTAACTATTTAATTTTATTAAAATATCTTCATTACAAACCTGTTGGAAAGCATAATTTTTGCGCCCCCATTGAGCATTTAGGGGCGCCATTCTACTCATAAAGAAATGACACATCCACAATGTAGGATTGCTGATGGTGTTGTTTTTTTTAAAACAAAGATCAGTTCGGGTTCAAATATTATTCTTCATAAACTGAAAGTAGCATCTGGTTTTAACAATTATACAGGTTGGATAATTTCGAGTCGAATATAGGATTTTACGTGAGTGCAAGGAAGATAGAATAATACTTCACATAAGTTGAAAAGAGAAAGATAGATAACAAGTATTTGTCTCATTGAATAATATCTGTAGCCTTCTCTCACTTGACGGCAGTTATCAACCGCCTGCAACGCCAGTCTTAGAACACGAAAGCAAGAAGGTTGAACCATACCGACAAGATTACAACATACAAGAAGATAGGATTAAGACAGTGGTACTGTTTAGGCTGAGGAAAACACCAGAGACGATGTTGTTGAACAGATTCAACAAGACGCTGACCTTTCTGACAGTGACGAGGACAATGAGATGGAATAATTTTCTTTTGATGAAGAAGCTAAAGATGGTGTTGTTCTTTTTCCTGCTGTCCTAAGATTTCATGATGTTGGCTATTTAGAATTTGATCAAACGACAAAGCTATCGATAATACCACAGCCTCTTCGTGATGAAATGATAACTCTAGGATCTATACCCTTTCAGCATAGAGGCAGTCTATCGTTAGCAGCAGGTGAACGTTCGATTACTACGTCATGGTTTAAACGCCGACTAGCAAATGGAGAGGAAGTAAATCGATCGTGGCTATTATATTCATCAATTAATAAAGCTGCTTACTGTTTTTGCTGTCTAGTGTTTACATCAAGTTCAAACTCACGATCTTCATTTGAGTTAATCGATGGTTTCAACAAATGGAGAAAGCCAGAAAAACTACAATCTCATGAAAACAGTCCCGGCCACCGCATAGCTTTTACTACATGGAAGGAAGCCGAGCGAGGATAATTGATACAACTGGAATTGATGTCCAGGTCCAAGCTCAAATTCAATTGGAAAAACAACGTTGGCGGGATATTTTGAAAAGAATACTTACCTGGATTAAGTTTCTAGTTTCTTAAAATTTGGCTTGGCACTGCGTGGCCATGAGAAACATCTGCATCAGGACGAGGATAAAAATGTTGGAATCTTTCTCTCTGTGATCAAACTCGTTGCTCAGTATGATCCACTGTTAGAAAAACACCTACAATATGCCCGAGAAAATCCAGGTTCAGTATCTTATTTATCACCGCAAATTTAAAATGAATGTATCCACCTACTTGCATTGACTGTAAGGAATCAACTGTTGAGTGAAATCATAAAAAAACAAGTACTACGGTATCTTACTTGACTCAACACCCGACTTAGGACACCGGGAACAGCTTTCTCAAGTCCTCAGATTTGTGGATGTGGATTTTCAAACTAAAAAAGTAACCATCAAAGAATCATTTTTAGGTTTTGTTCTGATCCATTCCAAAGACGCGGCAAGCCTTGAAAGAGTTATCGTAGAGAAACTGGAATCTGATAACATACCTCTAGCCGACTGTCGGTCACAATGTTATGACAATGCTGCTGTAATGACTGGGCATATATCCGGCCTTCAACAGCGAATATGTGCCAGAAATCACAGAGCATTGTTTGTCAACTGTGACAACCACAGCTTAAACTTAGCAGGAGTACACTATGTTATGACAATGCTGCTGTAATGACTGGGCATATATCCGGCCTTCAACAGCGAATATGTGCCAGAAATCACAGAGCATTGTTTGTCAACTGTGACAACCACAGCTTAAACTTAGCAGGAGTACACTCAGCTAAAGAGGATCCAGTTTTTATCACATTTTTTGGAAGAGTTGAAAGTATAAATTTGTTTTTCTCTCGTTCAACAACTCGTTGGGAAGAATTAAAAAGATTTATGCCAATTACAGTGAAGAGGGAGTCTGAAATACGCTGGAGTGCACGATCAGAAGCTGTTAAAGCAATTTATGAAATACTAGATAAACTAGTAGGGCTGATGGAAAAAGTATCAGAAAAAAGAAGAAGAAGACTCAAACAGGAGATATCAATACGGTTTTTACGTCTAAAAAATTAAACACCAAATTTGGATTTTTATTAGAATTCAAAACTCTTCTCGCCAAGACAAAATTGCTTAGATTTTGGAAATTCTACGACACTGACATCAATGGTCACGAATTATGCACAGAAATCGGAGACTACAAAATGCTGCTCAGTACCCTGACTGAAGTTCTACCGGAAACTCCTTTG
Source organism: Lymnaea stagnalis (assembly GCA_964033795.1). Lineage (NCBI taxonomy): Eukaryota > Metazoa > Mollusca > Gastropoda > Lymnaeidae > Lymnaea > Lymnaea stagnalis. The sequence goes on from CAXITT010000963.1 coordinate 29,035, forward strand.
GATCTTCTTGGTTTTATTGTTTCATATGGAGATGACGTATTTCCGAATATGCGCATTTTACTGCAAATACTTCTAACAAATTGCTGTTTCTATAGCAAGCTGTGAGCGGTCCTTCAGCAAACTGAAGCTTATTTTGTCTTATTGACGTGTTTCAATGGGACAAGATCGTCTGAGTGATCTTGCACTTCTTAGCATCGAAAGAGATAAACTTGAGAATATTAATTTTGACAACGTGATTGGCGTGTTTGCGACAATCAAATCAAGGAGGATCAATTTGTTGTAGAATATGTCTATTCCAGTCATGTATAATTAGTAGAGTATATATTTTTTTTCAAATAAATTGTTTACAATCGTATAGAGAATTATTAGTCTGTAATATATTTCATTAAAATACCAGATGCTTCAAAAATGAACAATATAAACCGTAAAATTTCAAAATTTTCTTGGGGGCTCAGACTGAGGCCCCAGATTCTGTCGGTCCGAGAAGGGGCGCTGACTTTGGGTCATGTCCCTGGGCTTATATGACCCTAGCTACGCCACTGGCTATGACCACACAAAAATATAATATTATGTTTTACTGATGCTAGATAAAAAAAACAGAAATTAATAGTTTCTGTAATAAATCGAACATAAACATGCAAAAAAAAAACGATATTTGCTATGAAATTAGAAAAACCATGATGTGTCACAATTACAGTGGGCCATTGCCTATCATTGTGACATAAAAAACATTTCATTCTGACATTCTTGAAATCAGTGTGTAGCACTGCCTGGCATTTTAAAAGGACGGTCTCAGCTTACAGAATGCCACTTAGGTGACACAGTTCCCCTTGTTATTTCTCAGCTTGGATGTTTTGACAGAATATTTTCATGTATAAAAGTTTCAAATTTGCTTTGGGGTGGAAATAACACATATGAAAATGAAACCGCTAATGTGCCACTAAACATTATAGATACATTCTTAATTTAATTTTTATTTCAAATCAAAATTTCAAAATTGTGCTTGGTGTACTCCACGTTAGATGATCAGATTCGATGCCCTTATATTTCATACACACAAAGATATATTTTTTACAGGCCATCCCTGTATTAACTATAAATCATGTTATGAACATGCATTAGGGACAAGGGAAAGGGGACAACAAAAAACATACTCTCAAAACAAAATCTAGGTTTACAAAACGTTTTCAAAAAATACTTTTATAGCTTAATATTTTAGAACTCATAATTTTAAATATATTTTCTATACCAAATAATTTTCTGCATAATGTCAACATCATCATATGAATATAAAATGAATTATCAGGCCAATATGAAAAGATAAAATGATTCATGCTCACACAGATACCACGAATTTTACCTGGAATTTCTTCTGATGGTGTTCCCTGATTAAATTTAGATGGTATCAAAACTTAAAACAGGATTGTGGAGGGTCTCAATAAAGCACCTCCCTACCCCCAAACCCCCCCACCCCACAAGAAAACCTCCGTTATCATTATTCCGGCGATCCCCCCACCCCCCTGGCCAAACTTAAAATACCTTTTATGGTGTCCCAGAGAATTCTTCTGAAATGAAGAGACAGATAATGACATGAAAGAATGCACTGTTACTCTCTATTGACATGCTTGACAACCAGTCATCAACTTCCCTTCATTTGTGTTTTTTTTTCCTTATTTGATTATTTTTATTTGTGTTGTTACAAGATCTAAACATTCCTTTTTAAAATGCCAGTATTCTTCAAATTCCTACAATCTTTTTGAGAGTACAAATGTTTTGGTTGTGGACAACGTAAGTTATGTCTATAATATAGAGCGTCTCCGTCTCCACAATTTTCGTCTCCAGCATAGACAGCTCCTGATAATTGTATTATTTTATTTTTTTAAATTTTTTGTTGTTTCTTTATTTTTCTTGACTGCCAAAGACGGCCTCTGGTCAGAACGTTATCCTGGGATTAGTTTGTCTTTTCATTTAAAACTTTTAACATGTGGTACTGAAATATTACATCAAGAAGTGGCGTCAGCAGGGCGAGTCTAGACTCTTATGCCCCCCCCCAAATTACCCCTCCCCGGTCCGACGTATCGGGCCGCGGAGAACCGGGAAGAACATGTGGTACTAAAATATACGATTACACTTTTTTGTTTAAGCTTCATAAAACTTTCTCAAAGTGTTATATTTGGGTTAGTCCAGATTTTGTAATCTTTTCATTTTACAGTTGACATATAATGCATATATTGAAATGCTCTACTGTAAAGTCGTAACATTATGTCGCCAATCTATACTTCAGATCTGGTTGGTCTTCAAGTCTACTATACAAATGGAGCTTCACTATACGAGAAATTCAGGGCATGCACTGAGAGCTTCATATGTGACAAGTCCTGCACAGATAAGTTCAATGGATGTAAGCAGAAATGGTTCTATTGTTGTTTTTCCAAAGAAACATTTTTTTTTAAAAATAACTCATTGACACCTTACAATAAATCTGTCGCATTGATTAAAGTGAACAATGAATTTCTTGATCGAAAATTTACTGGTGGACCACACTTCCGTTCCGTTGACACAACACATTTTTGTAACGGTGAAATTTCGTAACAATAGACACCGTAACGGTGTGACGTCTTACTAGATCTCTTATTGAACAGCAGTGACACCGTTTTTTTTTCAAACATGGTTCTAAATTACAATCATTTAATTCCTTACTTAATCGAGAAAAAAAAAGTACTAAGCTTTAATTGTGCACTCGGCAGAGAGACTCATTTCCAATTACAACCAAACTGAATAAAAAAATTTAACACAGCAAAGAAATATTTGCAGCTGAAGCTTTGCATCGTTTTCAAATGCACGTTAACGTTGAAGATGTGGCAGCTTCAGTGCATCTACTTTCGCCACTTACTTATGGAAGTCAAAAATGAAGAATTTTCATCTTTATATTAGCAAGTTTGAGGCTTTTATCCGAAGCTGGGTAGTTAGTTTAAAAAAAGGAGTTTTTTATCAAAGAAATCATTTTTTTTTTTTCAAAGTAATTCCCATCAAAGACTAGTTTAAAGATTAAAAAAGAAGAACACAATTTTAAAATTTCATAAAATGCATTACGAAAAAGAACGTTTGAGCATAAAATATATTTAATGTTCGTCTACATTCAGTTTCCATCCTTTGGCTACAGAGAGCGCCAGGCATTACTATATATATATATATATATATATATATATATATATATATATATATATATATATATATATATATATATATATATATATATATATATATATATATAATATTAATAATTGATTAAACAAGGGAGATCAGAAGCCATGTTCGGAATTAAAACAAAATCCTTAAAAAAAATTCGGGGTCAGATTTTCCTTTTCGCAGCACTTTCCAAACCTATAATTATTATGGCATAAATAATCACAAATATATTTCTTCTATTTATTGAGTTTTTGTTTGCGTGGAAAGTTTTGTTGGGTGTTGCTAGGGCTCCAACGACCAATTATTTTAATGGTGCTTTTCACGTTTTATCGGTCACCGGTTCTTTTCTCCCCTTGTCCGTTGAAGCATTGATGTCCGTCATACTGTTTGCAAATAAGTAAATAAGTAAGGAAACTTTTTTTTTTTTTAATGGGTTAGATGAAAACCTGGCATTCACAGGCCAAAAAAAAAATCATTTTGTTTTGCAATTCGTAAGTTTTTTTAAAAAAAGTAACACTTTATCAGACTTTCCCTCTGTAGCTTCTGCTAGAGGTGAAAGTTGGCATTAATGTGTGCGCGAAATATTTGATTTAAAACGTAGGAGCCATCTACTTTCAAGTTTCAATGAATTATATAATAAATTATAATCATCTATAACTCTATTTTAAATAAGTGTTTCCTTTATATAAATCTAATTCAAAAGTTTAAAGTCCAAATTCACAGGTCTACTTGTAATTTAAAGATTTTTTTTCAATTTAAATAATGTAGGTTACTTTTGTAGAGGGGTTAGAAATTTAGGCAATCAGTATGTTAAGACTGTGAGACAGTAAAAAAATCTAAGAGAATGCAGTCCACAGAAAATATTCATGACACTGAATTATTTGAATTTTTTACTTTAAATTATAAGGACTTAGCACACAAGGGTTAATTAGACTAGATATTAAGATTATTTCGTAAAGATTTTAATATCTTTTAGACTAGCTATTAAAATCCTTCAGACTAGATATTTAGATCATTTAGACTAGATATTAAGATTGTTTAGACTAGATATTAAGATTGTTTAGACTAGATATTAAGCTCATTTAGACTAGATATTAAGATTGTTTAGACTAGATATTAAGCTCATTTAGACTAGATATTAAGTTCATATAGACTAGATATAAGATTGTTTAGACTAGATATTAAGCTCATTTAGACTAGATATTAAGATTGTTTAGACTAGATATTAAGATCATTTAAACTAAAAATTAAGGTCATTTAGACTAAATATTAAGATCATTTAGATCAGATTTTAGGATAATTTTGACTAGATCTTAATATCATTTAGACTAGATATTAAGATCATGCACACTATATATTAAGATCATTTAGAATTGATGGCAGATTCAAAATATGTTTTAAAGCTAAAATTGGCAATCGAACACTCTAAGCACGGGTTCTGTTGGGTAACCAGTTAACTTCGGCGCGTTCGTTAAATATAGCAATTAAAATTTAGATTGGTTTTAATTTAAAATATTTAAAAAAAAATAATTATTGAGTTTTAAATAAAAATACGCAATATTTGTATAGAAATCCATTAAATATTAATAAAGGTCACGGCATCTTCGTCAGCTGTCATAGTACATCGTTATTTACATAACTGTAACATTAACATGTGCGACGCTTACAGTTAATGAAGAAAAACTGAAGAAAAAAACATAAATATGAATTAGGTTCATTTCTTTTCTATGCGTATTGAAAGAACGATTAATCGAAATGCAATTTTCTCAAATTAAAATTCTTGCTCAGACTTCTCTTGCACCATTCAATGCGTATGAGATTAAAATGTGTTTGTTTTTGACGATAGATGCTGCTGACAAAGGATGAATATAAACATTAGGAAATGGCGGCACATAACCGTCCAGATTAAACAACTTAATGGTCTTCCCAAAGCTCACCCCCCCCAACCCAATCAGCCCCAAAAGTACCCTTAATCCAGCCGCGAACCAGTGAGTTGGAGATCTCCTCCGCTAGGACAGACCCCGATCGTATCTACACCCGACTGACTTTCTTGACGGGGGCCATCTCAACCTAAGGCTATCCGGTCGGCCGGTGATGTTATTTTTTTATTTATTTCTTTTAAATTTCAAAATCGATCGAACTGTTTAACTGTCTAACACGTTCTCCTTCTTTTTTATAACCTTAGTCTACCAAAGAGATCAATACATTACCAGCAAAACTGCATTTATTACTGACCAACAGAAAAAACTGGATTTTTATGTCAACTTTCGTTTCACTGGAGTGACGGATAAAAAATTGAAATATACGTGCTGTCAAAACTTGATGCGAAAGTAAGTATCAAAAGTTACCAAAGTAAGTATCAAAAGTTACCAAAGTAAGTATCAAAAGCTACCAAAGTAAGTATCAATAGTTACCAAAATAAGTATCAGTCGTTTCCAAAGTAAGAATCAATATTTACCAAAGTATCAATAGTTACCAAAGTAAGTATCAAAAGTAATCATTCCAGAGTAGTGTACGATTATTGCTTTAAAAGAAAAATACGTGTTAACAGGTAGATACATGTATTGATTTAATTCTTTTTTTTTTTTTTTTTGGCGTTAATAGAACGAACAAAATGCTTTGCAGGCAAAAGATTGTTGGTTGAGATGATAAATGATACCATTTAAATCTACATTCAATACAAGCCACCATTTTAGTCATCAATTTTCCTTGAAATTGATACTTACTGTTTTTATAGCTGTAATCTAAAGCAGGGCTTCTTACAGCCATACCTTGGGTGGGGTGGGGGTGGGGGGTGCCTCCCCAGGGGAAAGTCAAGTGCACCCCCGGAGCAAAATGAGTACAACAATATAACGATTATATTTTTTGATTAAAAAAGACTAAATGGTCAATTGAAAGATTTTTTAAAAGGATTGTATCTGGAGCATTTAACCGATTACAATTTGTTGAATCTATGAAATATCGCTACGTTTGATTTATTTGATGATCCGTATATATAGGGCCAATCTTGTTAAATACTTACAGTATTCTATTAGAAATATTGTACTCGCCGCTCCTGATTTCAAACCGAACGCGTACTTAACGTTGTTCGCACTTAACGGAGTTTTTATTCATTTATTTTTTTGCAACTTCACAAATAAAAAGACTTTAATAACAACTTTAACTACCAATACATCAATATTTACTAGTTTATTTATTTAGGCATTTTTTATAGGGCTACCTTACAGCTCTAAGAGTTTTACCATTATTAAAAATATAAAGGTCTACTAGTCTAGTAACCGTTCTTGCTAAGTATCATACATTCGCAATTCATTTTAATTTATTTAGTTAATTATAAAATCATTACATTTAAAGTAGGGATATGTGTTAAGTTAATCATAAATTGTGGGATGATATTAGGCTGTAAAAAAAAAATAGTTTAATATCATTATTATAAATGAACTCGATTCCATGAATGTTTAGTTATATCAAATAGAATCTTTAAAAATTGAGATATCTTTGTTTAATTAAGAATTTAACGGGCTCATACAAATGGTGCACAATTCATCAAATATCGAAGGCGTTTGAGTTTTCTTTAAATTTAATGTGCTCCTTTTGTAACAAAGTTTTCTGAATAGCAGGTTTACAAAATTAATAAACTTTCATTTATTACATTACCAAATCCCTTTGTCCTTTTTAATATAGTAATATACAAACTGTCCCATCTAGTTGCAAGGAGTTTCAAAAAATTGATATTTCTCCTAGATAAGAATCTATGGGAATTTTTTTTTAAAAAGAAGTTTGTTTTAAAGACCATTTCGATTATCATGCCTATTCCATTTTTTTTTTTTTTTTGTTGGTACGCATTTTAGAAATTTTTTTTATTTATAATTTCTCAATTTAAAATAAATTCTGTAGATTTTGATAATAAAACGTTTTAAAGTATAACAACGTGGCAATTTGGAATTCATCTGAAAAATGTATAGTTGTAATTCAAAATAAAAATTTCAATCAACTAAATATTAGGAATTTTATATTTTATTTTGTAAAAAAACTCATGGCTTCTTTACATAATAATGGCGTTCATATACGATTTAAAAGAATTACCAGCTTTGAGAACCCATAAAAATTTATACATCTTTCTAATTTTAATTTTTTTCTAGTTTTTGACTCTGGGTAAATCTTGGAAATATTTAGCAAAGGTTATTTTTACACGTAAGTTTATTATAATAAGTATTCTGTTCATTGCGTTTAAGACAAAAAATGATTTAGGGCAGTGATTTTTGTGATGGAATCCATTTTTTTTCAGGCAAAAAAAAAAACATAGTATTACCTATGTAGTTGAGCCCCAAAAAAGTGTTGTTTTTTTTTTTAAATGTAAGCCAAATTACTATTAAGTAATGTAAATAATATTTACATAACACAAGCAGGTCGAGCAGAGCCGTCGACTTTTCGAGGCCACAATTGCCACTTTTTGCTTTTATTCTCACCCACCTTACATAGAGAGATGTATAAGGAAGAAAATATTCACATCACATCTGAAATATCCGAGGCCAACTGAACCCGTAAGGGGTTGCGGAGCTCACACAATGCTTCTTAGGTTTAGTGTAAGGGGCTGCGGAGCTCACACAATGCTTCTTAGGTTTAGTGTAAGGGGTTGCGGAGCTCACACAATGCTTCTTAGGTTTAGTGTAAGGGGCTGCGGAGCTCACACAATGCTTCTTAGGTTTAGTGTAAGGGGTTGCGGAGCTCACACAATGCTTCTTAGGTTTAGTGTAAGGGGCTGCGGAGCTCACACAATGCTTCTTAGGTTTAGTGACACCTACATTTTCTTGAACTAAAATTCTCTAAGTGTAGAAAGTAGCAAAACTAAATTAAAGTATTGACTAAAATCATTCTTGAATTTATCAAAACATTTCTAGGGACTATAAAGATTTAATTGTGCAATATTATGCTATTAAAAATACATACCCTTACGGGCACCAGACCTGGAATGAATTTAGTTTTTGTCCCGTTGGTGCGGCATTAAAGTTGCCTTGATCATTATCATAGATAATTTTGGTGACTCCCAAGTGAACGTTTAAAATGTCAAATCCAAAATATTTGAAAGAAACACTGAATTCAAGTATTTGCCAAAATTCCCCCCTTCATTTTTTTTTCAAAACTGTCTACAGCACCCCCAATTTCTAGACACCTTCCCCAAATCTGATCAATTTTGGAGATAAGCTTGTGCCAAACGATTACCCTGGGGAACCCTTGGAGTGAATTCACAATAATGCCTCTCCAGACCCTTAAAAATTTCCTTCCCTTGATCAAAAAGTCTAATAGAAACACTGAGTTCAACTATACTCTAAAATGCTCCTCTTGATTTTGAAATAATCAAACAAATTCTGGGGAGAAAACCCCTTCACCGCTCACAATTCCTTTTAACTACTTAATTGTGCCTTTTATCCCGTCTTGGGCATAGGGCGTCTACAAGAATGTTCCATTTTCTCTTTCCGTTCTAGTAGCTTCCATGTGTATCCCATAATTTATGTCTGCCAATAGCTCACGTCTCCATGTATTTGTTGACCTTATTGTCTGGTGATGTTATATGTGGGTTTTCAGATAGTGTTATTTATCTACATCCATATATTCCGTATGATGTCTTCAGCTATAGGCTCCTTGTATTTTCCATATAGTAAGTATTTGTTGAAGATGTTTTTGGCCATTTTATATTTATGATCAAGTATTTATGAAGGTCTGTACTTTCTGTGTATTGCTCGCTATTTTTCTACACGCGCGGCTCCATATTGTAGAACTATTTTGACATTTGTGTTGAAAAACTGATTATGGTTTGAATAATCAGCTCCTTTTACTCACATATTTTCTTTGATAGCACAAATGCTGACCTAGTCTTTCTAATTCTAGCCCTGACATCTGCTTCGGATCCACCATTTAAGTCGATGGTGCTGCCCAAGTATGTGAAGGCCTACACGTTTTCCAGTGTATTTCCTGCCAGAGAGATAATCTCCTGGTTGACTTAGTTTACCATTGTGATTTTCGTTATGCTTTTATTTATGTTAAATAAAAGCAAGATTGATCGACGCCCTCAATTTCAAACCCTCAACCCGATGAAAATGATCGATAATTTTGGTGACGATAGATACACTGCCTAGAAGCGTAGCTAATGTTATGGCCACCATGGGGTCCAAATATTTTTGTCGCTCTCCCTTTCACTTCATAAACTTTGCAGTTGTCCGAAAATGCTGCATCTCTGCATGCAGAGAAAGCTACACCTGGGTGAACAGCCTTGCCCTCCTCCTTTCTAAGACATTGTTAGCGGCGTAGCTAGAGTGTTTAGCGTCAGTGGCTATGATTCGTTTTTACGCTCACCCTCTAACCTGAAACTAATAATTGTTTTCAACTATCAAACACCATGAAAACTCATTTTCTTGCCCTGCTAGTCTGGTGCACCGCGACTTATGTCTTAACTGCTACCTATAAGCTACGTCTCTGTGCACATCCCACTTTTAACTGGCACTACCTCCTCCTCCTCCCCCACTCCACAAAAAAAAAAGAAATCCGAATGCCACACGGGGGAAAATGTCTGAAAGAAACACTGATATATAGCGACCTCATCATAGAAAGCTCATTACGTGTGCTAAAACAATGCACAATAAAGGAGCTCAAGAAATCCCAGATGGACAAAATTTAAAAAACACTTTAGAGGAGGTCACATAACATTACTGACAATATAATAGCATGAACCTCATGTACCCACTGTATAAAGACATTATGATAACATTAACCTCATGTACTAACAGACTGATGACAGTATGATAGCATACACGTTATGCACCTCACATTCCTTGTGCTGTCTACGGATACTAGTTGGCTTGATAACATTTAGCTCATTTACCAACTATCAGGTTACAATATGATAAAATTTAGCTCATTTACCCACTGCCTGGTTTACAGTATGATAACTTTCACCTGATGTAACGACTGCCTCATGATAACAGTTACCTCATGTACCCACTGCCTGATGATAACATGATAACAGTTACCTCATGTACCCACTGTCTGATGATAACATGATAACAGTTACCTCATGCACCCACTGCCTGATGATAACATGATAACAGTTACCTCATGTACCCACTGCCTAAATAATAACATGATAACAGTTACCTCATGTACCCACTGCCTAAATAATAACATGATAACAGTTACCTCATGTACCCACTGCCTGATGATAACATGATAACAGTTACCTCATGTACCCACTGCCTGATGATAACATGATAACAGTTACCTCATGTACCCACTGCCTGATGATAACATGATAACAGTTACCTCATGTACCCACTGCCTGATGATAACATGATAACAGTTACCTCATGTACCCACTGCCTGATGATAACATGATAACAGTTACCTCATGTACCCACTGCCTGATGATAACATGATAACAGTTACCTCATGTACCCACTGCCTGATGATAACATGATAACAGTTACCTCATGTACCCACTGCCTGATGATAACATGATAACAGTTACCTCATGTACCCACTGCCTGATGATAACATGATAACAGTTACCTCATGTACCCACTGCCTGATGATAACATGATAACAGTTACCTCATGTACCCACTGCCTGATGATAACATGATAACAGTTACCTCATGTACCCACTGCCTGATGATAACATGATAACAGTTACCTCATGTACCCACTGCCTGATGATAACATGATAACAGTTACCTCATGTACCCACTGCCTGATGATAACATGATAACAGTTACCTCATGTACCCACTGCCTGATGATAACATGATAACAGTTACCTCATGTACCCACTGCCTGATGATAACATGATAACAGTTACCTCATGTACCCACTGCCTGATGATAACATGATAACAGTTACCTCATGTACCCACTGCCTGATGATAACATGATAACTTTCACCTGATGTAACGACTGCCTGATGATAACATGATAACAGTTACCTCATGTACCCACTGCCTGATGATAACATGATAACAGTTACCTCATGTACCCACTGCCTGATGATAACATGATAACAGTTACCTCATGTACCCACTGTCTGATGACAGTATGATAACAGTTACCTCATGTAACCACTGTCTGATGACAGTATGATAACAGTTACCTCATGTACCCACTGTCTGATGACAGTATGATAACAGTTATCTCATGTACCCACTGTCTGATGACACTATGATAACAGTTACCTCATGTACCCGCTGTCTGATGACAGTATGATAACAGTTACCTCATGTACCCGCTGTCTGATGACAGTATGATAACAGTTACCTCATGTACCCACTGTCTGATGACAGTATGATAACAGTTACCTCATGTACCCGCTGTCTGATGATAGTATGATAACAGTTACCTCATGTACTCACTGTCTGATGACAGTATGATAACAGTTACCTCATGTACCCACTGTCTGATGACAGTATGATAACAGTTACCTCATTTACACACAGTCTGTTAACTGTATGATAACATTCATCTCAAGTAAACACTGTCTGATGACAAGATGATAATTTTCAACTTATGTACCCACTGTCTAATGACAGTATGATAACATTCTTATCATGCACCCACTGTCTGATGACAGTATGTTAACATTCACATCAAGAACCCAAAGTCTGTTGACAGTATGTTAACATTCACATCAAGCACCCACTGTCTGATGACAGTATGTTAACATTCACATCAAGCACCAACTGTCTGATGACAGTATAATAACATTCACATCAAGCAGCTACTGTCTGGTGACAGTATGATAACATTCACATCATGCACCCACTGTCTGATGAAAGTATGATAACATTCACATCAACAACCCACTGTCTGATGCCAGTATGTTAACATTCACATCATGCACCCACTGTCTGATGACATTATGATAACATTCACATCATTCACCAACTGTCTGATGACAGTATGATAACATTCACATCAAACACTCACTGTCTGATGACAGTATGTTAACATTCACATCATGCACGCACCATCTGGTGGGAGTTTGATAACATTCACATCATGCACCCACTGTCTGATGACAGTATGTTAACTTTCACATCAAGCACCCACTGTCTCATGACATTATGATATCTTTCACATCAAACACCCACTGTCTGATGACATTATATTAACTTTTACATCAAGCACCCACTGTCTCATGACAGTATGTTAACTTTTACTTCATTTGCCCACTGTCTGATAACGATATGATAACATTTACCTCATGTACCCACTGTCTGATGACAGTATGATAACATTCACCTTATCGACCCATTTTTTTACTGACACTATGATAACAATGGTCTTATGTACTTACGGTCTGATGACAACATTTTAACATTCGCTTCATGTACCCACTGTCTGATAACAATAAGAGTACAATCACCTGTTACGCACTGTTGTCAGTTAGGAGAACTTAATCTCTTATATCGTTAATCGTATGGCTCGTTCTAAAACAGTACACAACAAAAGACGATGCCATATGTTAAAAACAAATAAAAGAATACTATACTCAAACTAGGAGCTAATAACAAATGATGAATTTTACTATGTTAATTATAAATTACATACTCAAAAAGAAATATTATTAAAGCTGTTGATTAACAGTATAATGATTGAGAGTCGAAGAATATACAATGTTATAAAAAATGAACAATCATGAAAAGGAATCTACAGACACACACACACACAAAAAGTAAAATAAGCCTTCAAGCGAAAAAGCACACGTTCAAAATAACTCTAGTCAGTAGTCTCGTCTGTCGTTCAAACCTTCGTTTTTTATATAGCCTGTTTCTTTAGACAATTCTAGATAGGCTACGCATTGTATTCTCTTCCCGCTGCTTGTACAACAGTTTACAAAACTCGAATCATGAAACTGACCATAGATTTTGTTTGATTGTAGCTGAGGTCAAAGAGAGACTTTAACTAGTAATTTCCGCCTACTAATAGAGCATCCGAACATGGGGTCAGCTTAAGTTCATTCACCAGAAAGATGAATGAAAGCAAATGGGGTGCCGTAACACACCTCGTATACTGACTGTCTGATAGCAATTTGATTACAATCGCCTCGCATACCCACTGCTGAGGACAAAATGATAACATTCACATTATGTACCCACTGACAGGTAAATAAACACAATTTAAATGGATATTAATCAATTTAATCTTTGATAACGTCAGGAAATTTGAATACCGCCCCAGGCCAGGAAATAATGACAGTGAAATCTATGTCGGTATGGTTTCCCCAATGCTCTTTGAATCTCGAATGACGCTTGAAATGTCAGGACCTGTAGATGCCTTACGAGGTATTTATAATATGAAACTGGAAATTCATAACTAATCCCGTGCTCTACAATATATTTATAATCCTACAACGTGTGTCCCTACCCATTGTATTGTGACCACGTCACAAGACAACGGTGCCGATTTGGAACGTGCCATACTCAAATGTAAAGGCTACAAACGGTGGACGGCAAAGCTGATATCATTAGATGATCCAATTTGCTCGAAAAGATGGTCTAAAAAGTTTGAGGTAGAAGGCGATATAGAGCACAATGAGACACTAACAGTTGTCCACTTAATCGTTGCCTTTTTACCGTCATTTCCCTCGTCATTTAATAAAAATTAAAAAATTGGCAGCGAAAGAAGCCCCAGCATCGACCACGATTATCCTTGGTTTTGGAAACAGGCGTCAAGTTAAAATGAAAACAAAAACTCAGACAAAGACTCACAAGACTAAATACAAGTTGTGCAATATAATCGAAACGCTTTTAAATGTATTTGCATGAATAATAATAATAAGCTTAGCTTATGTATGAAGCCATGGCAATCACTATTTGCTACGTAGGCGCCACGCACGTGTGTTTGATCAAATCGTAACAAAATCCAATCTTTAAAAGAAAAATGATTTAAACATATATTTTTCTTTTTTAATCGTGAAATAAATAAATGTTAGTCTGGTTGTTGTTTATATTAAGTTTAGCAAGTATTTATTATTTCAAGAACGGAAAATAAATTACATGTGAAATACGTGTCTATAAAAAACGTTTTAAATTTGAATTTTCAAAAGACGATATCTGCATAAAGACGATACCATCCATTTCATTGAAAATCATCAACTCGAAATAATGTTGAAATTTTTGTCCTTACAGAAAACGACACTTACTATTCTGTGGTAATATTTGATATCGATGCCCTAGCCTGCCTTCCCGGACCATATATGCATCATGTCATTGCCAACTTGGAATATCCAGGTGAGCGGAAATAATAATGAGCAGAAAATTTAACTAAAAGGACTGCATTCAATTCTAGTGAATGGATGAAATAGCAAAACGAGGTATGTGGAAGCTTGAATTAGAGAAGATGACAAAAAAAAAGGACGTTTCTGCAAAAAGCCTTCTTCAGCTAACAGTAGAAATGAAAATATAAATTTATATACTGTTTTCAATAAAAATTATATATACTGTTATATATTTTTGAAATATATGTATTTATATATAATGTTATGCCGAAACATCCTTATTTTTTTCTTTCCTTTTCTCTAATTCAAGCTTCCACATACCTCGTTTTGCTATTTCATCCAGTATTAATGAGATAGATTATTGCCATATCACCGGCCGGTATTAATGATATCTAACATATCCAATGAATGGAACATTGTAATATCCAATAAATCCAGGATAGTGGATGGTAATAATAGGATATAATCCTGTTGACTTTGGCACAATTCACATATACGTAGTTGAAGACATATAAACACCCGTACACGAAGACAAACATAATGACCAACTTATAATTATTTTTTCTTGTTCATTAATTAAAGGAAGATTATTTGTTTTAAACTGCCGTGTGCTGAAAATGTGGTCTAAATTTTATTTGGAAAATACTCGAAAGCAGATTGTAAGCGGAGAATCTCACGCTAAAAGAAAGTGTTATTTTGACCAGCCAATTAAAGGAGGAATGTGTTGCAGGATAAGATGCGATGCCTACTCTCTACTGATAGCGACGTGACATAGTTTGGAGGAATGTGTCATAGCACAAGACGCGATGGCTAGCGAGATGAATGATTTTGGACGAATGTGTCATAGTATAAGACGCGATGCCTACTCTCTACTGATAGCGAGATGAAGTAGTTTGAAGGAATGTGTCATAGCATAAGACGCGATGCCTACTCTCTACTGATAGCGAGATGAAGTAGTTTGAAGGAATGTGCCATAGCATAAGACGCGATGCCTACTCTCTACTGAAGCAGTAAAGTTAACGACTGAAACAAACTACATTTTTAAATGTCTGAATACATCGTGCAGTCATCTTACATTTGTTCTCAGTATTCTCTCGTATGGGATTGATTAGTAGTCCAACTATGAGGGTATCGTATCTAACTATGTGAGAATTGACTCCATCTATGAGATTATCGAATCCAATTATGTGAGAATTGACTCCAACTATGTGAGTATCGAGTCCAACTATGTC
The DNA here is from genome assembly GCA_964033795.1 of Lymnaea stagnalis. NCBI lineage: Eukaryota > Metazoa > Mollusca > Gastropoda > Lymnaeidae > Lymnaea > Lymnaea stagnalis. The sequence goes on from CAXITT010000963.1 coordinate 44,716, forward strand.
ATCATCGAGTTCAACTATGTTAGCGAAAAGATCAGTTGTGTGAGCCTTGAGTCCGAGTACGTGACTTTCGAGTCCAACTATATGAGCATCAATTTAAAGTATGTGAGCATCGAATCGAAGTACTACAGCATCGAGTCCATCAATACGAGTTTCGAGCGTAAACTCTACAGCTTAAAATACGCGACGTAAGTTAGGTATTAGATTGAACATTTAACAAATCAGTTAGGATTCTGAAATATTCCCAATCTCGTAAGATGCAAGCAAAGACATCTGTTACATTTACAAGAACTGATGAAAGAAGGCAAAATGTGAAGGTTTATAGAACAAAAATCATTCATTATGGTCTCAAAATACCCGGACCCGAAGTAAAAAAAAAAAACTTCCACCCCCCTCCCCCCCACGGTTAAGCCCTAGTAAGATATTTTTTTGGAAATATATAGATACATTTTTCAAAAACACAGTTCTTTTATTTAACTCGGTAGACTTAGTTTGGCTCTTTTTCAGGCCGACATCTTGAAATGCAAAACTTAAAAAAGAATGATTACGTACCTCCATGGCCTGGTGGTGAAATAACTCACACCTATCTCATTATTCTGTATTCACACAAGGAAGAGATGTATATGCCAGGGTAAGTATGGAAAATGAATTATTGTCAAAGACGCTACGCCACGCATAGTTTATTCTGATGCGTCTAGATTCCTTTACATTCACTCAAACCATGTGCGTGCGTACGTGTGTGTGTATGTATGAGTGAGTGCAGTGCTTTTTTGTAACAAGAAAAGTGCCTGTAGTGACGTCTTTTAGTTGTCATTCACTACGACGACACGCAACAGGGGTGAGGGGCTTACGATTTTATGACCAACTATTATGATGGTGTCTATATCACGTGAAAAAAAGTGTGACGATTTTTTGGGTTTGGGGGGGGGGGAGTTGGCGCAAATGCGGTAGAAATGGCGTGACGTCATTGGTCCCTTATTTTACAATATATATTTAAGTATATATATATTCCATCATAGGTCATTTATATGTGTTGTTTTGATTTGCTTCCCAATATCAGATTACAACTATTATGATGGTGTCTATATCACGTGAAAAAAAGTGTGACGATTTTTTGGGTTTGGGGGGGGGGAGTTGGCGCAAATGCGGTAGAAATGGGGTGACGTCATTGGTCCCTTATTTTACAATATATATTTAAGTATATATATATTCCATCATAGGTCATTTACATGTGTTGTTTTGATTTGCTTCCCAATATCAGATTCAGAAATATTACCAAGTGTTATTTTTGTGTGTTCTTCTGGACGAGTGGTTGAGAAGTAACTGGTTTTTTTAATGATTTTTTTCACCAATATGCTACGCTGGACAGGGTGATTTAAGTAAAGGTGGACCAAACATATAATTGACAAAAGTTATTTACAAAATCAGTTAAAAAAGATTCGTCAGTACGCATTTCGGGTTCGCTCTACGATTAAAAAAAAGACCTTTATTTATGTATATAGTTTTATAAATATATTCTTAAATATATTTGTATTTATATATATTTACAAAACAATATGTTACTTTTGTTTAACTCATGTAATCATCTCGTACCCGATGGGATCCTGTTCGCCGTTGCAATCCCGATTCCCGGTGGAATCGCATTCCCATTGGGATCAAAGTCCCGGTGCTATCCCCTTTCCTCGCTATCCCAATGGCCTGGTGAGATCTAGTTCCCTGAAATAATAGCGTTTCTCGGTTGGATCGCTTTTCAATAAGATTTTAGATACCACAATTTATCCCAGTAGATTTAATGTATTACCCCCACCCCTTTATTTTTTAAGCCCCAGAACGATGTTACAAATTAATTTTCTACAAAATCAACTTTTGAATACGAAAAAATCTGCATCAAAAGATATTAATTGTAACCATTTTTAACTTAAGTTTTATGAAAGTGCCATAGTGGGGGATCATTTCAAAATTTTCCGTTTTAGTTATGACCCGAATGATTAAAAAAGGAATGATACTTATTTAGTAAAAATTTTAACATTTGTATGGTTAAAATCAGTTGCAAAAGTACAGGAGTTCTGGCCTTTTAAAATTATCGAGCTCTGTAGAAAGTTCTGTGAGCCTCGAATTGACTGGACACTTTTAAATCCAACAATATTTCAATAAAAACTGTAAAGTGTATGAGCTAGATCAGGGGTCAGGAACTCTTTGAATGATAAGAGAGCCACATCTTCGTCAACATATATGAAATGATTACAAGAAAGTAGGGTTTAACCTGGAAAAAGGAACGCAACAAAGGTGTCGGCAGGAAGCCTTTGTCAACGAAAAAAAACAACAGAAAAAACAAGATAAAATTAAAATTAAAAAATAGCACTTAGCTTAGAAGTAGTATCCGAGAGGGCAGCAAATGAATTGTGACAGAAAGTAAGTGGGTGCGAGATCAAATAAGAAGAGAGAAAGAAAAGAGGATAATTAAGTCCACTACGATAGCTCGGGACATGGTGGGGTGGAGCTGGTTTCAAGCTGTGAAAAGAGACATGACGTTCATACCATGTGGTGTCAATGTGGTGCCATAGGTCAGGATAAGCTTGTGTTCCAAATTCACCCAGCTGATTGTGTTCGTGCTAGCCACGATCGAACATATTGAAAAAGCCCTGTTGGTCGTTACTATTGAAGTGTTTCGAGACAGTGCTTGTCAAATATCTTTTTTGTTCGTCCGTCGAAGATCGACGTTGACCATCGAGTCGTCTGGTGACTGATGACTTGCGCGATTGACTTTTGTTTAAAGCGAGGAAGAGTTGCGCGGCGTCAACCTCACTCTCTCATCCGGGCCCACCATATCCAGTGGCAAGACTCTACGTCAAGATGAACAGGGATGGGTACGGCTGAAGGAATTGTCATTGAATGCGCCTTACGGGACTCCAACTCCGGATTTGAATTCAGAGTTTCCTTCTCTTAGATGAGTTGCCCGGGGAGATGTTTTTGCTTGACCGGCCTTTGGCTGGAATTGAACTCCAGACGAGGGCATCAAGGGGGCATTAGGACCAAACGCTTTAAAAATGGCTCCCCTCAAGTCCAAGAAAAGCCAAGTTGTCATAAAACCAATCGATCGAATTCGGCTTTGGGTTGAGCATTATCTTGAACTATACGCATCAATGAATGTAGTCACTGATATTGCTCTGAATAACATTCCTGTCTTTTCAATAATAGAAAAAATAGATGAATAAGCAATTATGTAGGAACTCGAAAAAGCAAGTATTGATTACCTTGCTGACGATAAGGCTCCAGGGATTGACGGAATTCCTCCGGGATTCCTCAAAATTGAAAATCTATCCTAAAAAATAGCTTCAATGAGGCCTGTGCGCTCAACATGTTACTATATGGCTGGGAAGTGTAGGCCACATATACCAGTTAGGGGCGAAACTCAACAGCTTCGATCAAAGAAGTCTTCATCGCATTTAATGCAATCGATTGCAGAACTGGGTGTCTAACACGGAGGTCTTGGAGCGTGCAAAAAATTCGTAGCATATTCTCAGCTATTAGCAAGAGGCGCTTCCCTAGTTAGGTCATGTAAGGAGAATGCAAGAAGGCCTCATTCCAAATATTCTGCTGTGTGGAGGGTTGGCAGAATGGTCAAGACTGATAGGCGGCTGCTGTTTAAGGGCATTTGCAAAGGAGCACGAGGGAAGCAAACAAAGATAACTGGAAAGAGATCATCACTGAGCATTGTTCCAGCTGGCGAACAGCAGTGTGTGAAAGGGTAAATACAAAAAGACAGAGGATTGCGCGAAACTAATACCTTGCAACAATAAGAGCATTGCGGAGAACCAAGTCTACCCAGAAGTCAAGGTTCTACTACGAGAAATGCAGCAGAGACTGCCACATCAGGATCGGCTTAGTAAGCCATTTGATAAAGTGTACATTGTCTCCCGAAAACTGAAAGATGCCATGGATGCACAGTAGAGCATCAAGTTATCCGCAAGCCGATTATCCATGGCACGGAGCATTAGTGTACAACAAATACCGGTAAATTATTTCGACCCCGGTCGTCAAATCCATTCTCTCACGTATAGTTTGGGGCCATTGAAACCGGTACGTCTTTAGTAATCGAACGTGTGGTCTTGTCGTAATCGCCTGCGTACATCGAAAGTTGTGTCGACCCAGATTTTACCAGAATTTTTTGACTCACGTGAAGACAGTTACGCATCTGTTGATTAACAAGATATCTGCGCTTACGCCATTCACTCACAGAGAACGTTCGCAACATCATACGACGCGATGATTCGGGCCAGTAATCGGATTAGGTTTATAAAGACTTTTGCCTGAAAGTATTGTGTCCAGATGCATTTGTCAAGAATGTGTTGGGGGGGGGGGCTAAAAAGTGCTAAAAATTCACTTTTAAAAAAAATTACGTTTATTCCCTTAAATCCACTTATAAGATTATGCGAAAGTATGAAAAAACAAAGAAATTTTAACATTTGCCTTATTTATAGTCTCTTTTAAAATTGAAAATACACAATTCATCGTTGTTGTTTTTTTAAATCACTTTGAATTATAATAATTTTTATAATTGACAAACGAATGGCATCAGTGAATTGGCGTCAGCGAAGTGGCGTCAGCGAAGTGGCGTCAGTGAATTGGCGTCAGTAAAGTGGCGTCAGTGCATTGGTGCCAGTGACGTGGCATTAGTGAAGTAGCTTCAGCGAATTGGCGTCAGTGCATTGGCGTCAGCGAATTGGCGTCAGTGAATTGGCGTCAGTGCATTGGCGGCAGTGACGTGGCATCAGTGAAGTAGCTTCAGCGAATTGGCGTCAACGAATTGGCGTCAGTGAATTGGCGTCAGTGAATTGGCGTCAGTGCATTGGCGTCAGCGAATTGGCGTCAGGGAATTGGCGTAAGTGCATTGGCGTCAGTGCATTGGCGGTAGTTACGTGGCATCAGTGAAGTAGCTCAGCGAATTGGCGTCAGCGAATTGGCGTCAGCGAATTGGCGTCAGCGAATTGGCGTCAGTGAATTGTCGTCAGTGCATTGGCGTCAGCGAATTGGCGTCAGTGAATTGGCGTCAGAGTACTAACTCCAAATTATAAAAAATAAAAAAAAAATATTAAAATGTTCCGAACTTCATTGAACAAATCAGTAGGTTTTCAAATGTTAAGGGAAATTTAAAAAGGTAAAAGCTGACTCTCTACCAATCTAACCAGTAAACGACGGGAAGATGTGATGAACATTGTTTGTTTTTAAAATTGTACTTTGTCATTTGTATACCAATTTTTGCAGCAGAGCTCCTCCCATATACAATTGTTATCATAATCTTAATTACTTTGCATAAAACACATTTTACATCTTTTAAACGTCTCGAAATATGTGTGTATCTTAAATTAAATATAATCATTAAAAACTTTCATGTGATCTGCCTTAATTAATCTATTAAGTTTTTAAGTTGTTGGTAATCATCTTAAAAATCATTTTTTTTTTGAAGTATATAGAAAAATAAGTCTAGTAAAAAATAATAATTTTGATTAATTATAAGGTAATTCGTTCCGAAAATATATTAACAGGCCCTAAAACAAAATTTTGCGTATGAATCATTTTTATGCATTTGTATTTGTATGTGTGTAACTGTATGTGCTTTATCATTTAAGGGATTGTAGCAACTGATTTTTTGGATGATAATGGTTTCTATAAAATATGTAAAACCAAATAAACTAAAGATATATTTTAAACACAAATACGTCATCAATGCAAAGCATGTAGGAACGGCTACACAATTAATATCCACACCAAAACAAGCGACTATTGAACAAATCGTAGTTCATACATCTTCCCTTTGAAAAACAGAAAGAAAAAAACCCGAGGTCTGGGGGGGGGGGGGGGGGGTTGTGGGGGTGTTTGCGGTGGGGCTGAAAATACGTTCGAATGTGTTGTCACCTGAAACAAGTCTATTTGCCATTTCGTTAGGATGACGGGAAGTGGGTCCGTTGGCTTTCTTAAGATTTTACCCCAAACACACGAATGAAAGCGAAGTTATTATAACTCAATCAATCCCTGTGGCGTTACAGCCATTGGAGGGCTTTGGCCTGCCTCACTACCTCCTTCCGCTCAGACCTAACTAATGCTTTTCTTTTCCATGCTTGGATTCCCCGCCGCAGTAGATCTTTTTCCACCATATCCATCCATCTAAGCCTAGGTCTGTCTTTGAGCCGCTTTCCTCTGGAATTTCGGTGATGCACCCTCTTCACTACTCTCTCCTTTTGCATTCTTTCTAAGTGTCCTGCCAAGCGTAGCCGACCCAGACCTGTTTACCCTTCAACTCTTAAAATCGTACAATATCATCACAAAATCGTTCAGTACATTATCTTAATAGTAAAAAAATAAACATACAGTATATATAATGTATACATCTTAAAATCGTACATTGTACACCAAAATCGTACATTGTACACCAAAATCGTACATTGTACACCAAAATCGTACATTGTACGCCAAAATCGTACATTGTACACCAAAATCGTACATTGTACGCCACAATCGTACATTGTACACCAAAATCGTACATTGTACGCCAAAATCGTACATTGTACGCCAAAATCGTACATTGTACACCAAAATCGTACATTGTACACCAAAATCGTACATTGTACACCAAAATCGTACATTGTACACCAAAATCGTACATTGTACGCCAAAATCGTACATTGTACACCAAAATCGTACATTGTACACCAAAATCGTACATTGTACACCAAAATCGTAAGAGTAAACAGGTCTGCCGACCCTTTTTTTTATCCCTGCTACTATCGTGGTATGCCGATATAGACTGTACAATTCCTGGTTGGTTCGTATTCTCCATCCATATTCATCCTTTGTTCGTCCATATATTTTCCTGAGAACTTTTCTCTCCAATGTGTTTACCCGGTTTTCTGCCGTTTTTGTTAGGGTCCAAGTTTCAACCCCTCTGATGACAGTTTTATAAATAGTTCTTTTTTTTTTCTTTTGTAATGTTTTTACTTTTTAGTATTTTCTGACTCCTGAAGTATACACCCCTTTGTCCGGCTGATATTCTTTCTTTTCTTTCTGTTAGTAATTCGTTTCTTTCATTCAATAAAGATCCTAGGTATTTGAATTGATTTACTTTCTCATGAGTCCGGTTTCTAATTGTAATCGCTTCATCTGTCTGTTCTCTTATCATAGTCATGTATTTTGTTTGTTTTTTTTGGTTGTTACCCTAAGGGATTTAATTATATTTTTTTAAACTAGAAATACATTTTTTCCGCATAAATCCTTTCAATGCATGGAGAGACAGTTAATTTGGTCCCGGTTACCCGTGCCCCCCACCCCCACTCCATTTATTTACCCCCACGAGAGTTCACTGAAAACGTCATTGGTTCCAAAGATTGCTTATCCTTTAGTTCTACTTGAACGATGCAAATTGTAATGGTTGATTTTTTTTTTTAAATGTTTCTATTTTTATTTCGTTTGATGTTTTGCCATGGTTTAAGCATTTCCTAGTCATGATATAAACTCAAAGACATTGCAATTTAAAAACATTAATAACTTGGAAATGAAACGTGGTTTAATGTGGAACGCCAATAACTTCCACCGGGAAGATTTGGTTTTCGGGGTGGTGCGTAGAAGTATAAAACTAGCTATTTTCTGAGATTTTTTTTTTAATTTACAGCTGAAAAGAAATTGAAATAAAGTAATTGTGGTGATCTGACTTAGGTTTTACATGTGAGTAGTATCTCGCGTATGAGATATCCTCGTGGCACTCTGTCTAGGGGATTAATCTAATTTAAGCCAAATTACCACACAAACATAATAATCTATCTATATACATATAGAGTGAAACGAAGTCTTTGTTAAAGGAGAAAATAATGGCAAGGATTTTTTCACTTAGGGTATTTACATTAACTCCAAATATTTGCTACACCTCTTCCTCCATGATACGTCACTGCACACTTTTTATTTCACGCCCATGAACTATATTAATATTCTCATATCCGAACCACTTTTAAACCGAAAATTTTCTACACAATACTTAAACTGAGACGATTTCATTTCCGAAAAGAGAATATTACGCACCAAACGCAATTGCGTTATTATATATATATATATATATATCATTTAGCATAGTTATACTGAATCATATTTTACGCGCTAATGAACTCATTATTGAACCACACTTTGCCGTATCTATAAATATAGCCTGCGTGGTGTTTGACCCGTCTTGTTTGACCTTTGCTGGCGAATTATATATATAGATATATACAAAATGGAATACTGTAAAATTAAGATTTTATATTAATGCAAAACAAGTGTCCCAAAAATAATGATAATGTCATCATTATAAATGCTATATGTGCTAAAGATTATATGTTCAATCGATGTGGACTTAGCCTTTATAGTTCCACTGTTGATCTCGACGGGTCAACAAATGTGGGAGTTTCTTCTGTTCCAAAAATGTGTCCTCCGTTCCTGTCCTCGGAGCTTTTCAAAGCGAAGTAGGCGTTCCCGGTCTTAGAATGCGACAACGTCTTGTTCCAAGAGGTTAGGGCAGCGGTTCTCAACCTGTGGGTCGCGATCCCTTCGGGGGTCGCCTAAGACCATTGTAAAACACACATTACCGATGCTGATGGTCTTAGAAACCGATTGATTTGGTCCAGAAAAAAAAAACAGAGATGTCAAAACATTTCATTATAATTGGAGACGAAGTTTTTACGAAACTGAGTGCAATTTCCTTATCTAACGACAATGTCCACAGAAGAACAGATGACATGTCTGTTGATATTCTTGATCATGTATTTCAAGAAATAAAATCTTCTCCACTTCCAATATTTGGTATCCAGCTTGGTGAATCTACAGACGTTGCAATCTGTTCCCAGTTACTTAGTTAACTTGAGGTATATTAATGATGGCGACTTTAAAGAATGAGTTTATTTTTCGCACACCTCTTGAAATATCAACTACTGCACATCATTTGACGCAGTTGGTTCATTTCTGAAAGATCATAAGATCTCTTGGAAAAAGGTTTGTGGTGTTTACACAGATGGTGCTCCAGCTATGCTATGATGTCTATCATAAGATATCTTTGGGAAAAAATGTTATGGTGTTTGTACAGAAGGTGCTACAGCTATGCTAGGGTGTCGCTCTGGATTTCATCGTTTGATACTGAATGAGTTACCAAAAGTCATCGGAACACACTGATTGATTCATCGGCAAATATTAGCAACGAAGACGCTGCCACAAGAGTTACAAGAAGTAATGAAAAGCGTCATAAGATCTGTCAATTGTGTAAAGGCGAGCACTTTTAACAGTCGACTGTTTTCGCAACTGTGCAACGCGTTGGATGCGCCGAACAACGCTCTGCTGTTTCGCACTGAAGTAAGTTGGTTGTCGAGAGGAAAAATTTTAAAACGTGTTTTTGAGCTTCATGGTGAACTCAAAACTTTTTTAAATCAGAAAGCAAGACCGCAGTTCAAAGCTATTTTAATGATAAAAGTGAACTGCAGAAAATAGCTTACTTGGTTGACATCTTTGACAATCTTGAATGAGTTAAATTTATCACTGTAAGGACCAAATGAAACATGCTCCAATTTGTCTTAAAAGATTCGATAGTTTAAATTTTAATTTCAGCTTTGGCAAAATAAAAATTGGATGAAAATATAATTTACATGTTGCCTCTCTTATCTGGTTTCTTTGAGGAACATGACATTGAACCAGACAAAAGGGTTACGATGATAAATTCTGTGAACACTTTCATATGCTTGCAGCCGATATTTCTTCGTACTTTCCAAATCTGACACCCCATTTGCACTTGCCAGAATTCCATTCACAGTCAAAGTTGAAGAGGAGTACATTGAACTTTTTAACAGCGATGCAGTGAGAACTGATTTCTCTACAATGTCAGTTACAAAATTCTGGATCAAGTTTGTGCAGTCATATCCTGTTCTGACTGAGACTGTGTTGCGCCCTCTTCACCCATTTCATGCAACATATCTTTGTGAAACAGCGTTTTGCAGCTTGCTGGTATTCAAATCTAAAAAAAAAATCGACTTGTTGTGGAAGATCATCTTCGTTGTGCCCTTGCAAAGACTGCCCCGAGCATTTCTGAACTGGTAAGAAAGAAACAATCTCGATCTTCGCACTTACGTTGGCTTTTTACGCATACTGTCGCAAGATGTAGCAAAGTAGTTTACTGTTGTTATATTAAGACTGTTACCCATGCTACACCATGTTTCAAGACAAATTTGCATTTATTTATAATTAGAAATTAATATTTTAAACAATATTATTACTTAGTGTTTTTTTGTGATTAATCACCATGCTTCAATTATGTTCAATTCGTAACAATGAAGATACATCCTGCATATCCGAGATTTACATTACGATTAATAACAGAAGCAAAATTACAGTTATGAAGTAGCAACGAACATAATTTTATGGCGTGGGGTCGCCGCCACAACAGGAAGAACTGTATAAAAGGGTCGCGGCATTAAAAAGGTTGCGAACCACTGGGATAGGATCTAGGTTGCAATTAATGATCACGCTAATGAAATCCTAAGTATGTTCGTGTACTGCGTTCACCCTCAAGTGATAGAATCTGAAAACACAGATTCTATTCTACAATTGCTATTTATTGATGTCGGGTGATGGTTTAAATTGGGTGGTTGACAAGTTGTATGATGTCCCAAACAATGACAATCAGTCTAATTGTACGGGTTCGACCTTCTACCCAGAAAGTTTATAGGGGAAGGGGGGGGGGGGGGGTGGATAGAAAAAATAACGATTTTGCGAAGCTGTCGGGATACAATAACAAGGGAAATTACTCGGTCTATCCAACTGCAAGGGCAAAATTGGGGGGGGGAAAAAAGGGAGAGGGAGTATTTTACAAGGGCAAGTTTGCAGGTGGAGAAATTTTATAATGTCCAGCCCCAAAACATCATAGTAATGTATGTTTAAATGTTTCTTTTTTTAGTTTAGCTGCCTGTGGCAAAGAAGTGGATTATTCCGAAAGGTACGCGGATGCCCGTTCTGTATCTTGGTTTCAATCTTCAAATTCTAAAGGTAGAACACATTCTATAAATTTGTTTCATTTGTTTTAATTAATATTATTAATGGTGTTAAAATATTGTGGGTTTTTTTGTTTGTTTTTTTGGCAAACCCATTATTGGTTTTATAAAACTGGCTTTGAAACCAGTTACGAATTACAACAATCAAGGTTAGAAGCAAGCATGAACGCAGAGGGACAGCGTTTATGTACTTTTGTTTTTGCTTATTAATAAATACATTTTCGAGGCGGTGGGAAGGTGGCCCTTAGGTGAGTTCCCAATCCATTTCAACAAGGACTTGACACTGTTTGCAATGCATTCCAAAAGGAAGGCTTATAGTTATGATGCTAGTTTTATAATTTGAAGCTAGATTATTAGAACTTTAAAAATTTTGATAAGCCAGCTTCATAGGTAAAGAATGCTAAATTTTGTGACGCATATTATCTATTGAAGCGTAACTGATAAACACCGTGACAAGCCTATAACGAACGATACGTGATACTAGTGGGTAGTTATATATATATATATATATATATATATATATATATATATATATATATATATATATATATATATATATATATATATATTTGTTTTTACTTTGTGAAAATTAAAGTGGGTGTGTATTTTTATGACATTAACAATTTTTTTAAAGACACTCAAATCTGTTATAGACGTATGTTACGCACTGCTGTCTATAGGGAGAAATTAATATTCTATTTACATGTATGGCTCGTTCCAGAACAGTTCATAACAAGACGACACCAATTGATAAAAACTAGAACAGAGAATACGACCCCCAAAACAGGGCTAATTACGATTAATAAGATTTATTTAGTTATCAATATAACTACAAAAGAAAAGAAATATAATTAAAATCATCAACTTACAGAGTATTGTTTTTCTTGTACTGGTACACTGTTAACACAATGTGCTGAAAAATAAACTACAATGATGAATACGAACTCACACATATAAGTAAACACAGACTAACACACTATTGTCTCGTAAAGTAAAAATATCTCGTGATCTCTCTATGCTCTCTGAATCCCCTTATATAATATCTCTAGTCGTTCTACCGGCGCATCTGGAAAAGCCTTACGCATTGTTTTCCTTTCCAGTTCACTCCCGACCTTTACACAAAATTAATGTTTAGTTGGTAGTAAACAAAGCCAAGATCAAAGGGAAGACTGTTCTTGGTAAGCCACACCCTATTAGTATTGCAGCGTCCGCTAGAGCACATGGCGTAAAGACGTCGACTGCGTAGCATGTGAAAAATGGTTGCGAGATTCTTCTTTAGATAAAAGAATTTTTGTTTTACGATTTTCTGATAATATATATTTTAAAATACAATGCAAAAGTTTGTATCTTTTATAAGGATATTAATGTATCGAAATCCTTTAATATAAAATATATTTATATCATATATAGAGTTTTTGTGGTAAATTTAAGACTATGTTTTCACAATTTAAAGAGAAAAAAAGTTGTAGTTCAAGGGCAGGAAAATGGGTAAATCTGAAATATTTCTCTAGCGTTGAAATCCTCCAGCAATTAACTTCCTTAGTGACAAAAGTAATAATATTATTGATACTTTAGACTGGGTAATTAAAGGTGATGTTTAGAGGGGAACATGTACTTTAGCGGCATGAAAGTGATTAGGGTATGCGAATAATATATAGCAGAAAAATACTTCTCAAAACTTAATAATGTTAAAAACGTAAATATCATTACATTGGTACTTCTTTTTTTAATTTAGAAATTGTGATCATTTTTTGAAATAACAGGTAAAAATTATTTCAAAGGACCTATCACTATTATCCCGATAAAATCGGGTCGGCTTTATAGGAGGTATTTTTTAAAGCAATAAACAATGCTAAAAGCCTAAAAATTTACTTATGAAAATCTGTTTTAGCTTCTTGAAAAATATTATTTCAAAGAGAAAAAAATGTATTATGATTTATATTTACAGTGTGTAGGAAATTAGAATGCCCTGCAGTACCAGATAAAGAAAATCCACTTTCTTTCATGGGACTCTACAAAGCGTCTTCAGATTTTCCACCGGAAGTTTCCGCAGATGAAAATATCAATAGCGGAGACAGCGAGATCACGACTAGAATTTCCCGAAACAACACTCCCACTCAAGTCGACTCAAAACTCACGACGGTGAAATCTGGAAGCTGTATCCCCGTCGTGTCCATCTCATTGCTGACAACCATCGTCCTGGTCTCGGTTGGTGGGTCATTAAAATAGTTGAACTCATTAGTGGCTGGATCTGAAATTGAATTATCTGTGGAAGTTGTTACAAGTTTATAAAAATCTCTTAATACAAATCTTCATCAATTCGTTACAAGCATTGCTGTAATATCTGCAGTCTAAAAATTAAATTTTGTATTATCATATTTAGAACATGTTACAACATAACAAAAAAAGCATTAAACAAAAGTCACTTACAGTTCATCTTGTTTAATAAGCAAATTAAAACATATTGATTGCAACACAATCAAAACATGTCAATTTCAAAACATTTAAGATTACCCTTTTTTAAAAAAAATAAATCGTATTGTTACAACACATGTAATATTGTGTCAATAAAATTTTAAGAATATACTTGACTAATAAAATCTTTATTTTAAAATTCTAAAAATATGTTTTTTGGTTTTTGGTTTTAACTGTGTTTTAAACTGTCCTTGTAATTTTTCTATAAATAATTATGAACCTATAATGCATAGGTTATATTCTCTGAGATGTCATATGCTGTGGAAAAGAAGACTTTTCACTGAACACGCGTGATTCTGTTTTGAATTATTATGTCTACACGTGCACAAATATATCTTTGTTGAATATGTTTGCAATTACCCAATGATATCTGTATTTTGAATATGTCTACATTCACATAATATAACTTAGTTTGAATAGATCTGCATCTTCATGAACACATTCGCACATAACCATTAAGTATGTTTGAGTATTTTGCAAGGACACACATATATTTGTTTTTAATGTATCAATATTCAGTCTCTCATTCAGACCTTGTTAAACTGGAACTACAAATTTAGTACACTATAGTCTCAGAATAGTACTTTAACATCTTAAAATCGTACATTACCGTATTGTAATAGCTCAAGAAATATTATTATTTTAATTCAAAACACAGGGATGCACTTTAGCTTATACCTGAATATAGTTTTGAATCATTCTAGACTTAAATTTAATGTTTATAAAAATTAGGTTCCCCTTACCTAGCCTTTTTTTACATAAATCCTTTTCATCATCATCATCATCATCATCGCCCGTTGTCCCGTTTGTGGCATAGGCCACAAAAAAAGGCACTCTAGCCATCACGGTCTTGGGCAAGTCTCTCCAACTGACCCCAGTTCTGCCCACTCTTTTTGCTGTCTGCCTCCAGTTCCTTTCTCCAAATCGTTTTGGGTCGACCTCTTTTCCTCTTGCCCTGAGGGTTCCAAGTGAGGGCTTGTCTCGTGATACTTGATGCGGGCTTTCTGAGGGTGTGGCCAATCCATCTCCATCTGCGCTGGCAGATTAACTCTGCCACTGGTTCTTGTTGTGTGTGCCATCAGAGATCCTCTTTGGTGATGACGTTGGGCCAGCGGGTTCGTAAAATCATTCGGAGACGTCTGTAGCTTTTTTGAACCAGCTGCTGTTGTTCGCCATGTTTCTGCTCCATATAGAAAGACAGGTTTCACTGTGGTGTTGAATACCTTGACCTTGGTCTGGAGGGTCAAGTTGCTGCATCTCCAGACTTTTTTTAGCTTGTTAAATGCCGATCTTGCCTTACCAACTCTCATTCTTATGTGGGCGTCTGTACCTCCTTGTATGTCAATGATGCTGCCGAGGTATGTAAAGCTATCCACCTCCTCAAGGTTTGTTCCTTCCAGTGGTATAGGTGTGTTGCTTGATGTATTTATTTTAAGGACTTTGCTTTTTCCTCTATGGATGTTCAGGCCGATGCAAGCAGAGTAGTGTGCTACATAATTGGTTTTCACTTGCATCTGTTGCTGTGTGTTTGATATTAGGGCCAGATCATCCGCAAAATCCAGGTCATCATGCTGTTTCCATAGTGTCCATTGAATACCATTTCTGTTCTGCTCTGTAGACATTTTCATTACCCAATCAAGGATCAGCAGGAATAAGAAAGGCGAAAGCAGACACCCCCCTTTCCAACACCGGTCTGTACCCCAAAAGCCGCAGTTGTTTGTTGGCCGTGAACAATTCTGCACGATAGTCCTTCGTAAGAAGACTTAATTATGTCTGTCAATTTTTGTGGTACCCCGTAGTGTCTAAGCAGCTTCCACAGGGTCTGTCTGTCGACACTATCAAAAGCCTTCTCATAGTCAATGAAGTTGACGTATAGTGGCGAGTTCCACTTCAGAGATTGTTCCACAATAATTCTCAGTGTGGCAATCTGTTCTGTGCAGGATCTGTCTTTTCTGAACCCTACTTGTTGGTCCCTAAGATTGGTATCTATTCCTCCCTCATTCTGTTTAGCATCATTCTGTTGAATACTTAGCTGGGATGGAAAGCAGGGTTATTCCTCTATAGTTAGAACAAGAAAAATAGTCTCTTTCTTCGGGAGCTTAATGAGGTGTCCTTCTTTCCATTCAATCGGTATCTGTTCTTCCTCCTATATTTTCTTGAATAGTGTGTGTAGCATTTCAGTGTTAGTCGTAATATCTGCTGTCAAGGCTTCTGTCGGTATTATGTATGGACCTGTGTCCTTGCCTTTCTTTAGTTGTTTAATTGCTCTGCATATTTCTTGCTTTGTGAGTGTGCTGCAATCTATTTCTAGATAGTCGTAATATCTGCTGTCAAGGCTTCTGTCGGTATTATGTATGGACCTGTGTCCTTGCCTTTCTTTAGTTGTTTAATTGCTCTGCATATTTCTTGCTTTGTGAGTGTGCTGCAATCTATTTCTAGATCTTGTTCCGCTGGATCAATGTTGAGTGTGTAATTGTGGTGCTGGTCGGTTGAGGAGTTCTTCAAAATATTCTATCCATCTTTTTTTCTGATCCTCTTCATCGGTATTGATTTCCCATCTTTAGTTTAACTGTTCTCACTGGATTGTTGAATTTTCCAGATAACTTTTGATTGTACTGAATAATTGTCTTGTGTTTCCATGGTACGCAGCCTCTTCTGCTTCACTTGCTAATCCTTCTATGTAGTTCTTTTTATCTGTCTTTACAGCTTCTTTATTTGTTTCTGAGTATTCTGTTGATGCTCTGGCCTTTTCGGTTCTGGTGCGGCTATTGTTTAGATTTGGCTTCTTCTTTCTCCTATTTTTAATTTTCTCCATGGTTTCAGCAGAAATCCATTCTTTATGCGTTTGTTGCCTAGGGCCCAACACTTCTTCACAGGTGGTTGTGAATATCTCTTTGATTTCTTTCCAGTTTTTGTCAATTGTTTCCTCATTGCCTAGTTCCTGTAGGATCTGGAACTTGTTTGAGATCGTAAGTTTAAAATAGGGCCCAACACTTCTTCACAGGTGGTTGTGAATATCTCTTTGATTTCTTTCCAGTTTTTGTCAATTGTTTCCTCATTGCCTAGTTCCTGTAGGATCTGGAACTTGTTTGAGATCGTAAGTTTAAATCCCTTTAGCTTGGACTCGCTTTTCAAGAGGTTGGTGTTAAAATGTTGGCGCTTGCTTCCCTCGCTTGTCCATTTCTTTTTCAGTTTAAGCCTTAATTTGGCAATCAGTCGGAGGCTACATCTGCCCCACTTTTACCCTAAAATCTTGGAGCGATCATCTAAACTTATTGCAGATACAGAAATGGTCAATTTGGTTAACCGTTGACATATCTGGAGAAATCCATGTCGCCTTGTGGATATTTCTATGCATGAAGAGGCTTCCTCCGATGACCAGTTCATCTGTAGCACATAAATCTGCTAGTCTTTCACCATTTTCATTCATCTCTCTCATACCATGTGTTCCCATGCATTATTCATAGCCATTATTGTTGCTGCCTATTTTCGCATTTAGGTCGCCCATGAGTATAACCATATTGCTCTCAGGACACCTTTGGACAAGGGTTCGCATTCTGTTGTAGAAATCTTCTTTGTTCTCTTCTTTACTATCGTTGGTAGGAGCGTATACCTGTAGGATGTCCATATTGACTTTTCGTTTTTCGGTCTTAAATCTTGCAGTGATTATACGGAGACCATGCGCTTCCCACCCTATAAGTGCGTTCTGGGCAGTTCTGGAAAGCTTGAGTGCCACTCTTTGGTTGTGCGCCGCATTTTCATCTTCGTGGCCTGAGTATAGCAGCAGTTCCCCTGTGCTGAGCTTTATCTGACCTGAGCCTGTCCGTCGAGACTCACTTATTCCTAAGATGGCTAGTTTGTTTCTCTGAATTTCAGCAGCAACTTTAACAGTTTTTCCAGTTTCGAAAATGGTCCTTACGTTCCATGATCCTAGACTGGTGGTGGTCCTAGTGCAGAGGATGGTTCTCCGCCCGTTGGTTTCCAGTTGGCTTTGGCCACCCAGCTTCATTAATTCTCTGTTAGGAGACCCATCCTTTCCAAGGTCCCAGTTTCCTTTTGAAATCTTTGTTCGTGTTTTTGTAGCAAGGCTTTTTTTTTTTACAGGGAAGGGTTGCTAGCCCTTCGCCCAACCCTCCTCCTTTCTTACACAGGCGGAGTTCATTTTAGTAGTTATTAAATAGTAATTTTTAAAATAATTTATTACTTATTTCAATGTACTTGCAAACAATAAAAAATGGGGCGGTTACACCGAAATGGCGCGTACCGTCCACAGAAACGATGTACATATAATTAGCTAATATATCCGACGTTTCCCGGGATTTCATTCGAAAAAAACAAACTTCTAAGACCAGTTAACATTGAAATTAAGAGCCATGTAAAAAAAAAATCTCCATAGTTTTAAAAGAATTAAATAATTTGTTTGTCTCTAATAAAAACATATATATCACACATTTTACAAAACCGCCGTTCCCTGATGGGATACCGAGCCCGGTGGGGTTCAGTTTCTGTTTGTAATCCCGTTTTCCGATGACATCATGTTTCCCGGAGGGAACCCGATCCCGGCTGGATCCCGATTCCTTTGGGATGATGATCCGTGTGGGATCCCGATCTCCGAGGGTTTTCGATCCTCGCCTGAAATCCTTTATGCAGTTTGATCCCGATCCCTTTGGATGCCAATCCCAGTGGGTTCCGGTTTCCTGGTAGGATTCCAATCCCAATGGGATCGCGATCCCGGTGATATCCCGTTCTACGATGAAATCCCGATTGGATCCCGTTTCCTTGTGGAATCCCGATCCCTATAGGATCCCGATCCCTTTAGATCACAATCCTGGTAGGATCCAGTTTACCGATGGCATCCCGGTTGGATGTCGATAACGGTGGGAACTCGATACCGGTGGGATCCAGAAAATTGTACATCTTTTTGCACTACTCTAACTGTTTTACATCTAAGTTCAAAGACGGGGCCCGTTCCATAAATGTAGCCTACCGATTAAGCCTTGCCTGAGTTAGGGGGGGGGGGACTATAAGATAAATTATTAAGTTAAAATGTAAAGTTGTCTCATTAAAATAAGTTTATAATTTCCATGGATATAACATTTTAAAATTATCGAAATTTCTGGAAATTTCTAGTTTGGATATTCTTAGTGTCAAATCCACCGATATTTCAATTCGGTAAATGAAGGGTATTGATACGAAGCGAGGCCTATATCCGCCATTCACATAGAACCTATAATGCCATTAGAGCCTACTAATATTTATATAACTTAAATTTGGAAAAATGAAATGGGGCCCGGGCCTCAAAGGAGTAGATATATTATGAGTTATGTGCCCGTCAGTATTTGAATATAGATAATCACGTGTATGTGTCCTAATTTCGGTCAAGGAAAAAAAAAGAATTTAGTGCCCCAATCCCAAAAAATAGGATGTTGTAGAAAGTTCATAGCACCCCCCCCCCTCACCAAAGAGTTCCTTCCGGATAAAGATGGATATATGTGCCCAGTTTAGTCAAGATCCACCAATCCACGTAAAACCGATGCGGAAAGCCAAAAACACATGTACCCGGCTTTGCCAGGGATGGCATTTGGAAAAACAACGTCTACAGTCTTTTCCTTAACATTGAATTGAAATGACATGGCGTATCAAACAATCAAATCCTTGGTCTCCTAGAAAAACACATTTACATTAACTTTTGTCAAATGGTCGTTCCCAAAGGGGATCCCAATTCCGGATGGATCCCAGTCGAATCCCATTTCCGGATGAGATCCAGTTTTTCTATGGTATCCTGATATCCGGAGGGATCCGTTTTGATCCAATTTAGATCCAAATCCCGGTGGTGGGATCCCAAAACGGGTGGGTTCCAGATCCGGTCAGTATTCCAATCCCTGTGTTTGTCTCGATCGCTTCGGATCCTGGTAGGATTATGATCCTGTGGGATCCAGCTCCTTGTGGGTTTCCGATCCCGTCTTCCGGTAAGATCCCGATTGTATCATATACCAGTGTGATCCCATCTACCGGTAGGATCCCGATATGGTAGGAATCCAAGACACCGGTGGGATCCCATGACCGTTGTGATCCCAATGCCTGTTATATCAAATCCCAGTGTTATCCCGATATCGGTGGGTTCCCAATCCCATCAGTTTTCCTATCCGGTGGGTTCCCAATGCCGGTGGTTTCCTGATCCCATTGGTATCCTGATCCGGGTGGGTTCTTGTTCCCGGTGGGATTCAATTTTTATGTGGGCTCCCGTTTTTTGGTGGTGTCCTGACCCCTCACAGAAGGAATACAAATAACTCTAAGAGTTCCTTCCGGATAATGATGGAAATATGTGCCAAGTTTGGTCAAGATCCATCAATCCATTTAGAAATGAATGCAGAGCAAAGCCACAAAGAAACCCACTAATGTCCACTTTTATATTATATATTATGGTAATTGGAAATAGTCAAATTTTACTATTGGCTATTTGTATGAAATAATGGTAATTTCAAATAATTTTCTTTTAATTGTACAATTCCTTACTAATGAAATAGTGGTCACAATCTAATGTATTACATATTTGGATTAAGATATAAATTTTTATGAACTATTAGTAATAGTCTGTTTAAATATTTAATATTTTAAATAATTGTAAGAAATTTGGCAATAGTCACTTGTATGAAATATTGGTTACCTGTATGACATATGGATAATTATTACATTTTTGATAATATGAGATATTGCCAATAGTTGATTTAATTAAATATTGTATAATTTATTTGAATGAAATATTGGTAATAGCCACTGGTAACTAATAACATAGAAATTAAAATAAAATTAAAACACAAAAAGTAAATAAAACTAACAAATTTGTTTCATGTTCCAATTCTTGAATGGAATTTATTTGATATTTATACATTTGTACATAGAAAGAAAAATCAAGATCAACAAAAAATAGTTCTAACAACTGAAACTTAAAGTCCTGTTAATATTGTGTTTTTACAATTCATTTCATTAACTTTAACACATTTAATGAACACATTTCCTCTCCCCTAGAACTAGAACAGTCAGTCAATAAACATATCTATGTGCTGCTGCCATTAGCCAGCACATTGTAAAATTAATAATTTGACAAGAGAAAAATGTATAAACTTCAGATAGATGAGTAAAAATACATAAATGGAACAAATGACTGACAACAAACTGTTGGCAAACAAATTTGATACTAAATTCATGGTCTTAATAATCCAAAAATTATCAATTACAAACTAGTATTGAATGGATCAAATAAATTGATAACTTCATACATAAGATCTTGATAGATCAAAAAACTTTTTACAAAAGGCATTTAATCAATCCAACAATTTGTTGAAATAAGATTAGATAAAATAAAGTGTCTTGAAAAAATCCAACAAATTATTAACAACAAAGTACAAGAAAGGTTTTAAGCAGATGCAAAAAAATATTAACAAGTAAAAGGTCTTGTATCAATCCAAGAAACTATTGACTACATTATAGAGTCTTGAATTTTCTTTGAAAAATATACATGATTGCCCTAAAATGTGCTGGAAAATATAAATTTATTTGCAAATTTTCTTCAAAAACATTTTTCCAAAAGGACTAAAAGTTCTAAAAAGAATAAATACCTTGCAAAATGTGGTCCATGTATAAATCAAACACTTAACTTTTATTTGAAAAAAGCCCTGTAGTATAATGCAATATCTTAACATTGTTCAATAAAATTAATAATACAATACCAATTAAGAAAAGAAATATTTTAAATGCAAAACAGTTTAAATCAGAGGTGGACACCCAAATGTCTTTGAGGGCAACTTTGAAAGTGAGTAAACAATTCCCTGGCAGCATGTCATTGTGAGCCTGACATTCACTGGTCACATGGCTTCATTGCCTACTTGGACACATTATGCTTGTTATTTCGTGTCTTCCAGGCCTTCAAAAATACTTGAACACATTCTTTAAAATAATTGCTTACATTGAAATAAATCTAAGTGATGGTGACTTTGCCCTTGAAGCCTCTTCCAGAAACAGAATCATCTGAAACAAACACTACCAACAGGAAAATGTTCCTTGATGTGATGGTTGGAGCCATTCCTCCACAAAACTTTCCCAGTGAGGTTGCCTCAGGACCATCTAAGAATTCAACTGAATCATAGCCACAGTCCCATCGCTCTTCGATCTCAAAGTCAGAGAAACTGAAATACATTTAAAATTGATGTCGCGAAAATTAACAAAAAAAAATATTTTAACTAATGAACGTCCATATAAGACCTACTTGTTAACTAAGATACTATTTTTAAAACTAACTGTGGTCATACCCATACAACTATGCTAATATCCCATCAAGGGATGCTGCACCCATTACTTTCTAGAGCATAGATAATGCTCACCATTAATCACAAAGCTGATTAATCTTAGTGTAATATAGTTGCAGACAGTTACAAATTAAGAGAAGAATATCTTTATTTAAGAACCAACAAAAAAATGACATCATAAATTATATAACAAGTACATAAAGAGGAACCCTAAGTTATGAGCAATGTTTTATAAAAATACCTGACGGTGATTTCCCTGTTATTGCCTTTTGAAATATTCCAAAAACAATTTACATTTTCTGAGTAGAATTCTGGGAACAGTGGTGTAGCGATAGGTCCTGATGCTGTCATTATTGTGTTGCAGCCTGATTTTTAAAAACAAAAGAAGTCAAGGTTGTCATTAAAACAATTTGAGTAATTATTAACAGATAAAAATTCTATGAAGAAAATCTGGAACAAAAAGAGTTTGCCAGGATCTTAATAGATAGCAGAAAATTACTTTTGTGGAAACTTTTGATTTTATCCTATTAGAGTTAACCCAAGACTATCAAGATTATTGCCAAGGAAGTCAGAGGCTATCTTAAAGAACTATGAAAGTGAAAATTAACACAATACATCAAAAACCATTTTTATTTATCAGGGGTGGCAGACTGAAAAAATTGCTTTATTTTTGTTTAACAAAGCATGCCTAAGTTGAGGATTTAAAACTAAAAACCATTGATATATCGATTAATCATTTTTTAAAATTAAAAAACCTTGCGTCTCATTGATAGAATTTAGCAAACTAATAGAATTTAGCAAACTAAATTAAATCGGTCAACATTTCATCTAATTTTATTCCAGTAAAATTATGTTGACAGACTTACCATTTATCTCAATACACCTGGATGCATTAGATGTTTCAAGTATCATCCAGTCAGGACATGTACACAGCTCTACTCTAGGGTTGAAGGACATGACTTCACAGTTGTGAGAGCATTTCTCAACAATACATGCATCTGGAAATTAAAAGTTCCGTTATTAATCAGGTATTTTTAAAGAGGGTGGTACCAATGGAGATATTAAAACTTTATAAAAGGAACCGAGGGAAGAATTTGAAACTTTGAATAAGTTATGAAAATGTGTTGAAATAATTATAAAAGTATAAAAGTAAGGTTGAAAAAATTAAATATTAATGTAAACTCTATTCTTCAATTCAGGTGTGAAACATTGAAGAAAACTTGAAACCAATAGATTACAGGTTTTTTTTATGAACATTTACTTGTGCAACATCCCAAAAAACGGTTTGAAAAGATCCCAAATGTTATAAGATAAATATCAGCAATCCATTCTGGGGAATAATATTGTAAACGAAATAAAGATGGATTGGTCAGAGCTAGTTGATAACATATCTTTTAATTATAAATTATATTGATCAGTGTAGAATCTGATGCTAACACAAAGTTATTGAATTGAATTTTGCAGTACTGGGTCATACAAAAATGTGGCAGGGTTGTGAGACAGAGTGTAAAATATTTTTTGCTTGTGTTAAAATAAAGGGGAAAGTTGAACCTGGAGTGAGGTCAATCTTGAAGCACACAAGGTTACAGTGCAGGTGGTGGGAAGAGGGCAAGGTCAACTATTTATTATTGGTACATGAATCAGTCCAAGCTTAAAAGGACAGTTTGGGTGGTAAGGGGTGGTGTATTTTATCCTTTGAATTCACTAGTCCATTAACGACACAAGATGGAGAGATTTTGTCACGTCTAGAAAGACAGATGGAAGGCAGGAGGTGGTCCAGATTTGGTGGACCCGTCATTTTGTTGACTGCTCAGACTAAATATGACTTGATGTATCTACTTTATGTTGTGTTGTTTGCTGACTGAGGGCCACAAAATAAAGCATCATGCTAATTCAATGGCAGTCATCTCCCTTATAACAAGCTGAAACATATTGGTACTGGTCTACAACTAAGATCTGGGCCGACTGGAACAAAAATTGGAATTAACAATGGAGTGGGAACATATTAGTAATGACAATTTAAACAAACAAAAGTTACTCCCCTTGCTGAAATTTGACTAACCTTTAATAGAGTAAAAGCCTCTGAACCCTCTTTTGGTTATGGAAAAATCAGACGTGAATACTAAATGAAATGAACCTCCTGTAGTTGTGAGAACACCTGGACCGGAAGTACAGAATGGTCCAAAGACATGGTCCTGTGTACTGTTTCCTTCATAGATCTTCAAATAATCATTTGGACAGCCCTCAACTTCATATTCTGTTATACTGTTGTAGGAAATAAAGGTAGCATAACTCATTGAACCTTTTATTTTAGGTAATATTCAATTAATAACTACATACTGTTTTCTTATTATTAGGTGTACAAAACAATTTCTAGAGTTGCATGCATTATAACAGAAAAAGAATTTTATTTTTAATTTTTGTATTATAATTCATTGCCTAAGTGTGACATTATTATTTATAAAAATTAGTTCATACCTGAGTGTGATTGTAGTATCTGAACCCGGGCTGACAATTGTCCATGTACAAAATGTGTCATTGTCATAATCCAGTGGGTAGTTTGAGGTCATTATCCATCCATTGGAATTAGATAGAGTCCTGTTGCAGTCTAAAATAAGGAAAATATATGTTGAAATGAATTTGCAACTTCTCTTTAATAGTTATATATAATTAGGATAATATTTTAAATAAGAAATAGGTTATTCTGCACAAATAATACAAAAATACTTTTTTTTATATAGGCCTATTTTCTTCACACACTTTCTTTACATAATGCATTTTAAGAAATTTGAAGCTAATTTCTACTTTTTAGTGCATTTTAATTCATCTTTAACAGAAAGTCTTTTATTTAAGTTTTTTTTAAAATCTTTTTTATTTCCTATGTTTAGTATTGAAATTGTGATCTTTAAATTATAGACAAAAGTAGAATTATTGACCTTTTTAAATAATGAATGCTTACAAAATCCAGGTTGAAGTAACTTAACTCTTTACCTAAGCATAAAACTACAAAGTTGATCTGAGCTTACCCACCCATTCACTCAGCCAAGAAGACGCTGTGAACCATATATTTTGAGCCAAATTGTCAACCCACCTCCACGTCATCCACCAAACACAGTATGTTAAGTCTTAAAATGTCATGTGTGTAAAAAAAGAATAACTAACACTCTCTATGAAAAAGGATAATTCTCTAACCTTTACAAGTGCCTAGAGGTCCAGGTTTAAGGCCATTCCAACAAACAGTCGTAGCCAACTTTTCTCTCTTGACATTGCAAGTGAGCTGGACAGCTGTGATTGAGACAGTTATCAATCTTTGTAGAGCAATCACTGCCTGTCCATCCTTCTTTACAAATACATTGACGCGTTGTCTCCAACCAGGAATGAGTGTTTGTTAAGAAGCAGTGACATGCTGAACAGTTTTTTCCAGCAATAGCTAAATTGAATAATACAAGGTATATTAAGTGGCTTTTATTAAAAACATTATGTATTCATAGCAGTGGGGAAATAGGTGGTCTGCACTGGAAGTTACCGTTTATATTTATATTGAAGGATGGCATTTTGGCCAAAAAAATTCTGCAAGAGGGTGGATGGGCTAAAATCTTGACTATCCCATGGGCTGCACTAATTATTTTTAGGTATCAGGTTCAAACATGAAAATTGGGAACTCACTAATATTTTTTAATATTTTAAATAACTGGTTTTAACTATTTTTTCTCATTTCCTGGGGTTTTGCTTATTCTTGGAAAGTCACCATCCTGGCTATTCTATGGATAATATTAAATCAATTAAAATTATAATATAAACTGAATTTAACTATATAAAAGCTGCTTTACTTAAATGTTTGTCTATTAAAGAATGAAAAAAAAAATTAGGTTAGTTGAGACATTTCTTAGCCCTAGTCATAGATATCTAGCTAATAATATGCATGTTAAGCAAAATTCTGGTATGACCGGCTGTAGAGAAAAGAAAATTACACCTTGGTTTTTGCATTTCTACCAATTCTAGTTTCAAATCCATCACAAAATATTTAGAAGCAAATGTTTTATTTATACATACATGTTTGTATATATGTACATGTCTTACTAGGGTTAATATAGAAGTATTTTGACAGGTTTCTAGAGCACAGGTTCCCAGAAGATGGGGCATAACCTCAAATGGGGTTACAAAGCAATTATTTTTGGGTAAATGTCTGAAACAAAAGACTAGATTAGAAGAAATAGTGATTTTCAAAATGTTTTCTTTCTTTAATCATGAGGAATTAAATTTCACCTTGGCCAATCTGATTAGTAATAACATGAAATTAATCTATATATATAATTTGCCAGAAACTAGGGCAAACAAGACGATCACGCAGGTTATATATTATGGATACATCACAGCAAGCTCACGCCGTCCGCTAAGCCGCGGGTGGGCTATATTTGTATAGTTCACGAGACATGTGCACTGCGGTGGAGCTACCGCCCCCCCTGCACCACCCCTGCTTGCCAGCCAAGCTTGCGACGTCTGCTAAGCTGCGGGTCGACGTGAAATAAAAAGTGTGCCGTGACGTATCATGAAGAGGGGTGGGGTGGGTGGTAGCAAAATTGAGTTCACGTTTTTGTCAAGTAACTTTAGTAGATGGGAAGTTCAAGCATTGCTGTCGCCAATATTTGGCGGGCTCCATATAGTTAAAAATTAAAATGTTTTTTAAATTGCTATAATGAGGATCGAAGCTACAACCTTCTAACTATTGAAACAATTTTGTTTTTAAGTTATTGTCTTTCTTATGGTACATCAAAACGCATAACATATTTGATAACTTCTTGACTTATAATTTTTTTAATAGTCCATGGTTCCCATTCTTTTTTATTAGCGGAGCCCTTTATAGAATTACTTTAATTAGGTGAGTACCCAATTCCTACTAATGTCTTACAAGTTAATAATGTTTAGGGGTTTCCTGGAGCGGAAGGTGAGGCTTTTGGGTTCTGTGGAGCACCATTTGGGAACCACCGTAATAGACTATTAAAATGGAAAATGTTAACATTGTCTATGATTCTCGCAAACTGTATTCATCCAAGAATATTTAAAGCCCTAACATGCAAGAAAGCCAGGTTGTCCTAGAAAAAAAAAACTGACTTAAATCATATTGATTTAGAGTACCAACCTTCTAAAAAGATAATCTGTTTTAAATCCAATTTTTAAAATGTATTGCCCCCCCCCCCACAATAAAAATTTAAAAAAAACACTACCCCAATTTAAATTTAAGCATTAAGAATAAATATCTAAATTTATATTACAAGAGTGAAATGAGTTGTGTTTGGTATACTTTAGACAAGAATTGATTAATGACAGCAAGTGGGACATACCAATACATGATGAGTTGTCTGAAGCACTGAGCACAAATCCCTTTCCACATTGACAGTAGTATGAACCTTCTGTATTTATGCAAAGCTGATCACATAAGCTGGTATTGTGACATTCATTTATGTCTGCGGGTGAAAAGTGATATTAACGTTATATTTTGTTTATAAAAGATGAGTGCCTTAAATTTATCACATCAAAGACCTCTTTACTAGGAGATTTACATGACATGAGGAAGATGGCAATGCATATGTCGCCACAAATAGCAGAGATAAGTTTTATTTTCATATTAATCCCTCGCAATGACCAAATAACCTTTTATATTATACTGTGTTCAGCAAAGGACAATTTTTTTAGTAGGAAATAAAACCTGAATAAACAAATCTCCAAACAGTGAAATCAGACACTTGCTATTGAGCATACATCCATATGCACAAATGATATAAAAATAGGAATAAAACAAAGTATTTGTTCAAAAAGCATCTAAAAATTAAACGTTCTAAATTGTAAATATTTAATTTACAACAATCGTTCAGATCTATCTGCACCAAGCTTAAATAAGATATCAAAGGTATTCAATAAAAAATTGTAAGAGGTGGATAAATTAAAGACAAAGCAAAACTAATCTACAGAAACCCATAAAGCTGTTTGTAAAAAAAATTAACAAATTTTCATAAATAATTAAAATGTTCCACTTTAGGGGCTATCAACGTTAGATTTTCTTACATGAGTTCAAATTGATTTCAAAACAAAACTTCACAACTAATCACTAAAATATATATCCTTTTCTTAATTTTTTTTAGCAGCAAGCCAACTGAAATTAATTAGGTGACTTAATAGGGCTTTCACAATAATTCAATAAATTAAATATACTTTATTATTTTTCATGATTTGTTAAAATAAAATTCGTTGACAAGAATATGTTACAGAAATTTGGATTTTCTTAATATTTTTATGTAGAAATAATATCTCAATATTTTTATTTATTTCTTTAACAACAAAACTCTTTGTAAAGAAAGAATGAATATCTTGGTTTGTTCCAAAATTTAATTTAAGCAATAAAAATATAAACATGAGGTGTAATTGCTCCTGGCAGTATTGTAACTTTTTTTGCAAAATATTTACTTTGAATTTTTATGATCTTCATCACAATTTCATCATTTTGATTTTTTTTAAAACAGCGTTTTCAAAATAAATGAGTTTGCCACAACATTATGGTTGAGTTTTACTTTCTGTCGAACTAGAGTTGAACAAGTAATTTAAGTAAAGGGGCAGGTGCGAGAGGGGTTTAATGAAGGGGCAGATGGTGGGTTATATACTGAGTGGCAAGGAGTAAAAGTTTAAGGATATTTCATGTAGAAGACTGAAGACTGAGAAGAGTATTTATAAAAATTCAGCTCTATAGCTGTGGTCATTGAGTGTTTTAAAACATAGAAAAGTAACAGTCTCAGGTAAGTTTGCCTTCTGAATATAGCCCTACCAATACTATAAAACGAAATTCAGTCATTATAGCATCCAATTATTAGAGATGCCATAATTATTTTATATTATTATTATTATTATTGATTGAGCAATACAAGTTGTCTCAGTATATTTTTGAAAAAGTTGTGAATGGAATGATATTTTTATTGTATTAATTTTTTACTAGCAAAGACGCCACTTTCATCAGTTAAAATATGATTAAACAGCTAATATTTAGTGTGTCAAATTTTACTTTTTCATTCTTCCCACAACTGTTCCCATTTTGGAAAAAGGTTGCTAGCCTTTGTGTAGGAATGATTATTCAATAATGGTACATATCACAATGTTCTGACATCAAGTAAATTATTATAATGAAAAACACGATCATGGGTCTCCGGATCCAAGCATTTCCCATGGACCGAAATGTTTTTCTTCCACCCTACAAAATTTTGGGAAAATCTATTGGAAAAAAACATTTTACAAATTCTTCATAAACCGTTTATGACACTACATTCTATTACTACAATAAGGATTATAAACTTTAAAAGAACTTTGTTTAATTAATGCTTAATAATTAGGTGTTGTTGAATTTTGTTTAACTGGGTATTGAAATAATGTAACACCCAACTATTACTAAAACAGGCCCTCTAAAACAATCAGGCCCGATATAACAAATTTCAACCAAAAAAAATTTAAATTTATATTCAAATATATATTTCTCTACATTTAAAAAATCCAAAATCTATAGGTTATAGTAGGTTAAAAACATCAGCAGTAGATATTGAAATTAGGCATGATGTCAATCTGATTTCTCACTATTGAAATAATTTTTTAAAATTTGATGTTCACCAATAATTTTACCATATTTACATTAGTAATCAATTATTCTTACCAAGACAATTCATATCTATATCAAAAAAACCCTGGGGACAAGGTCCACAACTGTAGCCCGTGGTCATGTTTCCTTGTTCCTCAGCTGATAGATCTGTACAGTTCTGTCCCTTGGCACAGGGATATGTCTTACAAGCATCCAGCTCAATTTCACAGTATTCTCCTGAAATTTATAATTTTAAACAAGCTAACTATAAATCAAAATGAAATGAACTTTTGACATATTTTGTCCATATTTTACCTTATCAATTCAGTGTCTTATAAAGTGAACAGATCTTGCAATATTTCTATATAATTAAATACTAGTATGTTTTGTGATTTTAAATGAGAAATTAATGTCCAAGCAAAGTGTAAATGAAGTTAAAAAGGCAGAACTAAATTTATTTAAAAAAAAACAGATGATTCAGGGGACAATTAAGGGGAAAGGGAATGATCAAATCTAAAATTAATCACAGGAAAGTCTTTTAAAAAAATTAAATAAGCTGCGCAAATTTAAACTCACCAGTGTAAGCAGGAAGACACAGGCATTTCAATACTGTAATTTGCCCATTTAGATATTCCACTTCACTGACAATATTTTCATTGTACCCACCATGTCCATTGCATATTGGGCAAACTGTGATTGGAATGTTCATTATGGCAGAGAAGGCATTTTTACTATCTTTTGCTTGGATCCTGGTAAGCAAATACAAGTATGCTACTGAATGTTCAATCTCAATAGTACAAGGATCTTCATTTTTAATTAAACTAAATTTTTAATCACAACAAATAAAGGGTGTTCCGTAATTGAATAGACCTACCATTAACTGTCTACCACATAATTAAGCTAAGTTTTGTCTTTGTTTTTTTGCTGTAGACTAAATGGCTGCATTTTTTTAATGTCCCTTTTCTCTACCCTGTGTATATTTCTAAAATATAATCTTACTACTACATGTACACACCCTATTATGACAGGTTCTTGACTATTCGGTGTGTAAAACAGAGTTCCATTTTTACAAAATCTGATGCTATCAGTTTTGTTGTCCAGCAATTCCATTGTTGTAGCATCACCATCTTCATCAGTTGCTTCCAAATTCAACATGTTGATCTGGTTCTCGAGAACAAACCATCTTTTATTGACAATACTGCTATTACTGAGTATCTTTAATTCTGGTAAGCTATTTGCTGTAAATAAAAAAGAGATGAAACATTTGAATTACTCTTGCAGCATTCTGTGGACAAAATACAAAAGGATTCCAATTATAAATAATGCTTTATCCATACATTTCAAAAGCAATGCAGTAAAGGGTTTTACTGGATTAGTAGACTTTTATGAGAATGGATATTGATTTGTATTTTTTGCTTTTTATTTTGTGTGGTAACTGCTAGCATCTGATAAAAACAACAGATGATTAACGATAATTATTTCATAGAAATTTGTTTCCAGCAAAAGACAAATAGAGCATGCTGCAAATGACAAAAGCAACCCGGTGACCACTCACAAGTGAATGATATTGATTTGGCTGCCAAAAATGTCACATAGCCTTCTAGTTGAGAAATTAGCTTTTTGACCATTTTCAGGCTGGAAATGAACTTCACACATAATGATCTTAGTATTTTTTAGTATGTTATTACAAAGATTAAATGATAAAATATGATTTTCTTCCTGTAATTTTAATACTGAAGATAAACAGAATAAATCATTTACCTAAATTTTCTATTTTGAAATTATGCTCTTCTGTTAAAAATTTGGTATTAAGAGCAATAGTTTCATTTCCTGTAGCTATTAGGTCAAAGATGCAGTCCTCACTAGAAAGGCCACACAACTCGGCCGCTTCATTGATTTGTGTTGTTGTAAAGCTACTTCTGAAAGTTGGTATAAACTCAGGGTGCTGATAATCACCACATGATTTCCCAGCATCATAGATGAATATCGAATTTACTTCATTCACTCGATCTGAAAAAAAATATTTGACACTTGGTGCATTTGTTTGATTTAAACACCCCATAAGTAAAACTGTTTGGAAGAGAAACTTAAAATCACATCTGATAACAAAGAAACATTTTGGTTGTTAAGTTTTAAGAATTTCTGCAAAACACTTAACATGAGTTGAAATTAATTTATTAAAAAATATAGATCTATCATCCTATCATAAAATAAAATAAAAATTTTCTGCAAAATATTTTTTAAAAGTAAATTCTGAAATTTTTAAAAAAATATTTAGAAAAGAATTTAAACTCAACCGTTGTCAATTTTTAGTTACCTATTTTCGGAATTCATCAAAATAAAGGCTTGTAAAAATGCAAAAGAAATTGAAAATGTATAAATTTCAAAGATAATGTGTCAAAAAGATATATTTCATAATAATACTAAATTACTTACAAGAGGATGCAAATAGGTTAAAAACCTGTTCTTCAGTTAAATTAGGAGACAAAACTGTTCCATTAGGTAGTTGAAAATCATCATATGGATTTCCATTAAAATTGCCAAGGAGTCCTCTGGTCAAAGTCTTCAGTGACTTGTCAATTTCTACTCCTATTTTCAAATTCTCAACACCTACTTCAATGACAAGAGCTATGCCTACATAAGAAAGTTAAATGGAATAGTTTAACTCCTGCTATAAAAAAACAGTTGACACTGAAAATTATTTAATGCCAATATTTGATGCAGCACTGGAATAATTTCTGAAATTATTTTTTTATTTCATTGAATCAACATTTTTGTGTGTTTTTTTATGTGTCTTTATTTAATTTTTCATAACTGAAGCACATAACAAAAAGTAACAATATAATATAGCATTCTAAAATCTTACCACAAGTGAAAACTGCAACAACTTGTGTCCTGTTTAGTGAACAGTCTCTTCTTACATCAATGTTGTCTGTGATCATTGAGTAGTTTAAGGTGCCGTAAAAATCTCTAGTAACGTCACTTCCATTTGCCATTATCACCATTGCTATAGACAAAGAAATCTTTCAGAAATAGCACTTGACACAAAACCTGTTTTTTTCTAACTGCAATGAAAATAGCTAATAAAATTCTTCTGTCTTCTTATGGGCTCAAGTCATCACTTCTTGAATTGGTCCTTGTGCTCATTGTATACTCTTAAATTGGTCCATTAATTTATTTGTATGCACTGGTAACTATTGCTAGCAGACAAAAGTAACATTCTGTCTTCAATTAAATTAAATATTTAATACTTTATTTGCATGAATCTTTGAGAACACAAGAAGGCATGAAAACAATGTACCTGAGTTTTTACTTACTGGTTTTATCTGGTGATAATTGAACTTGAAAGGTTGGGGCACTGCCTTCCTTGGCAGCAAAAGCTACAAATGCAGTGGCATTAGTGACTATATCATTTTCATTTTCCACTATATCTGTGCGGCTCTAAAAACAGATTATGAATGGTAGAGAGTTTAGATGGCCTTGAATTTTCTTTAAAAAACAACTTTTATTAAATTAATACAGTGGACAGCAACCCACTGCTCTGTAAGGAGTAGATTTGGCTTCTTCCCCCTTGTGTAAAATCATGTGCCGTTCCCAAAATATTTTCTCAGCAAAACTTATAAAATGACTTTCAATTAAGTAAGATTGTTGACCCCAGACTTAAGAAGAATGCTGAATTATGATGCAGGCTACAAAAGGTATATAAAATTTAAAGAATCTGACAATTTGTGATGATGACTAGTGCTGACAGAGGCGATAGAATACACAAGATCCAACTAACTCTGGCAGCAGGGGCGAACAATGGCGTAGACAACATTGTGACAAATACAAAGGAAACCATCCCTTATCTGAAACCTGCCCTTAAAAAGGAAGGTATGCGTTGAGTCTGGATGACAAAAGGACACCCTTTGCAGTGGATGCATCCACATGGCTTGGTCCCAAAAGGGGAGGGGCAACGCGGATCAAACTACGCACAAGGAGATTTGTATCTCTTCTTAAAACAGTGAGGTGAGGAAAAGAAAATGTTATGGGTGTCATGTTAGGTGAGGATAATGGCACGGTTTTTAAAGAAAACATGTTCGGTTATGAGATTAAGGAGTAGCCTACCTCTCAAGCAAAAAGTATTGACTCAAGAAACAAGTGTCACCAACAACTGCCTACAATATGACATGTTAAACAAAAACAATACACAAAACAACTGCATTTGTCAAGAAATCCAAACACCAAAACTTGATATGTTCATTCTAACACACAAGCCTCATTTTTTATGGCATTTTTTTTTAACATTTAAAATAAAGGATGGAATGAATTTTAAAAATATAGATGTTTCTGCAAATCTACTATTTGAGTAAGTACAATACAAATATAAAATTAAATAACATTACATTAGGACCAAGAGACCTTGGTATGCCACACCAAAGAACTCGAAATACTTAGAAATATGAATGAAAAATTCTAGAAAATTGTTAACATTTTGCTATAAATCCAAATGCTGCTCTGGAATTTAAATGCCCAGCACATTGTTAGTGTGTTTTTGTGCATTTGTTTCCCAAGCTCTCGGGGCACCCATAACCTTTATCGTTTTGTTGCCGGAAGCTGTAGTGAAAGCATCTTACGTTATTTTCAATACTACTGTGCCGGTTTTGTGGGGTCTAAGTGTATTTGCCATGGTTCTTATAAAGTGTAGTGAGGCAAATAAGAGTAAGACTACAGCTCTCAGCGCCACAAATGAAGTAAAAGATCTTAATCGCTCAGCTTGAAAGTGTCTGATTTTGCTACTATGTTCAGGATGCTTAACTCGACCGTTTGTACAATTTTGAAAAAATACAGAAACTGTCAAGGCAGTTGATGTGGTAAAAGGGGTTAGGAAAAAAACTTTCAGTATGGATCAATGAAAAACATCTGACTGCTGATTTAATTTCTAAGGGAAGATCAAGATCCTCTGCGATGATTTAGTAAAAGTCATGCCTGACCCTTGTGCTAAAAGGAGGAGTTTAAAGCCAGTAGGAGGTGGTTCGAAAAATTAAGAAAAGGACTGGGATTCTTACAGTTTGTGGGACCCAGGAATGGATTAATCCAGTTTCTGTATATTTAAAGGGGAAAAATTGTCAAAGAACTCTAACGAAGTTCTGAACAGATAACGTTTGGATGCCAAAGTCCCACTGTACATTTATAATATTACATGTAAAAAAAAGTCTTAAAATTGGGAATATTAATGCATCAATTAAAAATTGTTCAAGTAAACTTTTTTAAAATGACTAACGATATATCTTCGCTCATAAGCCGAAGTAATTTATGGAAGTCAAAATAAAGTTAAAAATTGCATGGTTTTATAACTGCATGACAAGGCAGTAATGCAGTTCTCTCTAGTCATTTATTTTCTGAATGTTACCCTACATAGCGGTTAGTAAATATACAAATGGAGTATGCATGTTAAATATCATTGTCTAAGTTTTTGTTTTAAAATCTTTTTACCTACAGTAGCTTTTTAAATTTAAGATTTTTTTTAAAAAAATATATTTTTGTTAGAACCAAATTGCTTTTACTGCCATATTATTTTAAACGCTTGGCTTATGAGCGGGTCGTACACTTCTCAGATTTTTCAGAGCATATCTAAGGTGGTCAGCTTATTAACAAGCTGGTTTAAAATTAGCCGGCTTGTATAAGTGCTTGATAATGACTGTATATATTCTGTTACCTGTAGGTTGAAATTTCTAGATACAACATCCATTAGTATGTACTCTCCCCACCCATTCATGGTGTAGCTTAAGTTGTCAAGAGTTGTAAAATGAGGATCTCCAAGAGCTGCAGCTTTTAATAAAGAAGCAAAATGAAAATTACAAAATATTAAGAAAAAAAGGGTTTTGTCTTATTCATATTTTACATAATGTAGGAAAAAATGTAAAATGTAATGAAGTACATTTTCTTAATTTAAAAGGATACAATGGGAACAATAAGACAAAATTATTAAAGACTATAGTTGAAAAAGTCTTCAAATGACTGGTCTATGTGTGCATTGTTAGAGTAGGCAAGGATTGTTGGCAGTCATAAGTGTGTGGATATTTTGATTGGACAATGCACTGGTCCAAAAAAACAAATCAAAATTGCATAAAGGATCCTAAACATTAAACACACAAAGCCCGTGCAGGTGACAATAAACTTGTGCATGTGACACTAAGCCCACTAAGCTACTTCAATTTGTCAGGAATGATGTTAAAATAATTTATGTATATATATATATAGATATATATCTATATCTATATATCTATATATGTATATATATATATAGATATATATATAGATATAGATATATGTTACGGCCAAAGCCAGAAGTTCGGCCAGTTCCCGAATTGGCTGGCCATTTCGCACTTTGGCCGAGTCGTGGGGCCAATGTCTGATGTACTGGAAATTACTAGTGTATTTCCTACTTTGGCCGGCCAATTCCCGAAGTGCCGGGATATCCCTGGCCAATATTCAATGTGGCAATGCAAGACTAATAACAATGTGAACAGATTGTGTGTAGTGTGTGATAAAGAGTGTTATTCAGCCTATACTTGTGGATGGATCCTGCGGTAACGATGTCCACGCAATTTGTGGATTAGGTAATGAAGCAGACGAAGGGTACAGATGGAAAATTACTTGCAGACTATTTCATAATCTTGCAGGTCAGGTCTTTAGGGTGTGCGACCTGTGCCCTCGCATAACATCTACTACAGTTCTCTTTGAAAGTAAATTAATAAATTTGAAGTCCCTTATATTCAAATTTTAAAATGCATTGTTACTTTTTGAGGGGATGCAAGACTTGATAGGACAATTTATTGGGGTGCAATATTAGTAACAAAATTTATAGTAACGTAATGTATAGATGGCGCAGCGTTTGAAAAAATTTGGTAGACAATACCTAAAAAAAAATTTAAAAATAAATATTGGTGGAAAGTATTTTTATGTCACATGATCTAATGTTTTAAGTAATTCGACTTTTAAGGTCTTCTGTAAAATTTGGAAAACCTGATTTATTAGTTTAGAAAGTTACGGCGATGTTCACCTTAATTTTAGAAATTGAATGGAAATTCACATTTGAAAGTGTTTACATTAAATATAAATCTCAACCAGATCCGTGCACAATCATCTTGTCTTCAATTCACAACCACCAGCATGCCTATTTAAGGTCCTATGTATATCATTTTGCAACTATACCGTACTTTATGGACTATAAGACACTATGGACTACAAGACACACCTTAATTTCTAAGCAATTAAAAAAAAAAAAAATAACTGCCAATTAATTTTGAGTATAAGATGCACCTCAATTTCGGAGGCAATATTTCAAAGAAAAAAGTGCATCTTATAGTACATAAAATATGGAATGTTCATCTCTGGGCTGACATGTACAGAAGTCATTTTTTTTGTCAAGAATCACAAGTGGTGTAAATGGTTCAAGAATATATTTAACATTAAAAAGTTGAGTGTTTATGCAGTGATTGTGTAGCTGCAGTGATTGTGTAGCTGCAGTGATTGTGTAGCTGCAGTGATTGTGTAGCTGCAGTGATTGTGTAGCTGCAGTGATTGTGTAGCTGCAGTGATTGTGTAGCTGCAGTGATTGTGTAGCTGCAGTAATGCAGTGACTAAGGAAAAGAGAACAAGGAAATGTTTTGATAGGTTTCACAAAGTTTCAGAATTTGTTTCCAGCACTAAAGAGTTAAACAAAAATAAGATGGCTAGGAACATCAAAACCAAAGCCTTTAACAAAAAAAAACAAAACAACTAATGTAGACCTGTTTACCCTCAACCTCTTAAAATCGTATATCACAAAAGCTTTCAATACATTATCTTAATACATATCTTAATATCTTACATTGTATGCCAAAATTGTAAGCGTAAGCAGGTCTGCTAATGTAACATTCTTATCAAACACATTTGAAAGTGCCCATAAAATATATATTTTTAAAAAAAATTAAAATTCATGAAGAAGGTTAAACAGTGCGTGTAAAAGAATTTAAGTATTTCTTCTTTCAGAATTAGTGAATATGCAATTTCTGCCTTCAACTTCTTTATTGTTAAAACTAAACAGAAATAGTTTTATAGAGGCCGACAAAGATTATATTTATTTTTTTAAGTCTACTATTGAATAAGTTATAAATAAATTTCAAGCACATGGTAAAATGTATTTTTCTTGCTATCCTGACCAATGGTTGAAAGTGTATTAAGTTTTTAAAATTGTCCATCTAAATATTTTTTCCCTGTAACATAATGCATTGTATGGCATTAACAACTTGACTTGTACCAAAACTATAATAAATTGATGGCTGAAATAAGGTAAGTGTGCACAGACAATTCTATAGGTTTCAATTTAGAATTAATAAAAACAAATTTTAAAAAAAAAAAAAATATTTAGATAAAAACAAAAGAACTTACCAGAAATGAAAGGAACTATATTAGAACACCCCATGTCCGGAAATATAGAGTAAAACCTTTCACATAATGCTGTCTTATGGGATTGTACACAGCACCAGTCATGTGCCACACGATTTATTTTATTTTCGTCAGACGAAATTAGAATATGACCAGTATAAGAAAGGTCTGTTACATAATAATTTCCTGTTGATGACCATTCGTAGCTACATATCTGGGGGAAGAAGAGGTTGTATATTATTCTTGTTTAAAAATAATATTTAATATTTATAAAATCACATGTAAAGACAAGGTACAAAATTAGATTTATAATTTGACCAAACTCTTAAAGTTCAAAATTTGGACATTGACATTTGTATATTATTTTTATAATATTTTATTGTTAATTATCTGGCATTACAGGCCACGTTGATATATAGCAGCATTTACCACCCAAAAACTGTCTTGGAATTTTACTTTGGGGATAGGTTATAACAACATGGCATGGTCGGTGTCTCCCCAACTGCTTAAAATACTGAGATATTAGGAAAGCATTTTTGTGCTTTTTGTATAAGTTCAATAATTTATTTCTCGGCAACCCTAGGGTTTATGCTATAAATTATATATTGTCGGAAAAGGGATTTCCTTATCTATACCTTAGTATATTTGCAAGAATGCATCTTTTAAAGGATATTGTAATATTAAATAATTAAGGGAGTTTTCACATCATCAATGGGTGAATAACAACCCCCTCTATTTTAAATATTTCAAATATTTAACTTGTATAAATATAAAAGTATATCTAAGATAGCCAAGACAAAATTTTAACAGACTCATAAGTCTTCGTGTTTGGTCCGGGATTTGGACCTTCTATTCGGACCTCAGTAAATCTGCCAGAATTCAAGTAATCGACAGGCTGGTCAATTAGTGATGTAGATGCTCTCTGGGATGTTCTACCATCCCTATTTATAGTGAGCGCCCCAATGTGTTTTTGCATTTAAAGTTTTAATCGCATCCTTAAAATGTGTGCCATTGTTTCACCAGCACATGTGGACGCTTTTTAAGTATAAGCTAATTCGCCTTTATATTTCTGTTTGTAGAAAACCATTGTTGGTTGTTTATAATGGATGATTTCTGTTCATTACCTATATTAGTGTATTGTGATGGTTAAACATATGGCTGTCCACTGAATTCTTAAATGGATTAAGATTCCATTGTGTAGGTGAGCATAACATCAACCGTTATACCATTCTGGTTATACATACTGCAAAGTGCTTATAAGCTATTGATAAAACAGTATCCAACCAGCGAATATACATAAAATATGTGTAGTAGGCTAACTATCCTGTCATGAGCTAAACTCTCAAATAGAAAATGATGTATGTATTAAGATAATATTACCAGCTGTAATAAAGTAATTAGACATTCTGGAATGTGCTTTTGTCTTAAAAAGATAGCGAATAAATTATGCAAGTATCAACTAACGGTGATTATATTTTATACTATTGTAGTAACTGCCCTGCTATGGGTGCATCTTGAATTGACACCATATACGTGTCAGTACAATAGTAATTTCTAGACCAGTATGTAAGCCCTCACATCTCACATTGATTCTGAATGTAAGACATTGTATGCACTACAAGTTAAACATTGCCACAGGATTTCTCTATTAAAAAACAATATAATTGTAACTGCCATTTGTATGCCATGTACTATATGGTGGTTATGCATCTCTATTGTTAGATAAATATATTTTTTCATAGCCTGTAATTATGGAGTTATTTAACGTTTGTTAGCTGCGTAATTCAAATGTTAGGATT
Organism: Lymnaea stagnalis; assembly: GCA_964033795.1. NCBI lineage: Eukaryota > Metazoa > Mollusca > Gastropoda > Lymnaeidae > Lymnaea > Lymnaea stagnalis. Next base: position 84,377 of record CAXITT010000963.1, read on the forward strand.
GTGAACCTGCACTATTTGTATCTTTTCAGATATTGTCCATTGTCTTACACTGGTTCCTTTTTCTTACAACTGTTTCTTACACTTTGTCTTATGGTCCATTTTCTTCTACTATTCCTTTTTATACAACACTGATAGAACCAAATAGATGCTATAGCCTTCAAGACCTGAATTTATTGAGTTGATTTATGAAACTTTAAGCTATACTCTTCTCCACTCGGCTACATATAATAGGAGAACATTATTTAGGCTTTAAGCTTTGCAAAGAACAATAAATTAAACACTATTAAGACAGTGACTCACCATATTTCTGACATTGTTTCGGAACAGAATCTTCATTGCCACTGTTGATAAGGAGTAACAATTGTAACCATATGAACAAATATAAGCTTTCCACTGTTTGCCTAGTCTATCGTCACTACCAGAACATGGGCATCTGTGCAACTCATTGATGTCCCTTTGGTATTTTGCATTTGATGTCAAAGCAGAATGATGGCAGGTATATCTCTGACACTTCTTTGCTGCACTTGATACTTTTCCAACTTGAAATGCCCACACTCCTTTCAAGCCTTTAATATGCAGACATTAAAATAGACAATGATAAAAACATACAGCACTAAAAATATACATGTTAAGGTCTTAGCTTGTAAACTAATGAATGCACTGTTAGCTTTGAGTAAAATTCAGCCTAGATAACAACAAGCCTCATTGTAAAAAATATATTCTTGCCACTTGTCGATTTAGGGGTGCAGGCATGATAGCCCTGACAAGGGCTGCCTGGTGCCTGGTTTTAAAATGAACAATTGCTTCCTGTCATCCATTTCAATAGACAAGGGACAATGATCCTAATTTATCCACATGAAGAGCAGAGACTGCAAGTGCCATTTTTAACCTGTCATTAAAGATTTTTTTTTTCAAGACCTGGTCAAAAAATATTCCCAATTTCAGCTCCAAAGTTTGTGCAGCAAATTGTCTAAGAAGCAAGTTCAAAATTTTGTTTAAAAAATGAGTGGCCTGCCCTAAGGAAACTTCTCTATTTTAATTCTAGAGTTGCGCTGATGAGCAAATTAGCAGATTACTGATTAATATGCCTGAGATAATATTTGAATAATATGTGCCTAGTTTCAGCTCAAGAGGATGACAGGAATTAGGACATATGGCCTTCCAAAGATTTTGCCACAAACACACGAACAAAAGCAAAGTTAATATATTAAAAAATGAGTTATGCTGACATAATGCTAAAGAACATTCCTATTCTTTAAGAAAAAATCATAGTTATTATATATTATTTTACGAAAATCGAATAAATTTAATTGCGCATTGAATATAAATTCGCTTTTATTTTAATAAAAGTTTAAGTATTATTATTATAAATTACAAATACATTTAAAGTAATAACCAAGGAACTATTTTAAACATTTCATCTGAATTTAAATTTTATGATCACAAAATGTAATTGAAAAATTATAATCTAAGAATTACATCATAATCACATTTATCGGGAAAACCCAAACATCAGTTGTTTTGTTTTGTTAATATTAAATTTAATTTGTTCTAAATGATTTCATAGCACTGTAATGTATTTCACCCTTCCTAAAAGTAAAATCAATAAATATAATTGATTGCTTTTTAAATTGTTAAAACACACAAATTTTAGCTTTGAATTTTTTTTACATTTAATAAGTTTGACCTTTTTTTAAATTCCAAAAATATACTTTTATTAAATTTATAAGTAATAAAAATTAACCTTTAAATATATTTCTAATAAGAAAATGTCATTTAAGTCAATCAGTGCAGTGAAATTCCATAGTCATAGCATTAAATAATCTACTTATAACTCATCCAAATAAGAACAAACCATATGAAGTGCAAATTGTTAGTTTTTGTATGGAAGGGACTACAATCCAATAAAAGATTTTAATTTTATTTCAAGGGGGGAGGGGGGGGAGTGTGTTTGTTGTCTTTTTTTCCCCAGGCAGTACAAGATATTTTTAAAATAAGGAAATAAAGAATGAATTTGATAAATTATTAACCTTCTTGGTTACATACATATCGGAGATAAGAATTAGGATGTGTACAAATTTACTTGGATGACATATTTAAATCCTATGTTATTACATTTGTGAAAAAAGCGATGTTACATTCTCTTTTTACAAATATGGGTATGTTGATTTTGCCCCGGGCAGCACAAGATTCTCTTCAAAATAAATGAATGAATTTGATAAATAATTAACCTTGGGTAGGCCTACATACCTATCGGAGGTAGGATACAATGTGTACATTTTAACATGGAGGACAATATATTAAAATCAATTGGTATTATATTTGTGAAAAAAGTGATGTTACATTCTCTTTTTAAAAATAAACATTTTACCAATTTGGAAAATCAGTGGCGTTAACTAAACGGTAGTACATTTATTAAAGTATACCCATAAATATCAAAACCCAATCATTTTACACACTTGAAAATTTAATTTTGAAAAATTGAGATGGGTTAATATTTTCTTTTTAAAAAATGAAAAAATATTTTTGTTTTTACTTTGCGAAAAGTAAAGTGGGTGTATATTTTTATGAGATTAACAGTTTTAATAAAAGACACTCAAGTCTGTTATAGACGTGAAAAACGGTTGCGAGATTCTTCTTTAGATAAACGAATTCTTTGTTTTACGATTTTCTGATAATGCATGATTTAAAAAAGACAAGGCAAAGTGTGTTTACAATTTTTATGAAGATAGAAATATATCAAATTCCTTTAATATAAAAATATTTTTTTATCGTACATAGAGTTTGCGTGTAAATTTGAGATTATATTTTTTTCAATTTTTAGAGAAAAAAGTTGTAATTCAAGGGCACGAAAAGGGGAAAATCTTAAGTAATTCTCTAGCATAGAAATCATCCCTCAATTAACTTCTTTAGTGAAAATGTGATATAATTTATATTGGGTAATTTAAGGTCATGTTTAGAGGGGAAAATGTAGTTTAATTATAAATAAATTATATGTAGCAGATAAATACTTCTCAAAACTTGATGTTAGAAACGTAAATATCATTACATAGATACTTCTTTTTAAAGTTATGAATTATGCTGAAGTTTTGCAATAGCAGGTAGAAACAATTACAAAGGACCTACCATTACTATCCAGATATCGGGTCATTTATTCTAGTATAAAAAGATTTAACTAAACAAACCCTAAAATCAACAAGGTTTTAGGTATAAATCCTTTATAAAATGTCATATTTAGCAATGAGGGCTGTGATTGAAATTTGACAGAACATATGTATACAAGTAACGCACTTAATAAGAATCCAATTTAGTTTCATATCCCAGTTGGTGTCGTCCCATTGGAACAGACTTTGTCAATCCCTCCACATGTAACAATTAGATTACCCGTGTCTTCCAAAGCCTGTTCAGGAAGAGTGTGAATAAGGTTATCTGTATCTGAAGTCATATTGATGCATCCTCCTCCAGAGATGGTGTAGCCAAATTGAATCACGCGATCCCTTTTGTCAATCCAATTCATTTGATCTTTTCTGTAAATCATTAAGGCATATGCACTTTCTGCACCTGAGGAAAAAATTTGCAACTATTAGCTACTTTCAAAATTTAATACACTTCTAGATAAGTATTTTCTAGGGGTTCAATTTCAGATTTTTTATTTCAAAGATGATCAATGACTTTTACAATAAGGTTCAAAATAATTTAATAGGCATTTTGATAAAAATATTCTCAAACATACTACTACTACAAAATTAGAAAGTGTTAAAATTCAAATTTACACCTTGGTCCTAAAGAGGAAGTAAGAGTTTGTCTAGGAAAAATGTAAATGTTCACATTGCTGCACTTACATGAAATTATAAACTAATCCTTGACACATTTTATTACCTCTTAATGATAGGTATTTATGTTTCACTTAGATTTTTTTGAAATTTTCCCATGGAATAAAAAATTATATCTATGGAATACAAACAATTTAAATTCAAGCAGTAAAATACAAGTACGAAATAGATATCAATCACTTATAAAGTTAAAATATATAGGCCTACTTACTGTCATAACTGTTTTTAGCTAATTCAGCTCCATTTTTGTAGCCTGATACAAAAATCAATTGAAATGAAGTTGTCTCATTTCCCTTTAAATGAGGGAAAAGTAAAATTTAAAAAATTTAAAAACTATTTTATTCAGAAAAATAAATGCAAGCCTCCAACTGTTTCAGTATTTATTACATAATGTGTAATTAATATATAATTTGACATTCATTCTTACAGAAAATAAAAAGTTGATATAGAATCAATGGATATTTTCATTTTTACTATTTTTAAAGTTCCTCAAAAGTTTAGTGAAAGTACTCAAAATTCCTGGGCAAATTCACAATTTTCTTTTAGTAATTTAATTCAGATTAAACCACAAATTTATGAAATGCAGAATGTGATTCTCCAATTATCCTAAGTGGTAAAAAAAATAGTTTAAAAATAATTTTATAAAATATAGTAATATATATTTAACACCAAAAGCTCAAAAGGCTAAACAAAATGTTAATATAAAGTATGTCAATATTTAAAATAAAAATATATTACAAATTAAGTAATCAGAATTAAATCTTAATTAGTATGAGGAACTGGTTATAAAGGCAAGAGAAAATAGCATAACACAAACCCAACTCTGATATAAAATTTCACAGATAAAGAAGTGTTTCAATGATCAACATCTTCAGAACTAACAAAGAAAGAGGAAGTTTTTTTTCAAATTTGTTACAGTAGTTGCACAAAAAAAATTTAATTTTTAATTTCGTGGGCTCTCTTTGTGTAAAATCAAACACAAAGTGTTGTAATTATTCAGGAATAGGAAACAGCTACCTGGTGAATCCAGAACAAGCAAAAAACATGTGGAATCAGGGCTGAGTCATTGATTTATTTATGTTTGAGAGATTCTTGCAACTGACTTTCAAAAGTTGGCTCCTCAACCAATACAGAAACTAAGACATCTTTAGATAATAATACTTTGAATATAAAACTATATATATTTATGTGATGATAGCCAGTTCTTATAATATGTAGAATTTCTCTATCCCTGATTGTTTAATGCAGTATTTTTTGAAACTTTTTATTAGAATGGAATCCTTTGGAGCGTTTAGATTGCTCACGGAGATCCATGCAATGACAGAAGGGTTTGTGCTATGCCAAATGGGTCTCCTGCCAAAGTGAATCCCATAGCTAAGTAATTGTCAGTCTGACAAACTTTAAGATTTGTATCAACAACCGCAATTTTTGGCTCATATGATGCCATAAAAGCTGTAGCTTCAGTCAGCTGCTCCGGTCGAGTTTTGGTTTGCGCCATTAGCTGTTACATCGTCTTATTTTTTCTTCTTAATAAATCGGTCCATGTTTGTGCAAAAAAACAGTGTTGTGAAAATTATTTCAAACGTTACACGCTCATTAGGACAACGGCAACACCACGGGGATAAAAAACTACTAGTTATAGCACAGTGCAAGTAATGCCAGACTAGCCACTGGTGGAACCCCTGGCTAGCACCCGGTTAAAATACACTGGGTTAATGTCAATAATAATAAGAATGTAATAACAATTTGATATATTGGACATTTTTCAATAAAAAAGAAACAAACAAGTAAAAATACAACAAATGGAAGCAAGAATTTTTTTTAAATACTTCCTAAAACCTAAACAATCCAACTTATATAATGTTTAAATCATTGAACCAGAAGGAAATGAAATCATTTAGCGCAGAATTTCACGCTTCATATTATATTCTGTTTTTTTTAAAGGGAATTATAAAGTAAAACGCTTATGTTGTAATTCAAAACTATATAAACGTTGAAACCACGACTCTAAGGATAATGGTATTTCTGTTTTTATGTCAACTTTCTTGGCACTGCTTGGATGTCAATTAATTGTTCCAAAAAAAATATGTTAACTTTCTAAATAGTTGATCAATAAAATAAAATGAAACAGTATGGAAACCATGCGCAGATATAAAGAAAATTGTACATACCTCACTGACTTCTGGACTAAGATCTCTCCATGTAAACACTAATAACATCTGGACATCAAAGTCACCCAGATGAAATAAAGTCTTAATGTCTTGGGCAGCTCTGGAGAAAACTTGCTTATGACTGTCAGACTTAAAGCTGTGTAATTCTTCACCACATCTCTTGTAAACATTGTAAGAAATGGAGCCTCTTTGTGAGTTTATTTTTGTCCAAAATGGTGCAATCAGATTAATTTGTTGCGCAGTTGCTGTTGCAATACTTGGTTCTTTTTGGAGGACAGGTGCACCGAAAGAAACAACTCCATTTGACATAACCTATAACAAATAAAAGCTATATTAGTAGTATTAAGCTGAAAGCCAAAAGCCCAAATGGCTACTGTAACCAAGGTGATAAGAATGCATTAGGTTTAAAATAAGAAGTAAAAAAGTACCTTTGGTTACACTTTAATCCTATAATGTTGATGTAGTTTTATACTGAATTATAAATTGTGAATGAAAATTCTTTCATAACATCATATGGATTATTTATGTAACAATGGGTCTTGTGCATTATAACACCATTTGTCCAAAATGGCAAATTCATTCACTTCACCTCATGAGCAAAACCAGCAGTTTTGTGTCTATAACTTTGGTTTTGGTTCTTAATAAAAACATGTAATTAGTTGTTTTATTAGCAAAAACAATGTCTAAAAAATAAACAATGTATACTTACATAGAGGCACGGCAAGTTCTAAGTTAACTTTTTCACACATTATTTTATTACACTTCTCCGTCTCATTTCTCAATAAGTCAAAATCATTTGCATCAGGACCATTTGGGTAGAATGGAACTGTAAAATATTACAAAAATAAATTTATTCATAATTACAATTTCTTTTAGAGATTTGCCTTTGAAAATTGATTTATGATGCCACTTACTGTACTATGAAACCATGTTTTGGACCAACTTTGTAACTCATCTTCTGAAAGTTTTCTCTTGCCATGATCAGTGAATTTTAAAAACATTTTGGTTAGATCATGTGACCAAAAAACCCAAATTCCACTAAAGCAATTTATATTTACTGGAAATGGAAAGCCATTGATCTTTGATTAAATTGCAAAATGCCATTTTAAAAAATTTACCTATGTGAATAGGTTTAGACAGTTAAAAACAAATTTTCATTCTTATTTTTTATATTAAATATATTTAAACTTTTATACATACGCTTACTATAATTTTAAGGTATGAAAGCGAGATCACAGGGGTATTACTTAAGACTAGGCATCCCACCACTTAGGGAGTATTGCAGCTAGAAATGTAGGAAAATGTCAGTGGAATTGACATTTTTACAGGGGGCCTCAAATTAATTTTTTTTTAAATTTCTGATTTTTTAAATGTACCTTCTACATAATAAAGCAAATTGCACAATTAAAAATTAATTAAATTAATTTTTAAGTGACCCATTTTTATATTATTTCAAATGTAAATGTTCTTATACTAGTACATTTAAAAAATAACTATTTCGTTTGGTTCATAAGCGTGAAAGATGCAAGGAATATATTCTACAACACCAATTTTTTTTACCTTTCTTTGTAATTAATTTAAAATATCACACTCCCCTTGTCGCCTTGTCAACATGAAAATGTACATGAAATGATTAAATACAAGATTAAAAGCCTATCCAAAGCTTTCAACTATAAAATACCAATTATTTTAAATAACTCATTTTTAGAAAATAAATTTCAAAACTCTTGTACACTCACCTACACATGAAAATTTGTCTACGCCAAGCACCATGTTGTGTGGACAAGTGCATTCTTCTTTCCCAACAGCATTGATGATACAATAATGGGAACACAGTCCAAGGTTCCTTATGCAGGCACGTTGTACTTTAAGAAAATGTGCAATTAAAACTTTTTAAGAGACATAATTTTATGTAACTAACAATACAGCTTAAATTAAAATAAATATAAAAATACAAATTATAGTTATTTGCATGCATATTTTTTTTTTACCTAAAATCTACCCAGGATCTGAATTTTGAATGGGAATGATAAAGCATCAAGCAGAGATGGCAAAAATGAATTTAAAATTAAATGTAGAAACAAGATTAAATGTTTTTAAAAGTGTGAATTTATAACATATATTACCTTCACACTGTTGATTGCTATTCATCACGTATCCTTGTCGACACACACAACTGTGCACGTCATCATTATTTGTGCACACCTGATCCTCGGGACATTTAAATGTAATGTCCTGTAGGAGGCATGGATCTTTCTTTTCAGTACATTTATGTCCAAGCCATGGCTCCTTGCAGATACACAAGCCAGTCAAATGATCACAGTGTTGGGTGTTGTTAGTTTCACAATCACATTGGTTTTCACATGTTTGCCCATAGGTGAAAGGATTACAAGCTGAAGTTTGAATACACAGTTACAATCTCTTTACTGTTTGCATTACAAAAACCCTTTTTGTGCTACAGGTATTTTTTTATTAAATTTTTTTTAACCTTTACTGTATCCCATGGGTGGAATCCAGACATTTTGAGTTTTAAATTTCTGCCATGCATATATTATTTGTCCTAACCTATTGGATGCAAGGAATATATTCTACAAAGAAATACCTCATCTACAATTTAACAAGAAACCCCTGTTTGTACAAGTAGATATTTTTTTTAAAATAGCAATAATGTAGAATGACCCATTTTTAGCTGTAGACCAACTGACTTCCCTATGGAGCTATGCTATCACTTGTGTTATTTGGCTGTAGACCACCAACTGACTTTCCTATGGATCTATACTATCATCACTTGTGTTATTTGAATTGAATTTTGATATTTCTGTTAGTCAAATGAAATGCTTAAAAAGAACACTGGTGAAACATTATGCAATGTGGTAGTTCCAAATATAAAGTTAAAATATTCATTTAGAATAAGCTTTGTTACAACTTTTGGCTTGCTATGATAAGCCTAGTAGTTTTTGCCAACATTTGGTACTCATATCCCTGGGGTATTTGGCAGACCACTTAGGAGCAAGGAAAAATTATATATTGGTAATGGCCAATAATGACAATAATAAGTTGTTATAACAACGGTTCATTTACAAGAAACAAAAAAAAAGATACATTCATACTGTTAACATAAAAGTGAGGTTGATATGCACCAATGAACTATTGTTATTTATCTTACTCACCATGGGTAGAAAATGATGCAATGAAACCATTTCCTTCATGGCCTTCATATTGTAAAACAACATGCATTGTATTGTTAGTTGATCTGACAATGCCTGAAGCACCCTCCTCAATGTATTTCCCAAGCAGAGTGCTATCTGTAGAGTCACCATCATACACCATGACATTCCAAATGACCCGAACAACTTGATTTGGAAAATTGAACTCCTGAAATCTAGAAAAGTATATTTATGTCAGAATAAGCCAATGTCACTCCATTATGCTCTGTTCAATAGAGCAAAAACAAAAACATTATACTCCTATAAACCAATGTCTGAAAATGCAGTTCAAGGGCATTGACACATTGTGGGCACATTTACATAATGTGGGCACATTTACATAAGTATAATTGTAACAGACCAGGTTGGCTGTGATTTTTCACATGACCCTAATATTCATCCTTATTACATGATGGCGTAGTAATTTTATCAGGCGTAGTAATTTTATCATAACAATGTCAATGTGAATCACAAGAAATGAAGTGAACTAGTCTCTTTTAGGGTGTAGATATATTACACGCTTAAGTAGAGCGAGAGTGATTTTTATGTTGTGGGGAGACATATTGAATTTCTCTCGTATGGATTAGGAAAGTATTATCTGATGGAATATTGTGGAACGTATATGTATTAATTCATTGCATCCTATCATTGTCACTAGGATATACTCATGGCAAGATTTATTATTCGACTCATCTATTTTGTGTAATAAAGTACTGAATAAATAATTCGTTGGACGTTGCCACTTCATTGATGAGAGAGAGAACAGATAAGTTTGGGGAGTGAATGAATCAATTACTCAAGTGATAGCGGCAGGCCATCCACTGCAGAAATAGTTAACCATGTTATTGCAATATCGGCAATAGAACACGTTTTATAATAATCATACCTCGAAACTGAAAAAAATTTGAAAGGGGAAAACGGTGGATAAGATTTTCTTTGAAACTAAGGACATAGAGATAAACACATTTTATCAGATACATTTCAGGGGTGAGGATAAGGGTGACCATATATTTATGAGGATTACAATATATTTATATTAAAAATTGTAAACATTTCATTAACATACAATTCAAGTGCAAAAGAAAGAGAATGGGAACATTTTCATGAAGATAACATTATCTCAAAACCTAATGTGAAAAATTAATCTTTAAAAATAGAGCAGAGCCATCATTTTTTCCTTTCCAAAAAATACAGTTTTGGCATGTGAACAATGATTGGTTAAGATTTTCTTTTTAAAAAAAATTATCTTTCCATTTTTCACAAAATACAATTCATGTACAGGTGTGAGTGAATTTTTATTAAATAACGTTAAAAATCACAAGACTGTTGAAAAGACATGAAAATTGGTCAAGAAATTCTTTAGGTATAAGAATTGTGTATTTTTCTAAAAGATTTTCAATAATATAGAGTTTAGGAGCAAGTCAAACGGTTGGTTAAATATTATACTACAGGCAATTGTTTTGAATAAAATTTTAATAATTTATTTAAAATGCTTTTGAAAGCCATTCTAAATGATTATTTCATTTAGGATACTATGAAAAAAAGAAGTGTTAAAAAGCTTACCTTAATGTGACAACTGAATTAGCCGGTCCAAAGATTGTCCAAAAGCAGAACTTAGCTGAATAACCTCTATATGAAAAGTCTTTATTAACTGGACTCCATATGTAGCCACTTTCAGATGAAATGTAAACGTTACAGGCTGGGAATAATAATTATTATTAAGAGAATAGTTATGCAGGTTCAACCTCTATTCACCTCATATATTTTAAGCATTGCCCTATTTTAGAAAAGTAGTGGTTCTTTTTTTAATTTATGGTTATACTTATTTTATAATATATACTGATATGGATAAACTCATTTTCCAAGTAACATATTTATTGATTTGAGGCCTTTTATATGATAGTTATCTCATGTGAAAGAAGCTGTCAATAATTTTTGGAATATCTCAATTTAGGAAATTTTTAAAAAAAATGATTGTTTTAATTGAATTACTTACAGCGACATGATAAAATCCCATCTTCAGTTTCACATGTAGTGTTGGCAGGACAAGAGTTAGAAGAACAAAGGTCAACTTCCATTTCGCAGTTATAGCCAGTCCATCCAGGTTTGCATACACATTCACCTTTGTTTATATCACAGTATAAAGTCTTGTGTTTTGCACATGAACAGGAGGGAATGCATCCTTTAGCCCAATGTTGGGGACATGCTGTTGAAATTACAATACATCATTTAAGAGGAAATTTTGTATGTTGTAGCCAAAAACCCAAACTCAACTTTTAAAATGTGTACTTTTTAAGATAATTTTTTTGTGTTGATGCACAATATTTTGTGTGTTAAATAACAGTATGCATTCATTAAAATTACTGCCTGCATTTGTATCAGCTGTTATGTTCTATTATGTCCCCAAATTTCCTGGTATTTTTCAGTCAATGTTGGGCATTTCTCCATATTTTGGTCAATCATTTTGAGTTTATTGACAATGAGTGTTATGAAAACACATCAGAAACTATTTTATTCTAATGGGAGATATGCACTCATGCAACAGGTGTGGCTGGAGCCATAATTAGCAATGGAGAAAATTTTCTACTGTTTTACTTCATAAGTAATGTGTGCATGGCAAACACCTGATTCTCACTAGGAGATTACAGTGAATGAGACAGAGTCAAACCTGGTTGGTTCCAAACAGAATTGAGGTCATTGATTGAATTGGTGCTTTGATGTGAACTGCATTGCAGTATATAAGAATCTACCATGGTGTAGATATTTAATCCGATTATTATCTGCTAGGCGTGTTAATTTGTACAAGAGGAATACAGAACATGTGGCACCCATCTCAACAAGAGGACAGATTTTAAAAATTTTGCTGTGTCTTTAGGCAGCATTCAATCTAGTTATCAATTGTGCTGAAAAAAAATTCTGGAATCTATTATGACAATTCTCACCCACAGCCTTGAAATCAGCCTGAAATCCTCGTTCTGCAATTGAGCTATCACTATGGAACACTATGTACATAAAATTAAAAGTTGAATTAATAATTATGGGCACAGTGTTATGACAGAACTGTCCTATCCTAACTGCTGTGTTGCTGCTTCCATCATATACTTCAAGGTAGTCATTGTCACAGTTGACTTGCTGCTCCAATTTCAAGTCAGTTATCCTTGCAAAGACAAGCAAAACAATGTGTTTGCAACTGTAATCAAGCTAGGTGATGTGAGCTCATCTAAATTAATTTAAATTATGTAACTAAGATTGCAGAAGCAGTTGACTAAAGAGTTTTAAATTGTATTATTTATAGTTATTCTAGTAGGTAGGGACAAACTACAATAACTATTGCTTGAAAAACTCTGACCCTTTCCTTGCCAGGTATATCTCAAACACTGATAGATCATTCTTAATATTTATTCATCCTTTATCAATCACAACAAATTCTGTTTGGTCTGTGGGGTGGGTTTTTTCTAGAAGGTTAATTGACAATAATTAAGAAGTCTGAGCATTTAAAGATAAGATATAATGAAAAGATGTGTTTTAAAATGTATTTATTTCATAATTGTTTTTATTTTTTAATATTAGTTTTAAATTTATCTAAAGAAATCTCTTCCCATTATAAAGACAGCAACAAAACAAAACACAAATCTTAGCCAAAATATATAGTTGAAATACCTTAAAGAAATAAATTGGTTTTCATGAACAACAATTGTCCATCTGCAGTCAGAATAGTCTGGATATTTTTGAGGGTATTGTGGACTTGATATGTGCCCAAAAGATGAAATCAGTGTGCCCCCACAAACAGATGCTGAAGATAGTTTGAGTTAGATCAATAAAAGGACATTAAGAGTTAGATCAATAAAATGCTAAGATAATAATGGCTATATTATTATTATTGGTCATAAACATTTTTTAACAACAAACTTTAATAACATAAAATTATTAACGGTTTGTTTAGAATTATAGAGCAATGTGTTAAAACATAGGTTTAACACCTAACATGTAGGCAATTTAAAAGGGGGGTGGGGGTGTGGGTGTTGGGGTCACCCTTTAGTTTCTGAAATAGGAACTGTATTTAAATTTGGGAAACAAGGTGAATTTTTTTTTTACTCAATTGCTAAAAATAAATATTTCTGAAAGATGTTGGCACACAAATGGTAAAAGAAAGAATCATACTATGCCAAAACCCTCAAAGTCAACCGCTCTGCAGTGTATGCAGTGTATATGTCTGCATTACATTCTAATACTCATTTTGATTTTTTTTGGTTAAAACATGGTCAGAAATTAATTATTTTCTTTTCAATGAAAGTTATTGTATTACACAAGTACTTAAGAACAACATAATTATAAATGAGCTTATCACGGTGTAAATATATTTACTCTGCATATGTAACAAATAAACTTACACTGTGTCGTGTAATTTAAATAAAGATCCTTAGAGCGATCAAAAGACTCTTCCAACTCTAAGTATATTTCGCTCCCAGTGGCTTTCAAAACTTTAAAAAACCTATCTGTATGTCCCAGAAGTAGGGGCGAAGCATTACTATTGCCATCATATACAAGTAGTGGAGGTTTCTTTATAATTGAGCCATCAGAACCAAAATACTGGTTACTATAAAAGAAATAAGGTAAACAAATGAAGAAATTTCTTTAGATTCCCACAACATTCAGAATGTATATTTGAGATTGAAAATAAAAACATTTGAAACATTGAATGAGTGTATGAAAGAAATGAAAAAGTGATTTAAAATGTTCATGGTGATTACTATGTGTTATGCATTGATTTATTGACATTATTCCTATCCAGTAAAAGCTTTCTGATAATTTTATTAATAAATCAAATCTCCTGAGTAGAGCTTTAAAATGTATTAGAAATGCAATACAATAGAATCAAGTGGAATAAAAGCTCAAAATTTAAACTAAATATGCTCTAGGAGACCTTCATAAGTATTCTTTACATGTCCTGTTTCATCCCAGTGTCCGATAAAAATTACTTTTATTCTTAATATAAAAATCTACAATTTACAATACTAGTTATTACAAAAACATAATTTACAATATTAGAAATTCAGTGCTTTGCCTCTGAAAAGACTAATGTGCTTTTTCTTTTATTCTTTCATAAATTAAATTGTTTTTATTTTGGGGGATGGTGATTACTAATTACACAATTGAAAATGTTTATTTTGTACATATATGGAAGTTTAAAAACATGATGAAAATTTTAATTATGATATATTGTATATTGGAGTTATCAATATTATTTTCTTTAATATGTGAGTAACCATAAAAAGTAATTAACCACATTGAAAAGTTTCAGCCTTTAAGTAATTTTCAGCATTTAAGAAATTATATTAGAGTGCTTACCTGTAATTGTTTATTGATATACCAACACCATGTAATAACCAACAAGAAATAGTATCATTTGAATTCCTATTCTTCCGTAACCATATCAAACCTGATCTTTCATGCAAAGTTTCACAAGGTGTGGCTGCAATATTTAGAAATACAGTGAAACCCTACTATAATGTGACTAGCTATAAAAAAATTCGGATATGTAGTGGTATATTCATTTGCACATAAATATTTTTGTTATTCAAAGAATGTGAAGAAAAAAGATATTGCTTAACACAATAAAAAGATCCAATAATATTAATTCAACTCGAACTGTCACAAATGACTGGTGTTGGGGTTCAGGACAGAGCTCCGTTGTTGTTAAGGTTCCTTATAAGATAGGCAGAAGTTGTTATTTTAGGGAAGGCATTGTTAAGGGGGTGAAGTTAATGTTAATAGACTCTTAATCTTAAGATAGAGGGGGTTGTTTCTTTCGATAATATGTTCGGGCCTGTACGACTTTGATAATTTTGGGGTTAACAACCGGAAGGTCTAATTGACCGGAAATTAGGGGCAACAGTGTGTTTATAGATAACATTCCTGGGCCACCTACGAAAGTAAAGAATAACATATAAGATAAAACTTTTCATGACAAGGAGTTAGTTGAGGTACCTAGAGAAGAGCTGAGAGAGCAGTTCATAGAGAATAGTTGCTAGAGTTCAGGAGACAACAGTTGACTAGAAGAACAAAGAAATATTTGAGACGAAACAGTCAACATTCATAGCTTTAGAAATTCATATATATAGCTGACAGTTAGTGAAGACTATAGAAGACCTTTCTATTTGAGTAATAAATATAGTCTATTTTATCATTGGACACCTGGAGTTTAAGTTGTTGGATTTTGTTCAAGTCTACGTTGTGCTTTGTCTGTCCCAACGCCTAGATACCCACAATATAAATCACAGAGAGGAGCGGTCTTGTACTGAACACTACTACATCAATACAGTTTGTGATAAGTCAGGACCGGAGCCCCCCTCCTTAACTGTTCTGTGACACGAACACATACTCGTACTAAAATACCAAAAAGATCCTTTCTTTTTAAGTGTGATCAGCTGTCTTCCTACTTTTTTTTTTTAAATTCCAAAGCTAATCGCATGGAATATGACAAAACCCTGCTTCAATACAACCCCATTAGCAATATCAAATTGTATGGACCAAAGTTATTGAATTTTAGTGAGGGTTCCAATGTAATATGTCAGCTATGTTAATTTCAATGTAATACTCACACAATGAACAACTTTTTCTTCACAATTTTGAAGTATGCTATTTTTACTTTAATTTTGGTATGTGAACCCCTTCAATTTAAATAAAACTTCTACATTTTAAATCGCTATCAAAATGATTTGTTCTACTTTAAAATTATTGTGTCATAACATAAAAGTTTTAAACGAAATTTAACTAGACTAATTTCTAGAAGCTAACAATTATATTTGTAAATTCACATGTTTACATGTGTTTCATATGAAAATAAGTTTACAGAAAACCAAAATTATTTTAAAAAATATTTTACAATTAAGCTGGAGAATGAATATTATTCAAATTTGAGACTAGTTGATGTTTGCACAGATGTTAAAAAAAAACTTTCTGAGGTGGAATCAGAACATATGCTAAATGATTGACAACTTCAATGACTGTGCAATATTCTGTTCATTTTATCAAACTTATTTAAATTTAATTTAATTAAGTTAAACTGACTAAGCATTTATTTTCACAATGCAATATTTTCTTTTGTACTATTTCATAAACGGCTGCTTTTAAGAACTTACGTGGCACAGTTCCAAATGAACAGTCATGGGAGGAATAACCTTTCTTGCAAATACATTTTCCTGTTTCACTCTGACAGTATTTAGTGTTGTCTCCTATACACGAACATTTCTTATGGCAGTTTTCTAGACCCCCATGTAAAGTTGGAACAAGCTGTAGACAGAAATATATTTTTCATCAAATGGAGTACTTATTTAAATATTTAATTTTGTTTTTAGTAGATACCTACACTATGCTAAAATGAATGTAATTTACCCCCCTCAATTAATAATTAAAAGGTTTATTGTTAGACTTCTTATGCCAACAAATTATAAATATGATGTATCATAATCAGTTGTTTGAAGTTTCAAAAAAGTACTTACAATGGGAATTGTATCTCCCACTAAAAACAAATGCATCCTGTTCCAATATATGTCCATGGAACACTATAAGCATAACATTTGACGAAGTTTGAATCCATCCTTTGCTGTTAAGACACATTTGGATTTTTGATTGTTCTACAGCATTTTCATCTATTATTGATACATAGTTATAGCCACACTGGACATACCATGGATTTATTTCCATTGAGAATCTATAGCAAGAGAATTTAAATATATCTGTTAACAAAATATTGCATTTTAAAGCTGCCTATGTCAATATTGCTAGCATCATATTTTATATTTCATTGTGTTTTTTTGGAAAATCATTTTATGTTTTAAACGAAAAAAGTTTGAAATATTCTCGTTTCTTTCCATTTAAAAGAAGCGAATCCATGAATTTAAAAAACTGTCGGATAAAAATTATGTAATTAATATAAAACTGCTCTTTAGAAAAAAGGATTTATCAGTTTTAAAATATTACTACTGCAATAATAAAAATTGATTTAAAAAATGACTAGTAAAAATCTAATAAGTCTTATTTATATAAGATTGTTACAGACATTGGAAATATGACATTGATGTAATAAAAATGAGAAAGAATAAATTAAAGCTAATTTACCTAAGAGCAACAACTGATCCAGGATCCGTCACTATTCTCCAGAAGCAGCCAGGAAATTCAATCGGATATCCTGGACTTGAAAGATATCCTAAAGGGTCTCGTAAGTTTGTATTGCACCCTATAAAATGAAAATATCTTTTAGCCAAAACATAAAGAAATGGAAGTACTTACCAAAACAACAAAAAAAACAAGTTTTTATTTCAAAGAACAAAACCCTTTGACTTTTTAATAATAATCGAGGTTTTTTTTAATTCTAAAAGAAACAAACGAGAAGATTTTTTATTCATTTAAAAAAAAATATGATAAGTGCGAGAGGAGAATATATTAAATTGCAAGAGAATAAAGGGAATATGTTAAGGTTTCAATATAAAAAGATTTCTAGCTTAATTTTGTCTAAATTTATTAAATAAATTATGAATGCATTGAAGTCTGTCTGTCTTTCAATTACCTTGAGCTTTACTGGTGTTCAAAATTCCTTTAAAATATTAGCATTTGTCCTTACCATAGTATTCTGTGCAATACAAGCCACTACTGTTGTTTATTGTGCGCATTCTTTTGGGACAGGAACATTGCTCTGTCCAAGGAACTGTTGATTTAACGCGGCATTCATATTTGCAAGTTGTTGACCTACACTCAGCTTTAGGAAGACGGCAAAATATAAATCTAGGTTATTCCAACTCAAAATTTCAAATACATCTGACACAGACAAAGGGCATATCATCGGAAAGAGCTGGTCACCACAACATGAACTGTATTGAAGGGTCGCAGCATTAGATAGGAAGGTTTAGAACCACGGGCTTATTGACTTATAAAACTTATTTTCTATAACTTTAAGCTGCTAATTCCCAGAGATAGTCATTAGCATGTTTTGGTAAGGTTAGGTTTGAGGATAGAAACTTAAGTTTACAGGTCGTGGCAACCAAGATGGTGGCCATGGTAAAAACCTGGTGCTATCTCTTGGAATTTACAGTTAAAGCAATTAAAATGAAATACTATTGTGTGTTTGTCTTTTAAAGTAAATAATGGGTGGCTTTCCATTCATTAATAATAATTCTTAAAATAAAAGGCGTTGGTTGGCACTGTTAACTTATGCTTACACCAAGACTTATGCTATATGTTTATAAAATACGTTTACAGTTTACAATATGATATTAAATTGACCTTAAACTTAAATTGTATACAAGATTTTTTTATTTTTTTTAATATGCTAAAAATGAAGAGTGGATCACTCAGTATGGATGCAGTTATATTTTTAACCACTGAAAAGACTGCGTAGTTAAGAGCCTTACTTGAAATTGATGATGAAAATAGCCAAATAAACCTTTTTAAAAAATGATTTTTTTTATAAAAGAATATTGATACCTTGGGAGCAGTCTTTGTGGCTCCACCCACGTTTGCACTTGCAAAATCCAGAGATCGAGTCACAACCCACAGAATTTTCATGAATGCACTGGCAAGTCAAATTGCACGTGTCCTGGCCATAAGTGTAGGGCAAACACACTAAAAATAAATAAAATACATTTTTTTAAAACATGCTTTTTTTTCTTCAAAATGTTCCCTCTTTAGTAGACCTACTTAACAATATAGAGAAAAAACACAAAATATTATTCAAACATGCCAACCCCAAAATAACAATTTAAACATTACCAAGATATAACTCGAAAAAAAACCAACTCACAATTTCAAACATTTGGAATTAACCAGACGATAACAGCAAACAATTGTGTCATTTAACACATGAAAACAGTAAAATCAGGGCCTGTTTAATTGGGGGGCGCGAAGGAAGGGTGCCTGGGAAATAGTGGGAGGACAGTGAGGTATTTATCATGGTAACAGTAGTAACAGCTATATTAATTATTCTATCTCATCCTCTTCAATTCAGTATTCTTGGCAGATAACTATTACTACTTCATGGCAATATTCTATATTGTGAGGTAGGCTAATATGACGTAATTTATTTTTAATTTTTAAAATTATAATCACTTTAAAAAAACTTCATTTAATGTTACAGTCATAGCAGTCATGTGAGCTCTGCAAACCCACATCATATTAAAGTGACAGTATACTGTATATTTAAAGGGCCTAAAATTATGTGGCGAAAAAATTATTAACTAAGAATGCAGGGATAGACACAGCAGATTTTTAGAATTAAAAAAAACAATACATTAAATGCATGTGCTATTACCATGTGTCCAATAAACTGAGATGAAGCCTCGGTTGGACAGTGGTCCATTTCCTTGAAAATAAACAGTCATCGTGTTTCCAGCTGAGCGCACAAAGAGGCTTGATATTTCCGTCTGATTCTTTAGGCCACTATATCTACCGATGCAAGAATCTTCGAGCAAACGATGACCATTGTAAATTCTGACATAGTCCATTTCTTCCAGGTCAAAGAATCTAAATCTAAAATACAGATAATTTAATAAATTAGATCTAACATTGAGATTCAAAACTATGTTGACAAATGTTCATTTTATTTTTAAAAATTGCAATATTTTTTTTTTTTTAAATTTAAAATGTGCCGTGTAAAATCGCAATCAAAAACTTCTGAAGAAAACTATGAACCAAATTAAAATAAACGTTTACCTTAAATCTATAACTTCTCCAGTTGGTGCATGAATATACCAGAGACATTTCAAATCAGGTGGGTAAATATGAGGGTAATTTGGCGAGGCTATTATTCCTGATTGAAGGCCAAGATTGCCGCCACATTCTGAGGGTAACAGACAATCAGTCCATTAATTTGTATTAAAATTTAACTTACACATTTCAAAAGAAAGGAAAAAAGGGTAAAACACATCTTTGCTGATACCCCAAGACTCAACACTGATGAAAAAAAATTAAACCCGCCAAAAATATATATAAAATATTCACACACTCATAAAATACTACTGAATCTATAATTATGGTAATATACCACTTGAGCGTCGGCCAAGAAAAAATCCAGTTTTTCCGGTTATTAAATAGATAGAGTAATTCAAACTTTAATGTAACATGATTTATTTCATTATGGCAGTGGTTCTCAACCTTCCTAATGCCGCGACCCTTGAATGCAGTTCCTCATGTTGTGGCGACCCTCAACCATAAAATTATTTTCGTTAGTACTTCATAAATGTAGAGGATATGCATTTGCCGATTGTCTTATGTGACACCTTTAAAAGAGTCATTCGACCCATAAAGGGGTCGCGACCCACAGTCATTATGGAAAAATGTTGAAGAATAAAATAATATCTTAGTTTAGTTATGAAAATTTTATGTATGTTTTGAATTTTTTTAGGTGATGTGAGGGGGGGGGGAGGGGAGAATTTGTGACATTTCGTGACAAGGGGAGGGGGTGTCTAAAAAGGTCATTTTTAACGTGATGTAATTTACGAATGATCACTGCCTTAGGCAAATTATGTTTAAACTATAAATATAACAATATGGATCATGCCTATAACTATTATTTAAAAAATATATTATTTAGAATTTAACCTGAAAATCAGATTTAAAATCATACTTTCTGAGTTTCTGATGTGCTTCTTACAATTTTGGCCCAATATTAGGTTTTTTTTCCTCTAGCAGTAGCTGTAACTGTATGAACTTTAGAGTAAAGTCAGTAAAGAGTAACAGTAAACAGACCGAGATAGCAAGACAGACACTCGAAGATAAAGAGTTCAGGGGGAGTCAGACACAGAGTTAGAGTTAGAGCGACAGGGAGAGAGATATACAAACTAACTGAGATAGACTGACAGGGACATGCAACAAACAGTGATAGACTAGACTTAACTAGGACTAGAGCGACAGCGAAAGAGACGAGACGGATACACACATTAATTAACTGAACATAACAAAACAAGGGTAAAATGCGATTTAAAAATGCTAATTTTATTATTTTAATGTTTTAAGTCCAATTTATCGTGCTTATGTTAATTTGTTTTGTTTTCTTGTGGTAGGAAATTTAAAAAATTCAGGTCTGTCAGTTAACTTTTTCGTCGGTTTGTCGGTCAGCTGAGCGAATCGGTCGCCATCTTTAAATTTTGTTTACACTATAGCTATCTCTCATTGGACCTTTAAATCACGTGACTTCAAATGTCACGTGATATTAGTGACTTAGCCCCCTTTTCCATTGTAAACATTGGACTATGCTTCTTTTTCCATTGTAAACGGATTTTTCGTTTCCATTTTTCTTATGGACTTAGCCATTTTTTCTCCTTTAAACTTAATTCAGCACCTTCTATTTTTAACTGGCTATAAGTCAGGGGTGATAACTCAAAAAAATTAAAAATGGACTCTGCCGTTTTTTCCCTTGAGGTCTTCAATTGTTTCAAGATTCCATGTGCAGTTTCAAGTCGGTAAAAGCCGTCTTCTGTCTCTGTCATAACAACAGCCAACAGATTGCGCGAGTCACCCCGTCCCTTGTCAACGTCAGGAATAGGAACGCGCACAGTGGCTTCTAAAGGTGCAGGCGGGAACTTTTTGTCAGAGTTTATTTTCATTTTTTTGGCCTGGATTTCAAGGTTCGATTTAGATTCTTTTCTAGCCTCTTCAGCTCTCTTTATCTTGAAACACAGGCTGCACAAAATACCAACACCATAACCTTCTATTTCCTCGTCTCCATCGTCTTTAGCAACATGCCCACAGATCACATGAACATTGCGGAGACAGTTTCGGCAAGTATGGGCACCGCTGCTTTCTTTTAAGCAGAAACAACAAACACCAGAGGTGGAAGGCTCTTCAGTAACCATGACGTCACAATCAGTTTGGTTTCCTCCATTACTGGTTGCATTCCCTTCAGTATTCTGTATAGAAGGCTCTGTAACTTGTCTTCAGAATTCTTTATAGCAGGCTCTGTATCTTGTCTTCAGTATTCTTTATAGCAGGCTCTGTATCTTGCATCTGATGATTTGCTTCTTCCTGCTGTGTTGTTTTTACGCTTTCTATTATTTTTTTGAGTTCTTCCTCAGTCTGTATGTCTTGCAAAACGTCAAGGGGTATGGAAGACGTTGCAAGGCCCACTTTAGCTTTGCAGCCAAACAGAGTTTCATAAGGCGTTCTCTTGATCCCAGAATGAAAGGCCCTGTTCTTCATAAGTTGGATGAATCGTAATCCCTCAGCCCAGTGGTCATTTTTTTCATCTTGCATCCAAGCACATAGCATGTTTTCGATGTCTTGATTAGCTTTTTCGACACTGCCCTGGCTTTGTGAGTGGCGCGGTTTACCATGGACGATCTTCAAATTGGTCAGTACTCCTTTAGGCTGTTCACCACATTGTTGGTAAATTCCCGGCCATTATCGTACTGTAGAATTGATGGAGCTCCAAGCAACGTAAATGTTTCCACTAGAGTGTAGGCTACCTCTTCCGCCCTCTTGGATGTTAAAGCCCTCAGAACCACAAACTTTGTTAGATGATCTTGGTACACCATTTTAAATTTATATTCCCTGTCAGGATGGGATTGAAAATCGATAAGATCGACCTGACCACGGGAGTTGAATTCAGAAAAAATCATAGGCTTCACCACAACACCTTCACCACAACACCTTCACCACAACACCCTTTGTGACACCTTTTCGTTTCTTTTGGCACGGCTCACAAAGGTGGAGGTAAAGTTCAATATCATTACGTGTAATGTTCTTATACTTGTGTGAAAGTTCTTTCAATATTCTGTCCCTTCCTCCATGTCCCACGGTCAGGTGAGCCTCGTGCGTCAAATAATTCTGAATCCGTGACATAGAACTGAATAGCACTGTCGCCTTCTTTAACAGGATAGATCAACTTACTTTTGTTCTCTACCGCCATTACATCATAGCGTTTCAGCAGCAAATAGTCTCTTGGTTTCTTTTGAGTTGTCATCCGAGCCATTTTCACATCATCCACCAATTTTTGGTAACTAGTTTCCGTTAGAGACACGCAGTTTTTAGCAGTATTGGCTCGACATTGAGAAAGTTCATCGTAGAACCGCCGTTGCATGTAAACATACCGTGATTCCTGATCTGAAGCTACAACCTGATCTTCCCACATCTCGGCAGCCGTCTTGAAACAATAGGAGTAGCATCTTTGGCGGGAGTACGAAGCACGTGTGTCGCGATCGCCACGCCACCACCAAGCAAAGAATCAAACATCAATGGCGGGGTATTCTAGACATTGCCGGGTCGCTCTTAGGCATTATATAGAATGCCTAGGAAATGTGTGAAATGTAAACCATTTCATACTTTGCCTACAATTTTCAGGCATTCTATAGAATACCTAGGCATTCTATATAATGCCGGATTTCACACATTGCCGGTAACATATATACGGTTCAGATCGAGAAGAAGATTTCGCAACGTAACCGTGTTAATGAGATAGTTATTCATTATTATTATACTGTTATAAGTTATCACAGAAAATCATTCACTAGGTTTTGCATGTCTGACTGTAACAATGTGCGCAAAATAGAAATCACCAGAAGTTAGCATGAATAGAGATTCATTAAAAGTGCGTCACTTGAATGCGTGTTTTGTTCAAGTGCCTGTAGTAGATGGGAAGGTCACGCACGGCGACCACCATCGTATGGCGGGTTATTGCTCAATGTCATATTTAAATCAAAACACAGATTTTATAGACAGGAATAAAGGAAAATTATTTTTTTTTTAAAGAGGAATTAAATTAAACAAAATTTCAATTTTTTTTAAAATGTATATATTTTTAAACATAAGTGAATTCAATCTTCTCTTATATTTTCCCGGGATTTAAAATAATTATAAAAATAAGCATGTTTTACTCTCTTAATTATTCTTTAACAAATATTGTTTTATTTTTTGTGGGGGGTCTATTTAGGGGGAAGGTGGGTCATTAGCCAAAACTATTTGATGATCTTGATGCATCATAACGGCAGGCAGGGGGGAAACGGGCTCAACCGGTACACACAGTTTGATGTTGAGCAGACGATAAAGATATGAAATAGCCTTGGCGGGATCCTATTATTTTGTTTCCGTCTAGTCGAGAAGGAAAGTGTCAAAGAAGAGACATGATCGTATGGGTCTATATGGGTTAGTTGGTGTACGGGTTTGTTGGCAGTGGTGTAGCTGGGGAGTGCGGTGCGGGGGGGGGGCCGACCGAACCGGGGGACACCATCTCAGGGGGGTACACCCAATTGAAATATTGCATATTTACAGAGCACACACTGCTCGTTCTATTCGAATTTCATAAAATGATCCCTGATCACACGTAAATTTTCCACACATATAAACAATCAAATTCGTGCCAATAATTAGTTTTAAAAAAGAAACACCGATTTGACCATGATTCAACACCGTTGAAGTGTTCGATAACTTTCATGACACATTT
This sequence comes from Lymnaea stagnalis, assembly GCA_964033795.1. Taxonomy (NCBI): domain Eukaryota; kingdom Metazoa; phylum Mollusca; class Gastropoda; family Lymnaeidae; genus Lymnaea; species Lymnaea stagnalis. The sequence goes on from CAXITT010000963.1 coordinate 109,017, forward strand.
TTGGGGGGCAAAAATGCTCGTGTGAGAATATGTTCCTTCTTTGCTGCATCCAATCATCGATGTGATGTTTTAAAAGTACACACTGGAATGTCAGTGAAAAGACTGCTAAGACACGTTAAACTGCCCTTGCTGCTGTTGAAACAGTGAGAGATAAGTTTGATGAATGATGTGTGGCGGCGATTGAAGCTCTGTATGATCCTATAGAAAAATTGAAAAAAAAAAAAAAGAGGTACAGCACAAGATCATTTACATGCTGTCATTCGATTTCACGTTTATCTGCTACCATTACCTTTGGGCTGACCTACACGCGGAAGTTAATCTTACACAGCAGTATCTGCAGACTAAACGCTTTAGTCTTGACAAAGTTGGTGACCAAACTAGAGGCCTTAAGATTGTTTCTACAAGAGACGCGCAGATACTTAATGGAACATGCTATTTAAAAGGCACTTTTAAAATCAGACCAATATGGAACTTCAGTATTGACAAGATTAAGGTTTCAGAAGAGAATGGCAGGAAGACTATTTACGATCCACCATGGGAAAAACAAGTCTTTCTGCACTGGCTCCTCTATCAATTGAAAGTGATACGGATGTGAAGGCTGTTGATTTTGATCAAATGATTGACAGGGTTGCAGCTTTGAAGACCAGTAAAGGATCATTTTTAAATGAAGTAAATTTAATATAAAAGTAACTTCAACTTTAGTTACAGTTCTTAAATACATTCACCCCCATAACCTTCAATTAATTAGTTTTTCTTCTTGCCATTGATATTTTGTGGACTTATTTACCAAGAAGAAATCCATCGCGAAAGTCGGGAGTGGGGCGGGGGGGGGGGCTGACACCATGAGTTTACCGCACTTCCTGACTTTGACAACGCCAAACACACATATAAACTTCCTGACTTTGACAACACCAAACACACATACAAACTTCCTGACTTTGACAACCCCAAACACACATACCAACTTCCTGACTTTGAAAACACCAAACACACATACCAACTTCCTGACATTGACAACGCCTAACACACATAGTTACTTCCTGACTTTGACAACACCAAACACACATACCAAATTCCTGACTTTGACAACACCAAACACACATACCAACTTCCTGACTTTGAAAACACCAAACGCACATACCAACTTCCTGACTTTGACAAAACCAAATACACATACCAACTTCCTGACTTTGACAACATAAAACACACATACCAACTTCCTGACTTTGACAACACCAAACACACATACCAACTTCCTGACTTTGAAAACACCAAACACACATACCAACTTCCTGACTTTGACAACGCCAAACACACATAGTTACTTCCTGACTATGACAACACCAAACACACATACCAACTTCCTGACTTTGACAACTCCTAACACACATACCAACTTCCTGACTTTGACAACACCAAACACACATACCAACTTCCTGACTTTGACAACGCCAAACACACATAGTTACTTCCTGACTTTGACAACACCAAACACACATAGTTACTTCCTGACTTTGGCAACACCAAACACACATAGTTACTTCCTCACTTTGACAACACCAAACACACATAGTTACTTCCTGACTTTGACAACACCAAACACACATACCAACTTCCCGACTTTGACAACGCCAAACAAACACAGTTACTTTTTGACTTTGACAACATGGCATGGTTAACTCTTTTCAAATTGTGGTAAATAAATAAGTGAATCTTAGTACTCCAGATATCGACCACTAGCAACTGTCACGTGGCGACCACTAGCAAACTGTCACGTAGCGACTACTGCCAGCTGTGTAATAGTGTACCTTATTCTCATGACTTTTTTCCAAAAAACGGTCTGATTCTTAAGCTTAAAAAACAATAATTTAAGACACTAGTGACCTCCAATATTTGACCTCCAATCTTGAACCTCCACTCTTGTCTCACGACCCTCTCTTCTCAACAACCTCTCACCCTACACCTGTCAATCACCCTAAGCCACTCCATAACTTTAAATGAAAATTATTCAAAGAAATCCCGGTTGACCAGAAACTTGTTAGCATTGTAGAGCGGAACATCAAAGTGTTGTTGAAATAAAAATAAAAAAAAGTGAGGTTTGCAGAAAAGTTATTTTAATAAGAGTTGTATAGGTTATTTGGAACAAAAAAAAACTTGGAGTCTCCATGAAGATGATTTTGAGAAGGACTGAAGGAAAATATTTCATTTTATAAAAAGAAATACAGATTGATACGTGAGACTAAAACTGGTCATTTTATATTACAAACTAGATGTTTTGTTATAACGGGAGATACTTCTCGGGTATAAATAAATAATAATTGTTAGAGGATAAGAGTGAAGAGGAATAAAAGAAAGTAGATACATAAATTGATACTTGCATTACAAAGCAGACAACGGAAACAAAAGTGCCACTTAATTAGTCACAGGGCATCAGTCGGCAGATGTCATTAAAAATACGACATTCTCAAAACGTATCTTAACGTCCACATATTTAACGCATGAACTAAACATCTTTTAATAGACAGACACAAAGGCGATTAGCAAAGAAAACAGAGAAAACACTCACAGCTTGTTGAGCTCATCGTCTGTTCCTCGGATGGCTGCGTAGACGATGATCGGGATGATCGGCATTCCTGTAAGAGAGGATGTCTGGAAGTGAGTCATCTTGCCTGAACCTTTGGAGCATCGTCAATGTTGGAAATAAAATTAAGCTATCAAGACCGATAAAGTACGCTGATGAGTGTGAAAGCGAACCGGCGAGCTGATCACCCAAGCGCTTGTTGTATCGTCTCTATACCGATGTGCTTTTAAAAGTTCAATACAGAGTCAGAACCGAAGTTTCGCAATGATTCATCCTCGTTATGTTCGACTTGAAATTTAAATAGAAGCCGTTACCTAAAATAAAGTTTCAGGCCAAACACAAAGATACTATATATTTTTTAACAGATTTAGTTATCTTGTATTTGGTGTGTGTGTGTGTGTGTGTTTTATTATTATTATTTTTAATACTGGCGCTAATTTAAATGATAAATGTACACACATAATAACATAACGTGAATATGTTAATTGCTGAACTCTTTAAGATTAAAATAAAAGTATCTCAAATAAATAGGTTCTCATCGGCTCAGGATTTAACCAATGTCACATTATAGCGCGTGTACTTTGAAGACATCAAAAAATTGCGTCGAAAATGAGTCCAATGTGTTGACCCCAGAACTGTTTCTCTCAATTCACAACAATGTTGGGAAAAAAAAACAACCACTTTGTCATTCTAGTAATGAACGTTTACCAAATCTGCCGTTGTTTTCTCCACTTGCAAGAAATCTTGCACACCATTCATGGAACGTTTGTCTTGACCATCATTTCAATTTGCCACAAATCAAGTAACTCGTTCCGAACTCCTCCCAATGCATTCAGAAGAGGAAGACCGTGGGTGCAATCAGCAGCGTTAAACGCAGCCATTAGGGGCTCTGAGAGTGAACAGGTCAAGATCTTTAAAAGAGTTAAACGGCCCGAATGTGCGAGTATTCAATGAAGAATAGAAATCAGTTCAGTTTTTGCGGTGTAAGATAAAGACGGCGTCTCCGCGTGCAGGAAAAGGGCGAGCATAAACAAAAAAAAAAAAAGGATTGCCCTTCATTTTAGAAATTTCCCTCACGTACGCAGTGATTCACGCTACATTTAAACGCAGCATTAGTCCACACGAATTGCACAGGCACTTTGAAAAAAAAAATGCCATTTGCATAATAGAATTTGCCAATATTAACACCTAACCCCTTCCCCAACCCCGTTGTCATTTTATTCCATAAAAATTGTTTAATTTCTTTCACTCCTGATGGTTATTTTTTTCTTTCTGTGAATTGATTTCCATTTCCCCCCACTCCAAGTTTTTATTTTTTTTTTTCCTTCGATCGTTTTAGTAGTCCGTTCTTTCTCTATTACTGTTTTTCTTCTTGCATTTCATAATTCTTACAAAAGATCCATTAAGTCTTTGAACAGACGGAGCCATCCTCAAGTCAGCTGTAGTCATGTAAACCGATGTCTCTCAACGCGTCCTGTGCACAAATGATGTGACAAAAATGGTTCATAAGGAGTGCCGCCTCTGACTTTCAATTTGCGCTGAAGCTATCAGTAAATACTCAAAACTTCAAGGCAAAAACATTTGTAGAACACATTTTTAGGAATGTTTTCCTTCTCTTTTTTTTTTACCTTGGTATACTTATCTGTGGCATACTTATCTGTGGCATACTTATCTGTGGCATACTTATCTGTGGCATACTTATCTGTGGCATACTTATCTGTGGCATACTTATCTGTGGCATACTTTTCTGTGGCATACTTATCTGTGGCATACTTATCTGTGGTATACTTATCTGTGGCATACTTATCTGTGGCATACTTATCTGTGGCATACTTCTCTGTGGCATACTTATCTGTGGCATACTTATCTGTGGCATACTTTTCTGTGGCATACTTATCTGTGGCATACTTATCTGTGGCATACTTTTCTGTGGCATACTTATCTGTGGCATACTTATCTGTGGCATACTTATCTGTGGCATACTTATCTGTGGCATACTTATCTGTGGCATACTTATCTGTGGCATACTTATCTGTGGCATACTTATCTGTGGCATACTTATCTGTGGCATACTTATCTGTGGCATACTTATCTGTGGCATACTTATCTGTGGCATACTTATCTGTGGCATACTTATCTGTGGCATACTTATCTGTGGCATACTTATCTGTGGCATACTTATCTGTGGCATACTTATATGTGGCATACTTATCTGTGGCATACTTATCTGTGGCATACTTATCTGTGGCATACTTATCTGTGGCATACTTATCTGTGACATACTTTTCTGTGGCATACTTATCTGTGGCATACTTATCTGTGGCATATTTATCTGTGGCATACTTATCTGTGGCATACTTATCTGTGGCATACTTATCTGTGGCATACTTATCTGTGGCATACTTTTCTGCTGAATACTTTTTCTAAGGCATACTTTTTTGTGGCATAATTTTCAGTTTTGTAAGATTTTCTTTGATCCAGCTTCTGATATTATCCTACACCTCAACTTCACCCACTCTTTTTCAAATATAAAAAATAATATTTTTACCAAAACGTTTGTAATTGTCCAAAAAAAACAAAAAAAAAAAAATTATGTACGTTTTGTTTAGGGTGGGCTATTGTCATAGCACGTATGGCTATGCGGCCGTTCAACAGTACTCACTAAATAAAGCTGTGCAGCCCTTCAAAAGTAGTCAGCAAGTAAATCTATGCGACTGATCATCAGTACTTACCAAGAAAAGCTCTGCAACTGTTCAACAGTACTCACCAAGGTTAAGTTATGCGGCTGTTCAATAGTACTCACCAAAACCGAACACGTAGTATGGAACCAAGGTTTTCGGTACCGAGAAGGCGTGCACGAGCAGGCGGTGCAGGTGGAACCCTTCTATGAACATCCACATGAAGGCAGCCAGCTGGGTGTACCTGGTCAGGAGCTGCAGGATCCTACAGCCGACCTGAAGTGCAAAAGCTTGATTGAACGTACAATTCAAGGTACGTTAAAAAAATTAAATATAGATGCCATGCATTTTGTCGCTTTAATTTGTATTGACATGAAGGGCGATGATTCTTTTGAGCCGATAATGTTAGTGCACTTCTTATGATCGAAATTTATTTGCGGCCGACGCCTGGCTCTTCCGGTGGCTTCAGTCAAAAAGGATACACAATTTAGCAAATTCGTTTAATTTGCTTTGGGAAGCAGTTAAACCGGGGAGTAGCATCACGCTAGGAACACCCGAAAATATACCCTCCTCGCCAAAGACAGTATCCCCCCCCCCCCATATTCTATTTCGGTCATGGTGACCCACTAAATCTTCGAGGTGGCTTCAGTCAAAAAGGATACACAATTTGGCAAATTCGTTTAATTTGCTTTGGGAAGCAGTTAAACCGGGGAGTAGCATCACGCTAGGAACCCCCGAAAATATACCCCCCCCGCCAAAGACAGTATCCCCCCCCCCCATATTCTATGTCGGTCATTGTGACCCACTAAATCTTCGTCTGGATCCTGCCCTATGCCTGCGCCTGCCATTTACTCAAATTTATTCCTTCTTCTTCGTGACGCCGTTATCTAAAATACACTTCCTTGCGCTAATGTAAATGCCTGTGAGGCAGCCCGCACCGTCAGGCAATCAGAGATTCAAACTTTTGAAATTTATTATTTAAACCCATTTTTTGAAAAACCGAAACATTTTCGGTGTTCGGTATTTCATGTACTTGTGAGTTATGCGATTTATACCACTTGGTACTGTTAAGAAGTGGGCCCCCGAGGGGGGGGGGCATTAGAAAAATTTAAATATAATACAAACATTTAAGACAACGAGGGATTGTCATCTGGACTCTGCAATGTTAAAAAAAAACTTTTAATTTAACTTTGGTTTTTTTTTTATAGTTAACTCTTTCTTTTACACATTAAAAAAAAAATAATAATAAACTGACGCTGTTGCATGATTACTGTAAACTTTGTTTTTTATGGGTTGTTTAATTCCTCATACACTTCACCTATTTGCACCCAGCTTCGTAAATCTCATTCCCGATAGTGAAGGTCTCAAAGAATCACGCATGCAATCATCCAATGTTATTTTTGCACCGTGCACAATTTTCGGGGGAGGGGGGTGGGGCTTTAAACGTTAATATATGCCAGACACGAAATCATATCTTGGATAATCTCTAAGCAGAAGACGGGTTTCTAATTGGATTTGTTGTTTTTCCTTCACTTTTTTTTTATTTATCAGATAGGAGGAATTCTTGGTGACACTTAACGGTATGAAATTCAATTTATTATCTTGTTAGCATCAACGTTTCCCGTGTGGCTTCATAAATATGTGAGGCTCACCATGAACATGTCTTCGACACGATGTAACACTCTCCACAGTAACAATCCCCACAGTGACACTCTCCACATTAACACTCTCCACATTAACAATCCCAACGTAACAATCCCCACAGTAACACTCTCCACAGTAACACTCTCCACAGTAACACTCTCCACAGTAACACTCTCCACAGTAACACTCTCCACAGTAACACTCTCCACAGTAACACTCTCCACAGTAACACACACAACAAAAACAATCCCCACAGTAACAATCTTCACAGTAACAATCCCCACAGTAACAATCTTCACAGTAACAATCCCCACAGTAACACTCACAACAGTAACGGGTTTCAATAAGATTTTGAAGCGATAACGTTAAATTTGGAACTAGGATTTGAAGTTAACAAAAAAAATGTTATCACTCCCTTGAAGTAGGGGTGGAGAGAAGATCTTGTGCGCGGTTCTATGGACTCGGGAGTCAAGGACTCGTGGAAAGGGGGGGGGGGAGAGGGTTCAAACATGCGGCCAAAAAAACTATCAACTTGACCATCTCGCCATTGACACATTAAGATTGGTGGCAAAAATGGTCCCTCTACAATATTATATATAGCAGTTGCCTCCCCCCGCCCGCCCCTCATGTCTTGATCCCAATGATCTAGGTGGTCCACGTATTCAGATAATGATGAAGGTGCTACGCTTGATCAACAACACAAGCGACGAATGTGTTGCTGGACCTACCCCGTTCTTATTGATGACGGCGTTGTCCTTCTCCGCCGTGGCCAGCCTGTCCTGGAAGATGAACAGGTCCCAGGCCAACATGCTGACGGAGGTCATGAAGGAGGACAGCATGAGGCAGATGTGGAGGCGGATCCGATGCTGCTGTCGCAGTTGCCTGTGTGTGTCAGAGGGAGAAAATAAATAGAAATAAAACTTATCATCATTGAACTTATAATGGAACGTTTCATTGAACTTATCATTGAACTTATCATGGAACGTATCATTGAACTTAACATTGAACTTATCATTTAGGTTGATTATGTAAAGGAACAACGTAAACTGTGATGATACGTCCCCCGACATAAATTGTTCAACATGTAATAGCGTGGAGCCCCGCTAAAACGTGCGCCACTTCAAAGCAAATTGGGATATAACGTGGTTGTGGGATAAGGTTTGCTGGTTCGTGTGCAAAATCATTCAGTTGTGTGCAAAGTTTTACAGCATCAAATTTTTTGTGTGCAAAATTTTGCAGCCCACAAACACAAACTTAAATGGAAATTTGATGCGCGGTTACTCAAAACTGCTGCACGGCATCTGTGAGATAGCTGCGCGGCCGCGCAGCCGCGCAGCTTAAAGGGAATATAACTTGTGGCATGACTTACCAGATTTCACACATGAAAAATCATTTTCTTCAAAGTATGTTGGGGAAATAAAAGTGTGAGAAATGCACTAAGAAAATTTACAAAACTTGTTCAACTTCAAAACGACATACGTCACCGACAACAAGAGATTGAAATGTCCAGTTTTAAAAATGAAATGACCCCTCCCCCATCTTTCCAAAAAAAAAAAAAAAAAAAAACCCCAAAAACCCCCCCCCCCCCCNAAAAAAAAAAAAAAAAAAAAAAAAATCCCAATGACCCCGCTATAACGCAACCCCGCTATAACACGACCCTGCTATAACACGACCCCGCTATAACACGACCCTGCTATAACACGACCCCGCTATAACACGACCCCGCTATAACACGACCCCGCTATAACACGACCCCGCTATAACACGACCCCGCTATAACACGACCCCGCTATAACACGACCCCGCTATAACACGACCCCGCTATAACACTACCCTGCTATAACGCGACGCCGAAATAACGCGACCCCACTATAACGCTATCCCGATTTTATCGACCCCAATTATAATTGCGCTAAAGCGGGGGGGGGGGGTGGGGTGGTTACCCCACGTACACAGAGTTGCTTATAGCTTATTATTAAGTATAGCTGCGCATTTTAAAATAATTTCATGCTCTACCGTTACATTCAAAATAATAAAATCTGTTTCTGCAAATTTACCACATGACATTTACCACATGACCCAACGAATGCATTAAATTTACAACAGACGCCTTAGGCAGGGCATCTTTTTACGTGAGATGCATCGGGAGATTGTGTCGTGAGTATTCGTTTTTGAAAAAAAAAATATATATATATATAGCCTAATAGATTTAGTTTTTATTCGCCTGATATGTGGAGCACATCTTAAACATTCATTCACATGTGAATTTACATATCGATTTTGGGGTTCGGTTTTTATTTTTTTTTATTTTGATTGTAATTTTATTTCATTCCTTTTATGTACAGAAGTTGTTTGTTTTTTTTTGTTGTTTTTTTAAAGAAAGCCATTTAAAATAACAAGTTTTATGATGTCAAGAAAACGAATAAGGCGTAGAAATGATATGGACATTCGGGGGTGGTCCTTTTTTTGCCGCCCCCAACTATAACGAATACCACAATGCATAAAGAATGCATATTTTTAAAAAGCTATATAAAATATAAGTGGGACAACAAATCCGCCCCTTAAGATAAGTGAGTGCAGCCCGTGGCGGACCGAACAATCCGCGCCACTAACTAACACACATATTCTGGTGAGGGTCTCAGATTACTCTCTTATGACACCGGCTAGTAAATGGGACATCAACTCCATCTGTTGAGCTGAGCCATACAACATTTTCCTCAAAAAGGATCCTGCAAACGCCCTGGCTTCCCCCGGGAGATCTAGTGAGGGACATTCGGTCAACAGGTGCTCTAGGGTCTCCGGGGCCAGGCTGCAATGCTGGCACGTAGGATCCCTGTTGTTATCCAGCCGCCAGAGATGTGTGCGCAAGGGGCAGTGCTTGGTGCGCATCCCACAGGGCCCCGAGAACTCCTCTGTTGGTGGTCCTCCCGCAGGATACAGTATGAGCGCACCATACCCAGCAGTTCTTTCTCTCAAGTTGGCCGAGCCGTCCGTGAACACTTTCACTGGTAAGTGTACGAACACATCCATGGTCTCAAGGGCAGCTGCTTCCTGAACATGCTCAGGGGTACGTTTCGTCACTGCTGCATCGGTCAAGGCCAAATGTATAGAGGGACGTGAGGGTTCCGCATATGGCGGATTAACTGGTATTAGGGTCAGACTTTCTCTATTTTGGGGCAGGGCGACTGTCCTTTCCAGCTCCACGACCTGGTGCATGAAAGAGGACCTCTTTAGTCGCCTGCCGCCAACCCAGTTATTCTGCATTTGGAAGGGCGGTTCGTTTTTGTCCATCCACCGGTACCTCTCTACAGTACTTAATATTGATTTTCCCTCCTGATTTGTAGCGGTTCTACATTTGCCCCACTCTAACTACGCCCGTGGCTCTGAGCAACACATTTAAGAATGCGATTTTAAAAAAATAATGAAAACCATTGACAAGGTTTTTACAAGCGTGGAAGTAAACCGCTCAGCATGAAATGAAAAGAGAGGTAATATTAGTTTGTCCCCTACGCCTAACCCCTTCCCAATTTTTAGTTACGCATTGTTCAGATAGTATACATTTTCCTAGAAATAACCTCTCCAAGCAATGGCGGCGGTAATGCGTGAACTTCCCATCTACTAAAAGTTACGTCACAAAACAATGCATTCAAGTAACGCACTTTGTGAGCATCCCAATTAGTGCTAACTTCTGTGATTTTTATTTTGCGCGCCTTTTGAACAGAGCGTAACAGCCATGCATACACAGAGAATTATTATTTGTGATTTTATATATATGTAAGGAAGCCGAGTGGTCTGTACTGAGCAAACTGAGGACAAATCTCGAGTTGGTGGATGAGACTCGTTGACCTTGGAGGGCAACTCATCTAAGAGAAGGAGACTCAGAAATAAAAAAACCCGGAGGTGGAGTCCCGAAGGTGGATAACATTGGTGCAGGTGCCAAGCTGTATCATCAGGTGATGTTCCCTTGGGTTATCCAGCGGCGTGGAGAGAGGCGAGGTTGACGCTGCGCAACTCTTCCTCACTTTAAGAAACAACCCGCGCACGTCATCAGTCAGCCAACACCGAATGACTCGATGGTCCTAGTCGATTCTCGACGGACGAATCTCTTATATTTAGAAAGTTATTGCGCTATTGTCACTCAGACTCAGCTCATTTCACGCCTCCGCGAAGTTCAGGTCTGCATCATACATTTTGGAAAGAATATAGTGTGATTAGCAAAACAACGGGTCTTCGTTCTTGATATTCCCAAACGCATCAATTATTTCACCTTCTGATTAATGTTTTTCCTTCAAGAGCGGCACCCACAATCGTTAAACCTAAAGGAAGCCGCAGACAAAAACACTATGTCCAGAAAACTTTTCGTTCAAGAGTGCAGCAAAATAGATATCTACCTATAATATGCTATCATGGGATCTCAGGACTAAATAGCGTTAGGCTGTGCTTTTAAAAAAATAAAATACTAAATAAAAAATGGCTTTTGGTAGGAATGACTTATAGTGTAAAGTAAATGAAAAATTGGGAAATACCATTTGTGTATTCACTGACGTTAATCGTTCCCCTTATCAGTAAGATGATTACACCAGCGACAAAATTGGGACGAAGGTTGCCTCACCCGTTATATATTGAATCAAAATCTGAATCTTAATAAGAAGTCATCTTATTTATGGTTTCTCGAAAAAAAAAACAGCCCAAATATGTAAAGATGTTTTTATATTCTTTTCTCTCTTTTTTTTCCTTCTTTTCAATAATACAGATTATAGGTGGAGGTTAAAAGAAATGTGCGTCCATTAAAAAAAAATAGGAAGAACAAAAGTCTGAACTCCATTTTATAACGTGGAGTAGTAATGAGGTCAATTCAATTTTGTTCCGTTTCAAAAATGGCACGTTAGAGACGACTTGTGTAGCCCTTGAAGTAGCCCTTGAAGTAGCCCTTGAAGTTCGAAAAGGCTGTTAGTTGAAAGCTTATAAAAAAAAAAATTAAATAAAAAAGAACTCTGGTCATGTATTCTATAACACAAATAACTTTAAAATTTCGTTGCAACAAGGTTTCTCAATTAGCAAAAAGTTTGCCCCTTTAACGCAGTGACTAACCAGTCTAGACTGGTGAACTATGAAAATGTTTAGTTTTCGGGGTAAATTAATGATATTTTCAATTGGTTTGGAGGCCGTAACGTGGGCCCCGCAAACCCTAAGTTGTAGGCCGGGGCGTCATTTTAATTTTTTTCAGGGGGGTGGGGGGAACCCAAACTTGGTCGACTTGACGGCACATAGCAATTTAAATAAAATCTGCAAATTCATGAGGGGTGGGGGAGGAATGCCCCCCCCCCCCCAGGACAAATTTTTTTGAAGACCGCCAGCTGACATGATGATTTCTTTTTCATAAGGATTCATCGTGGAGTGATCCGGTTATGTGGACCATAGTTTAATGCTGTCTTTTTGCTTCCAACAAAGAAGTTCCTGGCATTGAATACTTACTTACCCCCTCCTCCTCCTCCACGTTATGGTCCTCCCCCCCACACACACACAAACACCTCTAGCGGGTCCACATCCGACTCCATTACCTCAACGGCTTTGTCTAACCTAATTGTACCTCGTGTCCCGACCAGCCCTCTCCAATAGAAACGTCACAATCCATATTTGGGAGACACTCGCCGGTAAATCAATGGGATTAACTCAGTGATTTCTCGGCACGGGCTATTTGTGGGTCAGTGAGTAAAAAAAAAAAGATCGATACCGAAGAGAGAAGTGACCACGAGACCATCGGACTGGCCGTGAAGTTGTAGCTGGTGTTGAATCCATAGCCTGGCAGGACAACTGAATGGCTAGTGGGTGTAGGACTGCCATCTATGAAAGTACCACTCGGGGAAGAAAAAAAAAAAACACCGAGATATCTTTGTTTTTTTTTTCTTCTCCAGAACCATCGGACTGGCCGTGAAGTTGTAGCGGGTGTTGAATCCATAGCCTGGCAGGACAACTGAATGGCAAGTGGGTGTAGGACTGCCATCTATGAAAGTACCACTCGGGGAAGAAAAAAAAAAAACACCGAGATATCTTTGTTTTTTTTTTCTTCTCCAGTGTTCGCAGTCCATTAGCGCGATCATATTTCCGGTTCTACTGAACGTGATCTTCTCCCTCTTCCTGACGAAAAATGTGACCGAATGAATCACAGGTATCTGTAGACCAGTGCTTCTCAAACTTTCATGTTTGACGCGTCGTTTGACGAGTTTCGAAACTGCGCCAGAGGCCGGTGCCAGGTTTATAAATATTGTTTTCTTTTTACTTGACCACTCATGTTGTGCGGGCCGGCGACAAAATACTCACGGGAACGGTGACGGTCCGCGGACCGCCATTAAAGGGAAAGCTGCTGAAGAGGAAAGAAACAATATTTCAGCGTAAGACTTCTGACCAAATAATATCCTTGTTAAAAAATGGGATTTTTAATCTGGTGTTGGTTGAAGGTTTGTGGGGTGGAGGGGGGGGGGTGGGGTGAGGTTCGTTCTCCCACTTGTTTAAACTTTGAAACACCGTAAAATAAAGTCGCTAAACCCTTAACAGTTTAAGCTTTCCTTTAGAGTCATACTAAATTTCAATGCTAGGTTGAGGATTCTTTAATTGGACATAGATGATTTGAACATATTACAATTGAAAATCCATACAAAATAACAGTATGTTAAGAATCATTTCTAATATTGATGTATTTGATAATTTTTCACATCTGATGACAGTCCAACGAACAACATCCATCCATCCATCCCTGTGGCGCTGCAGCCCCCATAGAGAGCTTTGGCCTGCCTCACCACATCCTTCTCATGCTTTTTCTTTTCCATGTATGGGGGATACCCAGCTGTCGTAGATACTTTTCCACATAATCCATCCATCTTACCCTAGATCTGCCTTTGAGTCGTTTTCCTCTGGAGTTTTGGTGGTCACCCCCTTTATTCCTCTGTCATTTGACATTCTTTCTAAGTGTCCAGCCCATCATGCCCTTTTAAACACTTTTTGCTACTTGCGTGGGATCTTTATAAAGACAATGCATTCCTTGTTGGTTCGCATTCTCCATACATATTCATCCTTTTTTCGGTCCATATTTTTTCCATAGCACAACATTAAGATGCACGTTCAACGAAACCCTCCATTACTTGCCAAAATTGCATGTGTATGATACATTAGGATCAGTTATCATATTCGATGGAAAAGTTAGATTTCGTATCAACGTTTTTTTTTTTTTAAAACAACAACAAATATCTAACTTTATATCAACGATAATTATTAGATAACAGAAGTTATTTCACAAGCTATTTAACAGTTCATGATCTACTTTGTCTTCTTCTTTTCCAAGACTTGCCTGTCGAATTTCTCCGAAGCTATCACTAATGGGGTACACCATTGCTGGTCCGGTCTACACCAGGTCAACCACACGCTGATTGATTCAGAATCGTTAAGTAACCAGATCCTCCCCCCCAAACCCCCCCCCCGAGCAACTATGCCTTTGTCCGACGCTTCCTGAAGTCAAGGTACATTTACTTATTTGCAAAAGTTCAAGTTTTTCTCTTGCGTTAAAACAACAACATCACTGCCGCAGTCAAGGTTGGTTAATTTTCTTTTACGAGGTGAATGGAGCGACAAGTCGCGAGATTCACTCGTTTAGGGCGTGTCAGCAGTATTGGAAAACCCGTAAAACCAAACGGCGCGATCAGCTCCACTCGGGGCGCCATCCATCTGCGAGACAACCACGAGTCTACATTGTCTCGGCGTTTTCAGTCTCTAGTGGCACATGTCCTACTTCCGGGATTACGTATTTGACTTATAGCTTTTTTTTTTTGTTCTTTACTAGCGTCCATGGGTGTGTGGGTGTGACTCATGACTTAGATCAATTCTCATCAATGAACTGTCGAGGGCTGGACATTTTTTTTTAGGGCGGGGGGGGGGGAGGTTAGGATTTACAAAAAGGAGGGGCCGTTTTCATTTTGTTATTTTCTATGCGTTACGTATTACGTTTTATCAAGGGTGACGTCAAGGATTTCAAGAGAGGTGACGGGATGTGTCTTCGAATCATCTATTTGTATGGCCTTCTCAGGTAGCGTGTCTTGTCTGTGGCGGGTGGACTGCCAATTCTTAATAAACTATTTGTAAATGAGACGGATATATATTCTCTACATAAAATCTATAAAATAAACGCTTTAAGTTTAAGATTCGGCGATAGAGTTTCTCGCGTAGCCCGGCATGGACGTATAATGGAGTGTTTAACATTTTAGAAGGCAACTTATTTAACACGTTATATTGTAAAGGTGAAATTTCGTCACTGAACAAAAATGAAATCTTGCTTTGATTGCCCAACTATGCCAAAACCAGGAAGAGAATCCGGTTAGAATGGACAGAAAGAAAAAAAAAAAACACCCAGTTATCTACAAGAGATTTCAAACTACGACACAAACGTCTCCCTCGGGTTGTAACACATACTAAAACAATTAAACATAAATGAAGAAGTGACTACTCGTTAGTGGTAAGATGATGTTGCAGGCACCCACGAAACTGTGCAAAAAATAGTAGCTGGACAAATAGCCATCCAGACACCTGAGCAACGTTTTATTTTACAGAGTTCTTTCAGACCAGTGCTTGACCAGTGCTTGGCCAGTGCTTGGCCAGTGCTTGACCAGGGCTTGGCCAGTGCTTACCGTGAAACATTTTTTTTTTCGCTGCCGTATGACCGTTTCAAAAGTCGTTTGTCTAGCATCAAACATGTGAGGATTATCGCCTGTTCTGAGCAGTTTATGTTGTAGTGCCGGGTCGACCATCCCCAGCAGGCTAAATTTAAGTCACGACCCAGCAGGACCAGGTAAGGGAAAAGCTGCGCCAGGGGTGAAGCCTGATAATACATCCCCTCCCCTCCCCCCCCCCGGGGCTTGCTTCATCCATAAATCAATACAATGATATATGATAAAAAATATATATATTTATATACAACAATAATTTATGTTTTGGCGCCGCCCCCTCACTTTGAGGCTGTCGCCTGGAGCGGCCACCCACTTCGAATCTCCCTCATTCTTTCGCACGGTCCTGCAAACCCAGGGTTCATGGGTCTTTGAATTAGGCTACATATTCGCAAAGTGAAAATTATATTTGATCAGATCATACATGTCACCGCCATGACACCTTCATTCTTTCAGTCCATTCTGTACACTAACTTCTTCCACAAGCTGAATTTAATTAAACGTTTTTTTGTTTGTTTGTTTGTTTGTTTTTTTTTGTGTTTTTTTTTTTGGGGGGGGGAATTATTCCAAAGAGGCAGGGGGTCAGTGACATGGGGTCAGTGGCATGGGGTCAGTGTCGTTTCTGTGGTGACCTTCCGGCACAATTTTTGACGTCTATAAAATCGCAGTCATTTCCGATAATTTGAAAGGGGAGGGTAATAATTGATCACAAACCCGTGTAGCAATGTATCGCATCACTGGAAAATTATCATCGGAGCCACTGGGTAGAAATATCAATCTTACGCATGGACATTGAAATAATACAGTCTAGACAACTTTGTGAACATGAGTTGTTCCTCGTGGCAAGTTTCCTCCTTCATTGCGTCGACATACATCGCGGGGAGGAAAAAAAAATGGTAGAGGCCGATGTCCTGAGCATTCTAAGATAAAAGTTCAAAGGTCAAGCTACATCTACGAGGAAGGGTTGCTTAAACTGGGACTGTGCTCGGGAGGGGGGTGGGGCATGTCGAAGAATCAGGAGGCTTCGTGAATATGTGTTTAAGTACCATTTTCCTTATTCTATACTCAGAGCCGTCGCTCGCCTTTTTGGAGGCGCTCTCTTAATTTTCGGTTTTGTGCACCTTGCAACAGTTCAACGTTCAAATACTTTACATACCATCATATCCTTGGGACCTTTCAGTACCTAAGGCCCCGCTTAGCCGCACGGGCTGCAAAGGCCCACGCGACGGATCACCTTGTACATAAATGTATGGCTCTACCCTAGTTCTAAGATGGCTCAATCGTACGGGCCCTGCTCACCAACTCCCCGGAAAAGAGGTGATTATGTAAAAAAAAATTGTGTTTTGGGCGGGTATGGTGGGGTGGGAATGACCTACTTGAAGTACAGGAAGATGAAGCAGGCCGGAACCAGCAGGATCATCGTTATGACGTTACAAGCCACCGAGGCGGTGTGAATCTCCCCGTAAATCTGCGAACGAGAGAGAAAGAAATTATTACGGGCGGCAAAGTCACAAGACGGTCATAAAATAGTCACTAGGAACAGACACGCTATGCGAGCACAAAATAACAAAGCGTTCAGCCAGACCAGCGGTCCTCAAATCTTTGTTTTTTTTCCTTTCGGTGGGGGTAATTTTTTTTTTTTTTTTGCAGTGTTATATTTAAATGAGAACACCGTTTCTGAATAAACTTAATGAGCTATGATTTATTTATATTAATTATGTGGGTTTTTTTAATGAGGGTATTACAGTTTGTAAAGGGCGATTTGTGACAGGATCACAGATGCTTAAAGCTGAGGAGCTAGAATAAAGGAAAGAGGGGGGGAAAATTAAAGAAAAAAGACCAAAAAATATTAACATCCCAAGTTCGAAACCCAAATGTTCAGTTACCAAAAGAACATCTCAAAACGCCACCAGGCGACTACTACAAAAAAAGGTATGTAACTCTGCACTTGTTGAAGTTGTCCAGAGAAAGTATTAAGCGGGAAACCAGTTTTTCCCCATTTCGTCGTATCCGCTTTGAGGGAAAACGCATCTTCTTCCCTTCTCTCTCTCCCCCCCCCCACTCCTCTTCCACCAGACTTAAAATTCAAGTATCACAATCGTGTCACTAGATTCGGGAGATTCACAGTCATGCATCAAGACGAATCTGGCTCGTCATTGAGTGTGACAAGCCATTTGGTTCGCAGTCAGTCCCCTGTGCCCGGATGTGAAACAATTGAATCTAACGAGAACAGTTACTCAAGTCGGATTGTTTTTTTTTTGTTTTTTTTTTGTTTTTTATTGCTTGACATCCAATTATCACTGTTGGTAACAGGCTAGGAAAAGGCTGAAAAAATAGTACCGAATCTTCTGGATGAGTGTCTCTTAACAGCACAATAAAAGCAGTGGGTTAATACCTGTAACTGTACACTCTTAAGCGAACATCAATATGCCCCCCCCACCCACCCACACCCCCTGTTAACTGCTGATGATTAAAACCATTTATCACTCGTTTAACGATAGGATTCTTTATAATATGTCTGACGTGATAAAAAAATGTAATAAATGGAACACTAGGAAAGCCAAAAAGAATGTATTCCTACCTGGCTAATTAGATAAATTTATTTATTAACAGCAGACATGAATGTGACAGCTGCACTTTCGATGCAACAAGAATTTAATGTGGGCGGGGGTTGGATGGGGGGAAATACGTTTAGATATGGGTTTAAACACTCATTAAAGTTATCCCACAAAGCTACGCAATGATAAGAACTAGGTTAAAATACTATTGACCCAATAAGTCAAATAGTTGATGTATAAACAATTGTCAACCGAGAAATTGCGCGTCCCTCTGAGACACCCCAACCCCGTGCCACTTTTAGGTTTTGTGTACACCCCCACCCCTCCCTTATTTTTTTTTCAAAGTTAATAATTTCATTACTTTAAAAACATCATAACTTTAGACACCTTGAATAGCTAAATCCGCTCCCCCCCCAAATATTTTTTTTCCAGGAGTAGTAGTTACACCCAAGGTGCGGCTCTGATTCTCCAATTACCTAAGAGCAGAGTGTAAGAGTGATCTTAGCTCTTAACAAATTACAAACAGCACGCTCCTATTGATAGTGTCGCTCAAATAATGACAGGCGTGGCGCCAATGTTGACAGAGGCGGCACTAAAAATGGCATGAGGGGCATACATATTGACAAGGGTGGCACACATACTGACAAGGGTGGCACACATATTGACAAGTGTGGCACAAATATTGACAAGTGTGGCGCAAATATTGACAAGGGTGGCACAAATATTGACAAGGGTTCAATAAACAGTAACATTAGGGATACACGTAACAATAACAGTAAGGACACAAGTGACAATGACAGTAAGGACACCAGTCACAATGACAGTAAGGACACAAGTAACAATGACAGTAAGGACACAAGCCACAATGACATAAAGGACACCAGGCACAATGACAGTAAGGACACAAGCCACAATGACAGTAAGGACACCAGTCACAATGACAGTAAGGAAACAAGTGACAATGACAGTAAGGACACAAGTGACAATGACAGTAAGTACACAAGTAACAATGACAGTAAGGACACAAGCCACAATGACAGTAAGGACACCAGGCACAATGACAGTAAGGACACAAGCCACAATGACAGTAAGGACACCAGTCACAATGACAGTAAGGACACCAGGCACAATGACAGTAAGGACCCAAGCCACAATGACAGTAAGGACACCAGTCACAATGACAGAGAGGACATAACAATGACATTGATCACATACCGTATGTTCGCGTATATCAGACGGCTCTTATACAATAGTTTAAGTACCCCGCACACAGGGTGCGTCTTATCTATAGGTGCGTCATATCTATAGGTGCGTCTTATCTATAGGTGCGTCTTATTAATAGGTGCATCTTATCTATAGGTGTGTCTTATCTATAGGTGCGTCTTATTTATAGGTGCGTCTTATCTAGAGGTGTGTCTTATCTATAGGTGCGTCTGATTTATAGGTGCGTCTTATCTATAGGTGCGTCTTATTTATAGGTGCGTCTTATTTATAGGTGCGTCTTATCTATAGGTGCGTCTTATCTATAGGTGCGTCTTATCTATAGGTGCGTCTTATCTATAGGTGCGTCTTATTTATAGGTGCGTCTTAACTATAGGTGCGTCTTATCTATAGGTGCGTCTTATTTATAGGTGCGTCTTATCTATAGGTGCGTCTTATTTATAGGTGCGTCTTATCTATAGGTGCGTCTTATCTATAGGTGCGTCTTATCTATAGGTGCGTCTTATCTATAGGTGCGTCTTATCTATAGGTGCGTCTTATCTATAGGTGCGTCTTATCTATAGGTGCGTCTTATCTATAGGTGCGTCTTATCTATAGGTGCGTCTTATCTATAGGTGCGTCTTATCTATAGGTGCGTCTTATCTATAGGTGCGTCTTATCTATAGGTGCGTCTTATCTATAGGTGCGTCTTATCTATAGGTGCGTCTTATCTATAGGTGCGTCTTATCTATAGGTGCGTCTTATCTATAGGTGCGTCTTATCTATAGGTGCGTCTTATCTATAGGTGCGTCTTATCTATAGGTGCGTCTTATCTATAGGTGCGTCTTATCTATAGGTGCGTCTTATCTATAGGTGCGTCTTATCTATAGGTGCGTCTTATCTATAGGTGCGTCTTATCTATAGGTGCGTCTTATCTATAGGTGCGTCTTATCTATAGGTGCGTCTTATCTATAGGTGCGTCTTATCTATAGGTGCGTCTTATCTATAGGTGCGTCTTATCTATAGGTGCGTCTTATCTATAGGTGCGTCTTATCTATAGGTGCGTCTTATCTATAGGTGCGTCTTATCTATAGGTGCGTCTTATCTATAGGTGCGTCTTATCTATAGGTGCGTCTTATCTATAGGTGCGTCTTATCTATAGGTGCGTCTTATCTATAGGTGCGTCTTATCTATAGGTGCGTCTTATCTATAGGTGCGTCTTATCTATAGGTGCGTCTTATCTATAGGTGCGTCTTATCTAAAGGTGCATCTTATCTATAGGTGCGTCTTATCTATAGGTGTGTCTGATTTATAGGTGCGTCTTATCTATAGGTGCGTCTTATCTATAGGTGCGTCATATCTATAGGTGCGTCTTATCTATAGGTGCGTCTTATTTATAGGTGCGTCTTATTTATAGGTGCGTCTTATCTATAGGTGTGTCTTATCTATAGGTGCGTCTTATTTATAGATGCGTCTTATCTATAGGTGTGTCTTATCTATAGGTGCGTCTGATTTATAGGTGCGTCTTATCTATAGGTGCGTCTTATTTATAGGTGCGTCTTATCTATAGGTGCGTCTTATCTATAGGTGCGTCTTATCTATAGGTGCGTCTTATCTATAGGTGCGTCTTATCTATAGGTGTGTCTTATCTATGGTGTGTTGTATCTATAGGTGCGTCTTATCGATAGTTGCGTCTTATCGATAGGTGCGTCTTATCTATAGGCGCGTCATATCTATAGGTGCGTCTTATCTATAGGTGCGTCTTATCTATAGGTGCGTCTTATCTATAGGTGCGTCTTATCTATAGGTGCGTCTTATCTATAGGTGCGTCTTATCTATAGGTGCGTCTTATCTATAGGTGCATCTTATCTATAGGTGCGTCTTATCTATAGGTGCGTCTTATCTATAGGTGTGTCTGATTTATAGGTGCGTCTTATCTATAGGTGCTTTTTATCTATAGGTGCGTCTTATCTATAGGTGCGTCTTATCTATAGGTGCGTCTTATCTATAGGTGCGTCTTATCTATAGGTGCGTCTTATTTAAAATATTTTTGACCCAAATTGTCAAAACCTGTGTTTTGTATGTGGTTCATCTTATAATTAGGTATCTATGTCTTATACATCCGCCTTTACTTCTGGCGTTAATTGTTTCTGGATTCTGGATACTAGTGTATTCCAAGTACTCAACTCATCCGCTACTGGCCCGGCGGCAGATGAGAATCAACACGTAATCGTTGCCTCAAACAATTCTTTGATCTACCCACAAACTCAAAATGGTAAAGAATCCTTGCTTACATCCGACGGGTGATAAAACATTGGAGACATTTCAATTTTCATTCCTGATATAGGAAAGGAAACAACTTGATATAACTTGCTCGGTGCGGCTTTTCTATAGGTGCGTCTTATGCAAAATATTTTTGACGCAATTCGTCAAAACCCGCGTCTTATATGCGGGTGCGTCTTATTATTTGGTGTGTCTTATATGCCGGTGCGTCTTAATAATTTGATGTGTCTTATATGCCTGTGCGTCTTATAATTTGGTGAGTCTTATATGCCGGTGCGTCTTATAATTTGGTGTGTCTTATATGCCGGTGCGTCTTAATAATTTGGCGTGTCTTATATGCCGGTGCGTCTTATAATTTGGTGTCTTATATTCCGGTGCGTCTTCTAATTAGGTGCGTCTTATATGCCGGTGCGTCTTATAATTAAGTGCGTCTTATATGCCGGTGCGTCTTATAATTTGGTGTGTCTTATATGCCGGTGCGTCTTATAATTTGGTGTGTCTTATATGCCGGTGCGTATTATAATTAGGTGCGTCTTATGTGCGGGTGCGTCTTATATGCGGGTTCGTCTTATATGTGGGTGCGTCTTATATGTGGGTGCGTCTTATATGCGGGTGCGTCTTATATGCGGGTGCGTCTTATATGCGGGTGCGTCTTATATGCGGGTGCGTCTTATATGCGGGTGCGTCTTATATGCGGGTGCGTCTTATATGCGGGTGCGTCTTATATGCGGGTGCGTCTTATATGCGGGTGCGTCTTATATGCGGGTGCGTCTTATATGCGGGTGCGTCTTATATGCGGGTGCGTCTTATATGCGGGTGCGTCTTATATGCGGGTGCGTCTTATATGCGGGTGCGTCTTATATGCGGGTGCGTCTTATATGCGGGTGCGTCTTATATGCGGGTGCGTCTTATATGCGGGTGCGTCTTATATGCGGGTGCGTCTTATATGCGGGTGCGTCTTATATGCGGGTGCGTCTTATATGCGGGTGAGTCTTATATGCGGGTGCGTCTTATGTGCGGGTGCGTCTTATATGCGGGTGCGTCTTATATGCGGGTGCGTCTTATATGCCGGTGCGTCTTATAATTTGGTGTGTCTTATATGCCGGTGCGTATTATAATTAGGTGCGTCTTATGTGCGGGTGCGTCTTATATGCGGGTTCGTCTTATATGTGGGTGCGTCTTATATGCGGGTGCGTCTTATATGCGGGTGCGTCTTATATGCGGGTGCGTTTTATATCCGCGAAAATACGGTAGAAATTACAATAAATCGGCACTGACAATAAATAATATTGTGGCTTCCAAGACACAATATAATTTACTGTCGTAAATAGTTTCCTACCAGGGAGCAAGTCCCTGGTTGTCGCCTGCCGGATCCGCCTCTGGTCATATACAGTTGACACGAAAATTGACCTCTTGTATAGCACGATACTCACAATTATATCGGACGTTTACATGAGATTCAATTGTTCCTAAACACATTTTTTTTCCCTCTCCATCTTTACCGTAAAAAATCTTAAGAATACCGTTGCCAAATATGTGCCCTCAGGAGAATCTACCCAGAACAAACCAGTTAATCCAGGCCCCAGTTCTCAAATTTAATTAATGTTCTTCCCGCTTTGAATAGCTGGACTTTAATGATAAGATCCATCTAGAGTCTAAAAGTTCAGAATAAAAAGCGCACACCAGAACACCTCCTCGATCCAACACCAAGGACGTCATTTCAGGTTGTTTTTGTTTACAGGAAATCGAAACCAAAACTTGGACAGCTTGTAGAGTTGTTTATTACTGGAGGCGTCACAGTACACAGCCATTTTAATAAGAATGGCCAGATTGTCATTTATGTTTTCTATTGTTAATTTTAAAGAAATGAATATTTTTTCCTTACTTATTTTCTGCTACGTTTGATGATCTGCTTTCCTAGATACTGATATCTAGTTGGGAAAAAAATTGACACAATCAGGGAGTGTGTGTGGGGGAGGGGGGGGGCAAATGCTCCTCCATGTCCTACCCAAACGACGTCCCTGCCTTCCACCCACCCCTTTACTCTGCGGTCACCATAGAAACTTGGCCTTTTTTTTGTTTTTTTTGTTGTTTTTTTTTGTTGTGTACTGTCACCGTCGCTTAGAGTCACCTCGCTAACAGCGGACAGCGCGCTGACGACAAGATACCCCACAAAGAAAGGAAGGCGTAATGAGCTCACCTCGTAGTTGTTACATTGGGTGTAGTCTGTCCATTCGTTCTGAATGCCCGGGGCGTGGCGCCAAGTCCCATTAGAGGAGCAGCTCTTGAAAGCCCGATCTGTAAGCAAAGAGGAGACGAGGTACTGAGAAGTGAAGGGTTTCTTTAAAGTGAACATGGGGTTGGTTTTTGTTTTTTGTTTTTTGTGGTGGTTAGTGGGTAGATCAAATTTAAAAAGATTAGTTTATAAAATGCATGTCGTAGGTGGTGATGAGCGGGAAGGACAAAGGGGGGGGGGGGCAAGGAAAGATAGAGAGTGATACACTCGGAAATGTGAGTAATCAT
>CAXITT010000963.1:133215-148453 GCA_964033795.1 Lymnaea stagnalis
AAGTTTAAACAGGAATGAAATATCTAAAAAGAAGTGATGGTTGAACGATGTTAATTGTTAAAGTGATAGATTTAAAGCATCACAAAAGGTGTCATGAATTCCTTACAGAATGACCATTTAAAAACAACAAAAAATCATCAGTGCGCGTCAAAAAAAAAAAAAAGAGCAGTGCTCCGGGACAATCTCAAATTTGTTGAACTAGGTGAAGAGCACACTCGTGGGCGTCATCTCAAAGTGGCTGTCCGGTCATGTTTCTTCAAGGTCTTTGGAAAATAGCCTCGGTGACTTCTTCGATCACTCGATGCTCTAGGATCTTAAGTATAATTGAGTACACCTCAGGCCAAAGCACTAAAAAGGCGACTTTAATTTCTGAAGTCCTTTCAGTATTTTTTTTATTTATCCGTACAAAAGGGCATACAACTATTCCACCCCTCCCCCCCCCCCCAAGTTTAGACTTTACGCCTGTCAACAAATTATATACCTATATAATAATTTTTTTAGTAACAGAAAGATCTGGCATCCTTGTGACAATGGTGTGGACTTCTCAGGACGAAATCTTTCTTTAGGAGGCTAAGCTGGCTCCCTTGGACAGCAAATCGCCTCTCTCAACGCGCCTGGATTACTCAAGGGAACGTCATAAATGGGTGATGCAGCTTGCCAACAATAGCGCCGCAGTAGCTGCTGAAATATCCCTTGCGTCTATGGGCCGACATCTCCGGGTTTGAATTCTCTTAGACCATCAGCTTTTTGGATGGGCTCAGTTAAGACCTCTCTACCACCCATCACCCTTTGTTAAAATAAATATTTATATTATATTTAATAAATATAAATGTGCACACAAAAACAATATCCATAAAATATTTTATTTTTTAATCAAAGCGAAGGACAACTTAATCTATCCAATCAAACTGAAGGACAACCTCTACTCTCCAATCAAACTGAACTAAAACTTCAACTACCCAATCAAACTGAAAGACAACCTCAACTATCGTAGCAAACGGAAGGGCAACTTCAACTATCCAATCAAACAAAAGGACAACTTCAACTTTCCTGCTGTAACATATACCCCAAGTGGTGGATTACTTATGATCCATTCGTTCCACCGAGATCGTATTTCTTTAAAACCACAATAAAATATCGTACCTGAAATTTCAACCTATGCAGAGGTTGATTTTTAAATATTTGAACATCTCTTTAAAGGGGTGGATTCCCCAACTCACCCCCACCCCCCACGGAAAACAACATAGTTAAGAACCCACGCAGTAAAACGTATATGACATCTTTTAGATAGATCGTATCACTACAATTTCATTGATGGTAAAGACGTGTATTTTTTTCCATGAAATAAAAGAAAACTTTTACAAAACAAAAAACCCCAAAGGAAATATAAAGAAATTCAACAGACCCGGGGGACAGCACAGGTGATGACCGGGGAACAGGACAGATCGAGACCGGGGTGACATGACAGGTGGTGATCACATGCATAAAAGCTGGAGTAGTTCTGCGTGCCCATGATGAGCACTAAGATCTGGAGACCACAGTTCAGCACTGTCCTCAACGTGATATCTAACGAGATCTCCTCTTAAGCATCTCTAGGGTGCATGAACTCAATGTAGTTTTTAAATGTTAAAAAAAGTGGCGATCTACATGGAAATAATTGAGACGCTTCACACATGGTTTAGAGTTCTGCGTCTAGGCATCATTAAAGCAGTTCTCATTTTAAAATTACATGAAGCAACCCCTCTCACCTACCAAAAATTCTGGCGTTTTCCGAGAAGCTCTCTAAAAGATCGATTTTTAAATTCTTTTTTTTAATCGCCCGCCAAACTTTTTTTTTTTAATTTTAAAATATTAATGGTATTGTGAAATAAAAAACATATTTAAATGTTAACACTGTTAGTGCTAAGGTCGGAGTTGAAGAAGCTTTCACGGCATCTTCCTAAAAGTCGTGAAGCTCCTATTTTCGACACAAACCACTCCATGTCTAGACCCGAAGCGTTCAACAAGCAGGAAATGCCGCCTCGTTGGAAGTCAACCCGTTGGAAGGACATCCAAATTTTTCCATGTGATCCATAAACAACGTAACCGATAATCTCGCCGTCGGCCGACCGACACTAAAACAATCAATTCGACCAGCCACGTCCTGTTCTCAACCAGTGCGTTCAAGTGTTCTTTTCTTTTTTTTTTTTTTTTAAGTATTTCAGCTGCGGTGCGCAAAACCATTGACACGTATCTGAAGATATATTTTTTTCTTCTTTGAAAAAAAGTAATAATAAAACTAAACTATCAATGGGTTCAATGTTATATGACGGCAAGACACGCATGTCTGGACAAAACACTCACTACACGCAACACATGGAGAGATAAGAGAGTATGTCGAACCGCGTGAGTGATCGCCCCTAAAATTTAAAAAAAAATGAGGGCCTGATGTATAGCTTAGGAACATGAACATCGAAACGGACTATTGGAGAGTGCAGTAAGAATGAAGGGATGGCGAATTCTCGTACCTGCCTGTTTCAGATGTTTCCGTCGGCGTAACCTGATTGCAGTGTCCCAACACCTTATTGTCACTGTACCTGCCTGAACAATTCCCCGTTTTACATATTTCCTTCTACCTCACCTGATTGAAGCCCCCCCCCCCCTTTTTTTTTTTCTCCATCTTATAGCGTTGTACCTGCTCGCTCTTGCCAAATACCCGTGTTCTGTAGGAGAAGTCACAAACGTTAGGTCAAAATCTCAATCCAAACAAAAGGGGTTGTGTACGTCTGTCTTCGTATTTAGAAAAAAAATATAAACACACAAAAAATAAACCTTGTTTGACATGTCATTAATCTTGATTTTTCTATACGCGACCAAATAAATACATTTTTAAAAAAAAAAATAATTAAAAACTCTCTTTCGGGATGCTGCAATCCAAAGTTGCAGCAATATACATGAAGAGACCAGAAATTTCTTTTTTTTTTTCAAATAAGGATCCATTGTTATAAATTATATCTGTTAAGAACATAATGACAAGAGAGCCAAATGTCATTATAGAATAGTAAAAGAACACAGATCCGCATCTATTTCTTCAGAAAGGGCCCACTGCGGCTCCGAAGCCACTGGTTTCCGACCACTGCCTTAAGCATTTCAGGTGAGGGCTTGCGGACAGATGCCCTAAGCATTTCAGGTGAGGGCTTGCCGACAACTGCCCTAAGCATTTCAGGTGAGGGCTTTCCGACAACTGCCCTAAGCATTTCAGGTGAGGGCTTGCCGACAACTGCCCTAAGCATTTCAGGTGAGGGCTTGCCGACAGATGCCCTAAGCATTTCAGGTGAGGGCTTGCCGACAACTGCCCTAAGAATTTCAGGTGAGGGCTTGCCGACAACTGCCCTAAGCATTTCAGGTGAGGGCTTGCCGACAACTGCCCTAAGCATTTCAGGTAAGGGCTTGCCGACAACTGCCCTAAGCATTTCAGGTGAGGGCTTGTCGACAACTGCCCTAAGCATTTCAGGTGAGGGCTTGCCGACAACTGCCCTAAGCATTTCAGGTGAGGGCTTGCCGACAACTGCCCTAAGCATTTCAGGTGAGGGCTTGCCGACAACTGCCCTAAGCATTTCAGGTGAGGGCTTGCCGACAACTGCCCTAAGCATTTCAGGTGAGGGCTTGCCGACAACTGCCCTAAGCATTTCAGGTGAGGGCTTGCCGACAACTGCCCTAAGCATTTCAGGTGAGGGCTTGCCGACAACTGCCCTAAGCATTTCAGGTGAGGGCTTGCCGACAACTGCCCTAAGCATTTCAGGTGAGGGCTTGCCGACAACTGCCCTAAGCATTTCAGGTGAGGGCTTGCCGACAACTTCCCTAATAGTTTGAGGTGAGGGCTTTCTTTTTTTTATTTTAAAAGTACACGTTAAAGTGATGTCGTTTTTAGAACAGCATGAGCGCAGATCTCAGTTGGAGCAACCAGTAGCATGTCGTTGTATTAAGTTGTAAACTCACCCAGGTCAATAAACAAAAACAAAATTGGGCTCCGCCCCTAATGGTTATGTCTAAAAGACATAATTCTCAGATCCGAATGCCCTAATGAATAGTGTTCAGGGACCAGATTGGACACAAATTATGCTTGATAACACTGTGTTGACCAGCCTGTTTTTGTCTTTACCCCCAAGTTTAATAAATCACTTTAATCTCCAGGTGCCGGAGGCTTGGTCTGATATTGTTGTTCAAATAATTTGTGACGTTATTTTCTTGAAGAAATGAATGCTTTTTAAGACTGTGTGTCATAATGTCATAATGCCATACTGCTTGTTAACTATCGCAGCTTTTTAACATTATGAACGATGTGGCCTTATTTTATTTTGCATTAAATTTAAGCTCTGGGCAATTTTGCAGCAAGTGATTTTATTTTTATCAATTGTGTGTGTGTGTGTGTGTGTGTATGAGTGTATTCCATTTTTGAGTTTTCACTAGAATTGTTTTCCTATGTAACTTGGAACCAAGATGTTGTTGCTTTATTAATTTGAAGTCATTAACTCTAAAAAAAAAAATACCTAAAATTGACAAAATACCGATTTTAAGATATTCGAATTTGAAAAGGTTCCTCTCCTTGGAAAAGGGACTCATTTACTTGTTCAAGTCATACAGTTTTTTTTTAGCTCAGTTGGATCAATGGCAATAACTGATTGGGTTTTGGTTATGACAAAGAATGTGACTCAAGCCCTAGGTCTTAAAATTACAGTACTAACGTTGTAAAAGAAATACTAAAAATGATTGATTTAACTACGTGCTAAGACCAAGTGATTGTTGGATATTACTGAATTAATTAACACATACTGACGGACTGACTGACAAGACACATACATATCTACTCAGCACTTGACACATACATGCTAAAAGTTACTGACCAGTATGTTTGTAAGTAAGCCCGTTTCGTTGAAAATATGAACTTTGGACCTCCGCCGAACCCCTGAGACTGACTCACCGAACCCCTGGGGTTCGATCGAACCCAGGTTAAGAACCACTGCTCTAGCGCTTTGATAATTGAGCGGTGTGTGTGCAACTTTTGGCGGTGTGTGTGTGCAACTTTTGGCGGTGTGTGTGTGTGTGTGCAACTTCGAATCCAAAAAACAAAACAACACAACACATGCAAGGGATAACATTTTTTTTTTTTTTTTTTTTTTTACACTACAGCTTGCTNGATGTTTTGGTTTTTTTGTTTCCACTGGACATGTCTCACGGCCGAGTTCAGCATGTTCACAGCCTGCGACTCTACAACTGTCTCCGGATGGACAGGAAGCGGCGATGCGTTACGACTCAACACTTTGATTGGCAAATTGGTGCGGCTGATTCCTCGCTAATGATTGGCTCGCATGCAATGATGGCGTTAATCTCAATTTTTCGGGGGGCCAAAAAAAAAAAAAAATGTATGTCACCGCTCGCAGCGGTCCGTGTTATGATCGGCAGTCAATAAATTGGGACATTTTAAATAAATAATATTTTTTTTCTAACTACATCATTATGTATTCAAATTTAAGGGTTAAACCCGCGCGTGGTTACCGAGCATCTCAGGCCAAATCAGATGACGTCAGAACCACCGCCACGCTCCTTCGTGTGGTAAGAGTTGAATTATTAGTTGGTGCTTTCACGAGGCTAGGAATGTATAGCATGGTAATTATTCAATTTCTCGCTACGGAAACTTCTACAGTGAAAATGAATATGTTCTAACGTAACCGATACATTGATATGAGGCAACACGAAAACCTATTGACCTACTGATTGACCTACTGATTGACCTGATGATTGATCTAATGATTGACCTTCTGCTTGACCTTCTGATTGACCTTCTGGTTGACCTACTGATTGACATATTGATTGACCTACTGATTGACATATTGATTGACCTACTGATTGACCTACTGATTGACCTAATGATTGACCTACTGAAGATTAACTGGACTTTTGGCTGGCCTAAATATTTTCCCGGGTAACAGGCGAAATAAAACGTGAGAAGGGTGACCAGGGTTAAAAAGGGTGGGGGGGGGGTCAAACGTGCCACAGTTGGCGACGTTAATAAATATTTGGACATGTCCAAAGGTCACTGTTCAGAGCCTGCATAAGAGGAAAGTAATTACTGACCCATGAACTCCATCGCGCAGTCCAGAATAGAATATTAAAAAAACAAAAAAAAACAACATCATTTTATGTTTAACGGAAGAGTGATGAGCGGCGCAAGGTTAAGAAAAATAGAATACTTGTGGTCAAATCCAGGAAATATAAATTGCTAAGCGTTGTGGTGTAGTTTTAGTGTTCTTAATCTGATAGGATCAAGCATAGGAAAAAGATATGGGAGCCTCAACGAAAAATCCTGCTCTGTGCGGAGATCAAATCCTATCATTTTACAATCATATTATCATAATAATAACGGCTGTGATAAATTGCATCCGAGTATCCGGATGACTAGTCTCCTCTACCCACCACCTCCCCAAAGTGCAATGAGTTTAGGTTCCACTTGAAGGGTTGACTTATGGTTGACTTATTCGAAGCCCAAAAAAGTTATCCGTCCCAACCCAACCCAAACCCCCCTCCCCCCACCAAAAATAACATCAATTCAACCAGCTTGTAGCTCTTATTGGTTGCTGGCATCGAGTCGTGTGAACACGAGGGACGAAGGCAAGAGGCTTCAATCTCGCTTGGAGTGGTCACCCATTATTTTCTTGGTTTTTTTTTGTTTGTTTTTTTTAATCGCCCAGCTTGGACCAGCATCGATCACTAGCACATACGTCTCCTGCTGGCTATTTCCGGCCAGGAGTCAAGACAGCAGAAACTTTAAGACGGTCTCACGCACTTAGCGTTATCTTCTTTTGTTTTCTGGGCCCGATAATTTGGTGCGCTGCGCATTGTCAACGTTTCCGAGCCAGCGGGTAAGACGGGTGGTATGGGCGAGAAAAGGGAGGGGGGGGGGGCGGAAGCTGCACATTTACGGATTTAGGTTAAAACCTGAAGTTGGAAGCTCCCACACGTCCTTCCATTCAGCCAGTCATCACTTAATGCTCCTTTTTCCATTAGTCTATTGCCAAAAATCTAAGCACCCTTTCGAAGCATTAACACCAGAGAAAAGGAACACATTAATCCCGCTTCAAAGAAGTGTATTGTTTTGGTTTTTTTTTCTTCTTTCAAAGGCGATTATTTTTGGCTCATGGTGTTAAAATAGCATCGTCGGTAAATCACGAGTCTCGATTTTTAAAAAAAGTGAATTAATTTATTCCTAAATTAAATTGTCAAATTGTCAATAAATCCCTTTGCATTAAAGCAACTTTATCTTGTTACTCTCGATCTTTTTGACCAGGGCAGATCATCTGCGCGCTTAACGGAAAGATACTTGAGGTGAATTTAGGATAGACACAATAAAGTTAGCTCTTTGTAGGATTGGAAGTTTTAAACGTATGAAATGTCTATGATCCCTATACGTCCGTCGTTTCCATTTCCTTATATCGTTCTCTATGTTTCTTTATGTTTATGTATGTTTCTTTAAGTCTCTTTATGTTTGTCTATGTTTATTTATGTTTCTCCATGTTTTTCTATGTTTCTCTGCTTATTTATTTTTCACTATGTTTTTAATGGTTCTCTGTTTCTTTATATTTTTCTATGAGTCTCTATGTTTCTCTAAGTCTCTCTCTGTTTCTTTATGTTTCTCTATGTTTATCTGTTTCTCTACGTTTCTCTGTTTCTCTATAGCTCTCTCTTTCTCTGTTTCTCTCTGTTTCTCTACGTTTCTCTGTTTTTCTCTGTTTCTGTATGGAACTCTGTTTCTCGCTCTTCTTTAATTCTAGGCTTGACTGAGAGACAATGAGGCATGCAGTTCAACTGTCTGACAGATATATAGACTGACACGAAGGCAACAGACAGATAGCATAACACAGGTTGACAAGAGTCAACACACAAATACACATACATACGTACACACACAAATACACATACATACGTACACACACAAATACACATACATACATACACACACAAATACACATACATACATACACACACAAATACACATACATACATACACACACAAATACACATACATACATACACACACAAATACACATACATACGTACACACACAAATACACATACATACATACACACACAAATACACATACATACATACACACACAAATACACATACATACATACACACACAAATACACATACATACATACACACACAAATACACATACATACATACACACACAAATACACATACATACATACACACACAAATACACATACATACATACACACACAAATACACATACATACATACACACACAAATACACATACATACATACACACACAAATACACATACATACATACACACACAAATACACATACATACATACACACACAAATACACATACATACGTACACACACAAATACACATACATACATACACACACAAATACACATACATACGTACACACACAAATACACATACATACGTACACACACAAATACACATACATACATACATACACACACAAATACACATACATACATACGTACACACACAAATACACATACATACATACGTACACACACAAATACACATACATACGTACACACACAAATACACATACATACGTACACACACAAATACACATACATACATACATACACACACAAATACACATACATACGTACACACACAAATACACATACATACGTACACACACAAATACACATACATACATACATACACACACAAATACACATACATACATACGTACAAAAAAACACACACGCACGCGCACACACATACACACAAATACATACACACATACATCCACACATCCACACATACGTGCACAAATAAATGCACACACACACACACGGACGCACGCACACACACACGCATGCAGCACACACACACACATAGAGACATACATACATACATACATACATACACACAAACATCGGCACGCTAGCAGACAGTTAGGCTGACAGAAAATTGTATTGACGGATAGACAGCGAGAGACTTTCCCATATTAGGATGATGCACAGCAACTAAAAAGTGCAAATGTTACACGCCGCATCCGTGTTGTTAAGCAAGGTGAACGTGCAACAACAGATTTCATTATACAACATCTTACTCAATAAATTTCATAATACAACATCTCACTCAATCACTTTCATTATACATCATATAACTCCAATCACTTTCATCATACAACAAATCACTCCATCACTTTCATTACAAAAAAATTCATTCAATCACTTTCATTTTATAACATCTCATTCATTCACTTTCATAATACAACATCCCACTCAATCACTTTCAATATACAACATATTACTCAATCACTTTCGTAATACAACATCTCACTCAATCACTTTCATAATACAACATCTCACTCAATCACTTTCATAATACATCTCACTCAATCAGTTTCATTATACACATCTCACTCAATCCCTTTCATTATACAACATCTCAATCCATCACTTTCATAATAAACCATCTCCCTCAATCACTTTCAATATACAAAATCTCACTCAATCACTTTCATTGTACAACATCTCGCAAGTTCGCAAGTCTCAATCGCTTTCACTTTTAAGCCTTTCAAAGCAAAGAATATGTTTATCTCCAAGATGTACCCACAGAACTCTCCCCTGACCTCGCAGGGATGTTATTATGATGATTTAACGGTGTACTTCGAACAACCAGCTGTGGCATGGTTTCAAAATGTGATGACTCAAAGTCTCCCGGTGCCCTCCTGTCACGTGATTGAGATGTATCGGCCGTTTACCGTCGCGCGTCGTATAACTAAAAATGATACGAACACTAAGTGGACATCACGCGTCCGTACATAGGTGTAGACGCACCCACCCGCCACGCTGAGTCTCAATGGTACACTTGTGTTTGGTCTGTGACGGAAAGATAGGCTCAGAGATAGAGCGAGAGAGAGAGAGAGAGAAAGAGAGAGAAAGAAAGAGAGAGAGAGAGAGAAAGAGAGAGAAAGAAAGAGAGAGAGAGAGAGAGAAAGAGAGAGAGAAAGAAAGAAGGAGAGAAAGAATGAGAGAGAGAGAAAGAGAACGAGAGAGAAAGAGAGAGAGAAAGAAAGAGGGAAAGAGAGAGAGAGAGGGGGGGAGGGAAGGAAGGAGGGAGCGAAGAAAGAAAGAAAGAAGGCAATAACGAAGGACGAAACGAGGGAATGAGATAAGGAGGGAGTGAATAAGTGATGGAAGAAATGGGGAAGAAGGGAGGGAATAAAGGAGGGAAGAAATGATCGTAGAAAGGAGGGAAGAAGGGAATGAACAAGGGAGTGAAGAAGGGAAAAAAGATGGAAGGGTTGAATGGAGGGAAGAAGGGAGTGATAGAGTGATTGAGGGAGGGGAGGAGGGAAGGAATGAAGGATTAGGAAAGGAGGGAGGGGAGAAGGGGGAAGACGGGAGGACGGGAAGAAAGGGGGATGGGGGGAAGAACAAATGAAGGGAGAGTTGGGATATACAACTATGACAAGCCAATCCAAATGCCCAGAGACTAGAGACTTATTTTAACATGTTCGTGAGACGACTTTTGAAAGAATTTGTAAATATTTTAAATTTTGGCAATATTGAACGAACATGTCGATAAAGACACACACTTGTCAAATCCACCTAACCTGGATGTTTATGTAGATGTGATTGCATCATAAAGTAAAATGCCATTCTTATCTTTAAAAAATGGATTATTTAACAATAGGTTTAGCTGGTAATTTTTGGGGTTTTAGAACGTTCACTACTCACGTGATTATTCCTTTTTTTTTTTCTTTCATTTTTTTTCTTCATTGTTAATAAAGTCTATCAGAAAACAATAAACTGAAAAGATGGTCACTGCGTTAAATATGGACTCACCATGCATAATCCTATTCGACCCCAGGGTTATAGACCTCTAGGCCTCCATGGCCTAAAGCCGAAAAAGCTTCCACAAACTGATTGCTACGTACACTTCGATCATTATGATAACTACTTGACCAAAAACACACATGCATCGAATTTTTTAAATATTAAATAACATACGCAAAGACCTAAGAAAAAAAATGTGTACTATTTTTTTTAAATTTAAACCGACAAAGGGAGTCCTTTCAAACCTATGTCATCTTGACATTGAAACCAGACAAAAGGAGTCATTTAAAACCTGGGTCATCTTGACATTTAAACCAGACAAAATGGAGTCATTTAAAACCTGAGTCATCTTGACATTGAAACCAGACAAAGGGAGTCGTTTAAAACCTGGGTCATCTTGACATTTAAACCAGACAAAGGGAGTCATTTAAAACCTGGGTCATCTTGACATTGAAACCAGACAAAAGGAGTCATTTAAAACCTTTGTCATCTTGACATTGAAACCAGACACAAGGAGGCATTTAAAACCTGGGTCATCTTGACATTGAAACCAGACAAAGGGAGTCATTTTAAACCTGGGTCATCTTGACATTTAAACCAGACAAAGGGAGTCATTTAAAACCTGGGTCATCTTGACATTTAAACCAGACAAAGGGAGTCATTTAAAACCTTTGGTCATCTTGACATTGAAACCAGACAAAAGGAGTCATTTAAAACCTTGGTCATCTTGACATTGAAATCAGACAAAGGGGAGTTATTTAAAACCTGGGTCATGTTGACATTGAAACCAGACAAAGGGAGCATTTTAAACCTGGGTCATCTTGACATTTAAACCAGACAAAGGGAGTCATTTAAAACCTGGGTCATCTTGACATTGAAACCAGACAAAAGGAGTCATTTTAAACCTGGGTCATCTTGACATTGAAACCAGACAAAGGGGAGTCATTTAAAACCTGGGTCATGTTGACATTGAAACCAGACACAAGGAGGCATTTAAAACCGGGGTCATCTTGACATTGAAACCAGACAAAGGGGAGTCATTTAAAACCTGGGTCATGTTGACATTGAAACCAGACAAAGGGAGTCATTTTAAACCTTGGTCATCTTGACATTTAAACCAGACAAAGGGAGTCATTTAAAACCTGGGTCATCTTGACATTGAAACCAGACAAAGGGAGTCATTTAAAACCTGGGTCATCTTGACATTGAAACCAGACAAAGGGAGTCATTTTAAACCTGGGTCATCTTGACATTTAAACCAGACAAAGGGAGTCATTTAAAACCTGGGTCATCTTGACATTGAAACCAGACAAAGGGAGTCATTTAAAACCGTTAAGTCTTCAAGTATCGGTTTGGAGAATTTCATCCAGAAATGTAACCCGTTGTTTTCTAAGGGGGCAGATCTGGCGACGTCAAAGACATTTGTCACTCACTGGCTGTTGTCAGTTGGCAGTCTGCTCTTGTTGCAGTGCCTTATCTCTTGAGCCTGGAAACTGCCTTGAACTACACGGAGGCAATGTCATGTGAACCGTTAAAAATAAATCTGTTTGATTTTAGTGCTCCGCCAAGGCCAGAGAAGTCCGAAAGGTAATTATGCTTATTATTTTAATATTTCCTTTAAATTCAGGGGAGATGCTGTTATTTTTTTTCTATAGTGAAGCCCCCATAAAAGTTAGAAACAATTACATTGTGTAGATCTGCGTCCGGCTTATGTTGAGCTGCCATGGAAAGTTACCACATTTCTTATTTAAAAAAAAAAAAAAATCGATGATAAAAGATGGCGGTCGTTTTCTTTGACTGATTTCTGTCAATATTGTGACCAATAGAAATCCGCCAAAAAATAGTAACATTTGAGGTGTATGCTCACAGTCCACAAATACCCCCCCCCCCATCCATCTCCCCCCTCCCGGGGTTCACATTTTAAACTTTCGTTGAAAATATTTAGTTTGGCTTGAAGAAAAAGACACGAGGAAGAACTGAAAAGGTCAGAGAAAATGGGTGGGCGCACGTGTGTTGGCGTGCGGGTGTGAATTTCAAGAAGTTAGCATTACTTTGGGATTCTTATAATGTGATTTACTTAAATACATGCTTTGTCAGGTAGCTTTAGAACATAGGGTTGGACATGCATTGCGGCCGTCATTGATTGGCAGGCTATTTCTAGTGTAAACATATTTGTTTATGATCCCAGGCATTTTCTCTCGATTTTCCCCCAGGCTGAATGCGCTCATTCGGAAGACACAAAGGAAACATCTTCCCGTGCTGTCCAGAGTGTATCTCATATATATATATATATATATATATATCGTTTCTGTTGTGTCTTGCTTCCTTTTCAGAACTGGACTCCCCCAAACTTAACATCTTCTATATTAATAGTTCTGAGGGGTAAAAGGCTTTCATGCGTGGCGTGTGAATTCAGGTAAAGAAAACTATTTTACTTTCGGGGGATGGGGCGAATATTCTATTAACTAGACAAGAGCCAAGGGTATTGTGAAGGACTGTCTGTAGGACTATTGTTTAACCCTACCAGACCGCTGTACCGATTTTCCGGGAATTTCCTAATCTGCCGCTATACCGCTGTACCTAATTTTCGATACTTGCCAACTGCGCGGAAAAAAAATGCGTCCCACGTTAAAAATAAACAACCAATCGTGATCAGACCTCATGGTTAGCCATTGCAAATGTCTGCCCCCCCCCCCTTTTTGTTTGTTTGTTGTTGTTTGAATTGACTTTGTGTGGAGCAACATATGGTGCTCACTTTGCAAGGAGTACCTCTGTGCGAAACAATGTTTATCCTGCTGGGTGGATTGGAACACAAAGATGGAATATAGGTGATAGATGAAAGGTAGACCTATTTTATACACTGTCTCCAGGTTCCATCTTATTCTAACCACTTGTTTGCATGTAACTAACATTTCTCTATATCATGATTGTTTTGTTCTCTTTGATGCTCAGGAACCCGCAGGGACGTATTACGTGTTACGTGTGTTCTGTATGCGTTGAGATATTCGTTACTTTGAGATGTCAAAAATCAACGACCACCCCCCCCCCCGGGGGGTCACAAGCTCTAAACTCCACCTGGTGTCAGCCGTAGATGAGTCTTTGTATACACCTACGTATTTTGAAACCGCTCCTGAGTAACACGATCACAGTGAATACGTGTTACGTGTGTTTTTTATGCGTTGAGATATTCGTTACTTTGAGATGTCAAAAATCCACGACCACCCCCCCCCCCCGGGGGGTCACAAGCTCTAAACTCCACCTGGTGTCAGCCGTAGATGAGTCTTTGTATACACCTACGTATTTTGAAACCGCTCCTGAGTAACACGATCACAGTGAAGGTTCGATCACACGGTGGTTGACCGTGGCCGCAAATGTGCTAGACTGATCCATCGGACCACGTTAACGGGGAAGATGGATGTGCAGAGATGTGGTCAGGAGATTGGTCCTGGTGTCCCCCCCACGGGACTCAATGGGAAAGGTTATTTATCGTCTGTTACCAGTAAATACCAGGAAATACCAGAGACGACAAGGGCGTGGTCTCCGCTGGTCAGCGGACTGAACATTTCGTAAACCTGATTGAATCAAAGGAAATACTGCCGCTTTTTTAAATAGTAGTTTTAAACAATGAAAAAAAATGCGTCTAGTTTTTGCGGGGAGTTGAGTGATTGGTTTTCTACATAAAAAAGAATAATTGAATCTAACGTGACCAATGGCCATTCAAGAAATGGCGAAAGAGAAGGAGGAAAGAGAAAAAAAATAGAGAGGACGCAAGAGAGAGAAAGGTAGAAAGAAAGAAAGAAAGAAAGAAAGAAAGAAAGAAAGAAAGAAAGAAAGAAAGAAAGAAAGAAAGAGAAAGAAAGAAAGAAAAAAAGAAAGAAAGAAAGAAAGAAAAAATTTAAATGACTAGAAAGTAAAAAGATGGGGAAATAGAAAGAATCAAAAGCAGAGTTAGAGACAGTCGTGAGAGAGGGAGGGTCGAAAAGATATGGAGGTAAAGAATTAGAGAGAAGAGGACGAGGGAGAAATAATATCCCTCTTAATGAGCTCCAGGTTTCTATTTCAAACTGTACATGATTAAAATGTGAACTCAGTCGACATTATAGATTCTTTCTCCGTCCATCGCATCCATTGTAGCTGGTTTGTTTTGAGGCTATCTAATACGTTTGAAGGAACTATTTACTCCTAGAAATTGGATTTTTAAGCTAGATAACGTTATGTCAGGTAGTAAATTAAGCAGATGGTGGAGGTAACTACACAGGTTTGCAAGGATCACAAGGCCTGCACTGGTCTGGGGGGGGAGCAAGAATCATAAGGCCAGCACTGGTCTGGGGGGGGAGCAAGAATCATAAGGCCAGCACTGGTCTGGGGGGGG
>CAXITT010000963.1:154810-188402 GCA_964033795.1 Lymnaea stagnalis
AAAAAAAAGGGGGGGGGCAATTTCTAACTTTGACTAAATCACTTGTTTGGCTTTATAGGAAAAAAGTAAGCAAAATATGAGCTATTTACTTATGTGGGATGGTATGTTTGCAAATATGAGATGTGTGTTTGCAGAGATTGTATGTTGGCAAATATGAGAGTGTATGCCGGCAAATATGAGATTGTATTTTAGCAAAGATGGGATTGTGTGTTTGCATATTTGAGATTGTATGTTTCAAATTTGGGATTGTATGTTTGCAAAAAAGAAGTTTGCACATTTGCAAATATGAGAGTGCATTTTCGCATATGTGAGCTTGTATGTTTGGCAAAGGTGAGACTGTATGTTTGTAAATATGAGATTTTATGTTTGCAAATATGAGATTGTATGTTTGCAAATGTGAGAGTGTATGTTTGCAAATATGAGATTGTATGTTTGCAAATATGACATTGTATGTTTGCCAATATGAGATTGTATTTGTTCAATTGTGAGATTATCTGCACAAACTTGCACATATATTATATTGAACTTGATTGTTAAATTTTTTTATTTTTTTTTGGTACTCTTCTAACATGAACAAAGAATAATCATAGGTGATTGCCGCACGGCAGGTTTTAGGCATTTCTTTTTCTTTTTTTTTCTTGCGTTCTTGCCATTTTATCACTGCCATACGATGACGTCATCATCGAGTGTTTGAGCAAAGATTTCGACAGCCCTTCCTGTTGGTCAGGTTTTGTTATTGGTTACCTGTCTATGTGAATTATGATTCAATCCCATTTGCTAATCCATTTCAGGGACAATGAGACTCATTTTTTTTTAAAAATACATTTTATTTTTCCACTATGGTCTCTCGTGTGTACCCCCCCCCCCCGAGCATTCATTAATTCATCAGACGGGTGGACGACCATGTCACGTGATATTCTGATCACTGTTCTTCAAACTTCCTTTCGATCCTCATCGCTATTCACTCAAGAAATCGCGTCTCACAAATAAAGGACATTAACATCCGAACGGAAATATCCCCACATAGCCAAAGTTTTCCACACCGCCCTCACTCTCCCCCCCTCTTTTTTTTTTTCCTTTACAAACTTACCATATGATTATATTGAAGACCACAACTGGCATACACAATGAAAAGTGCCATCTCGGGGGGATAAGAGCTGTATTTTTAAATCCATTGTACCCTAACTACTGATAGACCTGTATTATCAAACACATTTTAGTCTGACTGCTGATAGACCTGTATTATTAAACGCATTTTAGCCTTAGTGCGGATAGACCTCTATTATCAAACGCATTTTAGCCTAACTACTGATAGTCCTGTATTATCAAACGCAGTTTAGTCCAACTGCTGATAGACCTGTATTATCAAACACATTTTAGCCTACCTCCTGAGAGACCTGTATTATTAAATCCATTTTACCCTAACCGCTGATAGACCTCTATTATCAAACGCATTTTAGCCTAACTACTGATAGACCTGTATTATCAAACGCAGTTTAGTCCAACTGCTGATAGACCTGTATTATCAAACACATTTTAGCCTACCTCCTGAGAGACATGTATTATTAAATCCATTTTACCCAAACTGCTGATAGACCTGTATTATCAAACGCAGTTTAGTCCAACTGCTGATAGACCTGTATTATCAAACACATTTTAGCCTACCTCCTGGGAGACCTGTATTATTAAATCCATTTTACCCAAACTGCTGATAGACCTGTATTATCAAACGCATTTTAGCCCTACTGCTGATAGACCTGTATTATCAAACACATTTTAGCCCTACTGCTGATACTAAAATGTGGCATACATTACACTGCAGTGCCAGTGCTCAGTAACCATGTTCAACGCTATTTAAAAAAAAAAAATCATCCAACATAACGTTTAAAGTAGAAGCTTGAAAATAAATAATTTAAAAAATTAAAATAGCAGCCACGTTATAATGCCCAATATTATAATTAAGATTTTAAAAAAAGCGAAGGATTTCCTAACCACGGTGGCACTGTTGTTAAAGGCACTTTGTCTAAACCGAAATAATTTCACAAACTTTTTAGTCCGTTTTTTTATTCGAAATTTCACAAAGTCTATCCAAACATTTGGTAACTTCGGGATT
The DNA here is from genome assembly GCA_964033795.1 of Lymnaea stagnalis. NCBI lineage: Eukaryota > Metazoa > Mollusca > Gastropoda > Lymnaeidae > Lymnaea > Lymnaea stagnalis. The sequence continues at coordinate 156,924 of CAXITT010000963.1, forward strand.
CATGTTACTAACGTGTAACTTGAGCTACAGAAATGTTTGAAAATTCAAAGGTACGCTCATTTGGATGCGATTTACTAAAGCAACTGATATATATATATATATATGAGTATACACCCATCACCCATATGAAGTATATTGAAAAAAAAAACAACTTTAATCAGGCTAACCGAAATATGCCATGCTCGGTCTGGGAAGCGCACCTCGATTACCTCAATTACCCAGGTCACCGGGGTGAACTTGCCCCCGTACATGCCTCCATGCCATCATCACGCGACCTGTCAGCTGATTGACTCCGGGACAACGGACTCCTTGTTGTCCGAAGGCTTGATCCGTCGCTAATGGCTTGTTGGATTCCTGCTCGTATGACCTGTCGCCGTGCATTCGATGGCTGGTTTCCGTGCTCGAGTGCCATACGCTGGCGCAAAAAGGATTGGCTGGTGCATAATGAGACGTTACATGATTTGAAAGGGGATATACCCAGTTTTTTTGTTTTTTTTAAATAAATTTTATTTCCTCCAAGGCTAGAGAACGTGTCAATGACAGCCGCAAATCCAGAAAGCTCCTAATGCATTCAAAGAGAGACAACCCCCCCCCCCCCCCCCCCCCACCCCCACCCAAAAAAATTAAAAAAAAAATAAAAAATCTGGATATACCCAGTTTTTTTGTTTTTTTTAAATAAATTTTATTTCCTCCAAGGCTAGAGAACGTGTCAATGACAGCCGAAAATCCAGAAAGCTCCTAATGCATTCAAAGAGAGACAACCCCCCCCCCACCCACCCACAACCCCGACCAAAAAAATTTAAAAAAAAATTAAAAAGATCTTGATTTAATCAAATTAGCTTTGATGCACCTCCAACAACGGTGTTTTGGAAGCTGGGCAAAGCTTTCTGACATCTTGACTCAGGCTCCTGCTAACGTTTTCAATAGTTACCGGAAGTTAGCCCGAAACCAATTCAAATGAAACCAATTTATATGAAACCTATTGATATGAAACCAATTGGTATGAAACTAATTTACGTGAAACGAATTCACATCAAACCGATTGTGTACGAAGAACTGTTGTTCGAGCAGAAGTTAGTTCAAACGGACGTTGTTGTTGTTTTTTTTTTGTTGTTGCTTTTTTTAACGGAACATTGTTCCATTGGATGCTCCATCGGCATTGAATATCTTTGGCGGAGAACTTGTTTTATTATGTGTTCGTTTTAAATAGAACGTGCAGGTGAATATGGGGAACATGAAGTAAATGTAATGTTTGTGGGTTTTTTTTTTTTGTTTTTTTTGGGGGGGGGGGGGAGAGGGGGTTGGGGGTTACATGTAGTCCGCTCAACCAAAGTTCCTGTCTTTAAAAAAAATCTTCCGTTTGAACTAAATTCCGTTCTAACTATATTCCATCGTGCAAAGAGGTTTTCGTACGCATTAGTTGGTGTAAAAAAAAAAATCATTTTACGATTTTCGATTAATGGTTTACAATAGGTCGTTGAGTTTTGAGAATCCCCGGACACGACCTAAAACTTCAGTGACTTCCGGTCGAAATAACTGGCTGGGGGAGGTAAATGAATACGTCTCGCTCTCTCTCTCTCTCTCTCACACGCGTCCTCTTTTATTCCAGGTGTAAACAGACCTCACTACATCGTGATGTTAAAAACGAGAGGGTATCTACCTGGGGTTTCCTCTCACGTGCAGAGACGGAGCTAAGGGAGGGGGGCAGGAGGGGGGACAGATGTCCCTAGGCGCCAGGTGCTTTGACATTCTTTCATTGATGAAAATAATGGGTTTAAGAGTTGAAAATAGAAAGGGGGTGGCTTTAAAATGAATCTTGCCCCCGGGGGCGCCAAACCCTCTAGCTACGCCTTTGGTCATGTCTTTCTAACATCAACCCCAACCCCCCCACCCCCCAAGATATCAATTCAGACCGGCTAATATCTTTGGAGTAGATCCCTCCAGCTGTAACAATCGAGTTAAAAGATTAGGAAATATTTTATCAGCGGTCTCATCTGTAATGACGCATACGGGGACTTTTATGAAAAGTGTTTACACAGTTAATTGTTCATTTTGACTACGTTAAAGGCGGCTTAAAAGTTTCTTAAAGTGTAAATAATATTATATTTCTAAGTTTAAAACATTGCATAGTTAGATGATTACTCGGGTTTATTTATTTCATTTTTTTTGTGTGTTTACTATTGAACGAAACATTTACATAGTGTTACACATGAATTATATCAGCACGAAAAACAAGTATGGGGTCACTTCAAACCATTCAACGATGTCCATGCCTTGGTTCTGCTGATGCTTATATCACTGGAATGTACTTTTCAGCCACCTCACAGAACGAGCAATCTTGAAGCTTCCAATAAACCCTACTGACAATAAATAATCTTAAGAGAAAGCAATTATAGAACCCCGACCCTCCTCTCCACCAACCCCCCACCCCCTCCCCTCCACACACACACAAACTCTCAAAATCCGTGAACATGGAAAATATATTATCGTCAACTTATGATGAAATATTCAGAGCCTGGCCTTGGCTGAACATAAAAGAATGACGTTCTATAGAGTATCATAATGGAAGTGGAAAGCCAGTGGAGATAAATCTTTGAAAATCTGACGTGTGTCTGTAAATTTTTTTTTCCTTGTTTTAATTGTTTGTTTTTTCTTTGCTGAATTCCTTTATTTATCTCATTCATTTTTAGGCCTATGCTTATACTCTTGACCAAAACGTATAGAAGGAATGAAACCTAAATCTATTTTGTGATTCAGTAATGCAGTGCAATAACGTGTCTTGCCATTGTGTTATTAAATCATGGTTTGATGCAACGCTTAGAGAATTATTAAGTATATATTATTATATATTAGAGTTTTATTATACATATGACGATACGGAAATGGTTCTTTTTGTCTTTGGAAAGCAATGCGCCTGCGAGAAATGTTGCTCTTTGAATGACTTCAAGGCTTCGATATTCTAAAACACAACATGTTGAGACCATCGGCTTATTATTATATGAAAACCCCTTCGTGCCCTGCCAATGTCTCTGCCACTCAACAAAACAACTAAATGGAGTCTCTTCCTAAGGGATGTTGGACCTAAATAATTATAATTGTCTTGTAGCAATTTCACCCTAAGAACTGACGTCATTTTCCTGCATTCCCCCCCCCCTTTTTATATCGTACATTGTTTGCTACACGCCATTAAAAAAATGTTGGTAATTTAAAGAGTCTGTCTCATTAAATTTAATGTCTGTCTTAGTAATAAGTCAGTAGTTTCTGTCAAGGATAGACATTAAGATGATGTACTGTTGATTTTAAAAGATTTAAAAAAAAAAAAAAAACACTTTGTTATGAAAATAGTTAAAGCTTTCCCATCCATTAATAATTATTTATGCATTAATTTAAAAACAAAAACGTGCAATTTTGAAATGTAACCTAAAATATCTTGGATTTTTTCGCCTCGAAATTTGGGAGAAAGACGTTAGGTAGCCGTATATCTCGATTCTCGACATGTAACACTTTGTGGGAACGCTTTCGCGTCAAGACCGAAAGGGATAGAGCTCGACAGTCGTTCAGGACCGCCCCGAGCCATTCGTCAATATATTTGAGGGTATGGGGTGATTAGTTGAGGTATCTAGTAGAAGGTTGTTGAGAGCTCTGATCATGGCAAGAGACGATATGAGTAGGTATAGCTCAATATGAATTGTTAGGGATCAAGTACTTGACCATCATTGCGTCAGTAAAGACATTATAAGACGTATTCTCACACTTTTGATTGGTTGATTGATTGAATACTTTTTATAGCGATTGTGTCTATGCTATTTTAGCATGCTCGCATCGCTCTATTGTCCTAAAATCACTTTGACATCATCGCAGTCAAGACAAAAATCCACTCTGTAGTTACTTTAGGTTTGATTCTCAATTATAGTTCTTTATGTATATAAAAAACACCAACAAATGGGACATAAGATATGAATGTTTGTCGGAAACTGAAGATCACTGTCAACGGTGTGGGTAACATAAGTTTTTGGGTCCACACTGGGTACAAGTAAAAAAAAAAATGATTTTAAAAATATATTATGCAAAGACTCAATGAAGAATTCAAAATTAAAATGATTAAAAAGGAGTAGAAAAATAAAAGTTCATTCAAGCATCATAACATTCTAATATAATGTCTGACAGTCAATGACATTTCGTTCGAATGATAGGTATATATATATATATATATATATATATATATATATATATATATATATATATATATATATATATATATATACACAGAGAGAGAGAGAGAGAGAGAGAGAGAGAGAGACAGAGAGAGAGAAAGAGGTCAAAGGTCAGCGGAAAAATTTATTGCGTTTCGAAATGGCAAAAGCAAATGACCAGTGTTGAACTTTTAACGTTGGTCATGTCTCATACTCAGATTCATGTGTATGCCTTTCCAATGAGCAATGGTTGTCTGACATGCCAACATTACTGTCGGACATGCCAACATTACTGTCTGACATGCACACATTAATTTCCCCTCAGTCTGAAAAATATTAATGTCTGACATGGCTGAAGCGTTGTTTAAACCTGAGCGGGCTGAAATGTTATTTTTCATCAGTTCAGTAATAAGCAGCAAAACACACAGACAGACACAGACAAACTGTCTCGTAGAGTTGAAGATGGGAGATTTACCAAACCAAAAACACAAAAAGCAGTCTCAATGAGTTGTAGAGAAACATGTGTAATTAAAAATATTATTTTTAACTTGGACAGTAATGTTTATCTTTAAAAAAAATCAAGGTAAATAATGACAGAACGTGTTTTATTTCCATCTGAGACTTTAAAATTACTGTTGAGTTTAAAGAAAAGCACTTCAGCCAGATGATACAGGAGTCCAACTGATTGAGCAGTCTAAAAAATGCATCATTTCATTGTTCAACTTTATAATACTTTTGTTGCTGTTGTTGTTTTTATACTACTCTATGTTATTACTTACTTCAACGTTTAGTACTGTATAAAGATTTACTCAAACACTTTCGAATTTTCGGAGTCGTTGTATACTGATCACACCACACAAATAAAGAAATATATATATATATATGTATATATATATATATAAATACAGTGTTTAAAGACGGTGGCAACTTTCTTTACATATTAAGTACTAAAATCTCTATGCAAGCGAATTCAATTAAAGTACCCGTAAGAGCACTCCGGTTTATGAAAGCATAACTTAACCGTCCACTTACTTCCATAGAAGACGCCAGGCACGTGACTCGGGCACTCAATAGACAACGTTTGACCAGCCGGTGAGTCTGACCAACACGCGAAGCCATCCCAGGTTCGTGGGCAGAGTGTGGATCCGTAGCTCTGGGGAATAGAGGGATGGAAAATTGTATTGAAATTTAAAGACTTAACTGTTCGGTTTGACTGTATTTTTTTTTTCTTTGCCGTTAAATAAATTGTTGCTAATGCACACCACAGACTCATTAATAAGCTTGTTTCCGTGGCCGGAGATACCTCAGAACTCCGACTGAGGCAAATGACGGCAAACATGTATTTGATTATTACTATTATTATTTTATTTTTAAAAATATATAATTAAAACTAGAATTGATATCAAACAGTAACAACAATCGATTTTAATCTAAATTTTTTTTTTAATTGTCTATTACAGGTTAATTTCTATTTCCATTTTCCAATACGTTTCAATCAAAATTGTATGGCCTCAATTTTCAGTTTATACCAGTTCTTGAAATCAGCTTGACTTTTGTAAAGTCTCGTCGTCACCTGGGAGTTATTGGCAGAGATAAATGAGTTTCCCCAAATACGCCGACCGAATTCTCCCTGTTCTACTTCTTACTGAACTGATGTAAAGGCTAATTGGACGTCATTGGTCCGTTTCCAAACATTCCCCCGGTCGTTCAAAGTTGAATGGAATTTATACAGACGCGGCAGAGTCCCAACGAGATATAAAAAAAAAAAACAACTCTGGAACTTGAAATGCGTTGACGTACATTCCGGCTCTAAATGAACCTGCGGTGACCTGCCCCATTTTGCTACGATCGGATTTGATGTGCTCCAAGTTTAATTTAAAAGAAGACCTCGTGCTTCCACTGAAATAAGGGGCAATGTATTATTCTTACAACCGCGGTCACAACTTAACTCCTAAATTCCCAATTTTCCTGTGCCTGTCAAACTGAGTTTGATCGATGCTTGGTTGTTTTGAATCTCATATCAAACCCAGAGGCATCCAGAACCTGGGTCCAGGAGTTAAGCCCTAAGGAGCGCATTTGCAGCTTCATATTGGCAACAAAAACATTTATTTAAAACTGCATTAACCATCCCTATATTAATTGTACGGATTAAGTGAGGTCACCAAGAAAGCAGTTGGTGGGTTAGGAATTGACACGCAGCAGGAAAAGTGTTCAGTTATGTTCTTCTTTTTCTTATGCCTTTACAACCCGTCTGGGGCATAGGCCGTCCACAAGAATTCTCCATTTATCACTTTCCCGTACTTTCCTTTCCAGTTGCTTCCAGGTGTATCCCATATTTTGCGTGTCTGCCTCTGGCTCACGTCTCCATGTATTCTTTTGCCTTCCCCTCTTTCTTATTCCCCGTGTATTCCATGTTAGAATTTGTGTGGGGATGCTATTGGGGGGGGGGGTCAGGGTCGGAGAGTATGCCCTATCCACCTTCATCTTTTCTTAAACATGTCTTCGTCGATGGACACCTGGTGAGTCCTTTCTAGTAGATCTTTCTTCGTAATGGTATTTTGCCATTTGATGTTCAGGATCTTTCAAAGGCAAATGTTTATGAAGGTTTGTACTTTCTGCGTTATCCTCGTCGTTGTTTTCCAAGTTTCTGCTCCATATTAGAGACTGACCGAACGTGATTTTCTGATTTCGGCCGAAGCCGAAAATAGGCCGAAAGCTTAAAATGGCTTTCGACCGAAACCGAAAAAATACCGAAAGTTTAAAAATGACTTTCGGCCAAAACCGAAAAAGTACCGAAAGTTAAAAATGACTTTCGGCCGAAGCCGAAACAGAAGCCGAAACTGAAAATGAAATATTTATATATTTTGAAATTCGTTCCTGCATATATTCTGCATACATCGAAAATGATGGGAGAAAGTATAAACATTTACATTCTTTTTATTAAACAAATGAGATAATCGTGACTATTAATAAATAAACATCTAATATAAGATCTTGTTGTTAAAGATCGCTTAGTTTTTTCTTAAAGATCGTTTAGTTTGTTGTTAAAGATCGTTCAGTTTTTTTTTTAATGATCGCTTTATTTGTTTTTAATGATCGGTTAGTTTGTTCATAAAGATCGCTTCGTTGGTTGTTAAAAATCGTTTATTTTGGTTTTTAAGATCGCTTATTTTGTTTTTAAAGATCGCTTAGTTTTTTCTTAAAGATCACTTGGTTTTTTAAAAAGATATTTTAGTTTATTATTAAAAATAATTTTGTTTCTTCAAAAAAGATCGCTGAGTTTTTTTCTTAAAGATCGCTAAGTTTGTGTTATTAAAAGATCGTTTAGTTTGCTCATAAAGATTGTTAAGTTTGTTCTTAAAGGTCATTGATTTTGTTCTAAAATATCGCTTAGTTGTTGTTAAAGATCGTTCAGTTTGTTTTTAAAGATCATTTAGTTTGTTTGTATAGATATTTTTTTTTTATTAAAAATCGTTTAGTTTGTTCTTAAAGATCGCTTATTTTGTTGTTGAAGATTGCTTAGTTTTTTCATACAGATCGCTTAGTTTGTTCTGATTTATAATTGATTTTGTTCCCTAAGATCACTTACTTTGTTCTTAAAGATCTTATAGTTTGTTCCTAAAGAACCACAGCATTCCTTATTGTGAATTTCAGGTCAACAGACTAAAAATGAAACAAATCATTCGAGAAATCCCAATTTATGCCAAGGCAGACTGGGATGGCCTAAGGATTGCAACCACAGAGCTAAGCTCAAACATGAAGGTGATTCAAGGTACAGCGACAACAGACGAGCTGTGGGTGAAGTTTAAGACTACAATCACTGATGCAGTGAAGAAATTTATACAACACCAAATCACCAAACCTAGGATAAATCAGCCATGGGTCACGGCTGAAATTCGTAGGCTCATCCACAGGAGAGACCGCCAATACAAACGCATGAAGAAAAATGGCTCGATTGAACTGAGAGAGGAGGTACTGAGACTCCGCCGAACCATTCAACGCTTATTGCGTAGATCGTATTGGAACTACATGAACGGCATCTTCTCAGAGGAAGACACCCCGACCAAAGATGTCAAGAACAAGCGCTTCTGGAGCTATGTGAAACACCAAAAGTCCTCAAACGCTGGAGTTTCCCCCTTGAGGTGGGATGGCCAATTGACATCTGACCCAAAAGCACAGGCGGAGATACTCAATCAGCAGTTCCAGTCGGTCTTTGGTGACGGTAGAGAGTACTCTGAGACTGAGTTCCTTCTGAAGACCAAAATGATGAACAGAGCCCAACCTATCATGGGAGATATCCAGATATCAGAACAAGGTGGATTAGCCCTCCTCAATACCATTAACCCTTACAAAGCATGTGGTCCTGACAACATTAAACCACGAGTGCTCACAGAATTAGCCAAAGAAATCGCTCCTGCACTGACAATCCTCTTCCAATCGTCACTATGCACAGGAAATGTTCCAGCAGACTGGAGAACAGTGCATGTTACTCCAATTTACAAGAAAGGGGAGCATTCCGACCCTGCCAACTATCGTCCGATATCCCTCACTAGCGTCGTCTGCAAACTGTTGGAGCACATAATCGTAAGCTCTGCCATGAAGCATCTTGAAAGCCAAAATATACTCAATGACTGTCAACATGGCTTCCGAGTCAATAGGTCATGTGAGACCCAGCTTCTCGAATTTGTAGAAGACTTGATGACCAATCTGGAGAACCACAAGCAGACTGACGTGCTAGTAATGGACTTCGCAAAAGCATTTGACCGGGTGAATCATAGTTTGCTTCTACACAAACTCCAGATATATGGGATTCAAGGCACCACTAAAACATGGATCTCTAGCTTCCTCAGCCACCGACGCCAAGCAGTAGTGGTGGGCGGTACAAGCTCCTCCTTTGTCAATGTGAAGTCAGGGGTCCCCCAGGGATCAGTCCTGGGCCCCTGTTTGTTCCTAGCATACATTAATGACCTACCGGAGAAACTGACATCACAGGCAAGACTGTTTGCAGATGACACAGCAGTGTATAGGACGATCGCCAACAGATCTGACCAGGACCAGCTACAACAGGATCTCAATCTGTTAGCTGAGTGGGAGATGAGCTGGGACATGGAATTTCACCCTGCCAAGTGCCAGACACTATCAATCTCTAGAAGTTGTACTCCTCTACACTACCAATACAAACTGCACGGCCATATTCTTGAGCAAGTTTCCTCCGTAAAGTACCTGGGTGTTACCATTCAAAGAGAGGTCCGCTGGGACGAGCATATTAACAATGTATGTAACCAAGCAAACCAAGCCTTGGGGTTCTTAAGGCGAAATCTAAAGATTGGCAACTCCTGTGTGAAAGAAAGAGCATATAAAGCCTTTATCCGTCCGATTTTAGATTATGCATCTTCAGTCTGGGACCCATTTACCCAGAAGAGCATTGACAGGTTGGAGGCGGTCCAGCGACGAGCAGCACGCTTTGTCCTAAACCGCTACAGGAATACCTCTAGTGTTGGCAGCATGCTAGAAACACTAGGCTGGTCACCATTGGAGAAACGACGACGACAATCCAGGCTCTCCATGATGTACAAGATAAATAATGGGCTGGTCCACTGTTCCAGTATTAAACAGAAACTCGTCCCTCTCCCCCATAGACAGCGACGAGGCCATGACAGGCAATTCAGGCTCATACCAGCAAGAAGCCAGTATAGGAGCTGCTCATTCCTGCCCAAGACAATCAGGGACTGGAACCATCTTTCAAAAGGAACAGTTGAGGCGACAACACTAGACACATTTGTGTCTATTGCCTCAAGCCTTCAAACCCCTAGAGCATAATTTCCTCAACACCACCAGTAACAGAAACATTGCAAATCCCATCTACATGCATAGGAGCCAAAATGATCAATAAATTGATCGTGGGCCCTTAAGATATAGAAGAAGAAGAAGAACATTTAGTTTTCTGTTAAAGATCGCTTAGTTTATTCTTATAAATCATTTAGTTTACTATTAAAGATCATTTGTTTTATTCTTAAAGATCACTTGGTTCGTTATTAAAAATCGCTTAGTTTGTTCTATAAGATTGTATAATTTTTTGTATTAAAGATCGCTTTATTTGTTTTTAAAGATCACTTTCTTTGTTCTTAAAGATCGTTTAGTTTGTTCTTAAATGTCACTTAGTTTGTTGTTAAATATCTCTTTTGCTGAGAATTAGATGACGGAAACCTCAGTCACTTTCGGCTGGATGGCCGAAAGTCTAAGACAATTTTGGCCGAAAACCAAAATAAAAACGAAAGTTAACTTTTCTCTTTCGGCCGAAACCGAAATTAAGCCGAAAGTTAACTTTCAGTTTCGGCCGAAATCGAAACTTGCCCGAAAGTGATAAAATGGCCACTTTCTGTGCCGAAACCGAAGCCGAAATTCGGTCGGTCTCTACTCCACATAGTAGAACTGTTTTGACATTTGTGTTAAACTTTGGTTTGCAGCTTCTGCTGCTTCGACTCCCATATTTTCTTTTATAGTACAAACGCTGCTCTGGCTTTTCCAAGTCTGGCCCTTACATTTGCGTAGGATCCACCATTTATGTCGATGGTGCTGTGAAGGACTCCACTTCTTCCAGTGCCTTTCCTGCCAGAGAGATTGTCTCTTGGTGTGCAGAATTTACCTTCATGATCTTTGTCTTGCTTTTATTTATATTTAGTCTAAGCTGTGCTGAAATGGTGGCTACGTCTTTTGTCTTTTCCTGCATTTTTTGCTGGTTGTGGGACAGACGTATAATGTCTTCTGCAAAGTCTAGTTCCTTCAGTGTCTCCCAGAGTTTTCACTGTATTCTTTTCTTCTTTTTGTCTGTAGATTTTTTCATTATCCAGTCAATAGCGATGATGAATAGACTGACTTTTCCTTCATATATTCATAGAGAAAGATACGTTGACCTGAATCTCCAATAATTTGAGATGGCCTGCAATGGGTTTTTTTAGGTTTGGTGCAGCCCGAGGCTGTCAAAACTTTTCACCACCCCTTCCAAAAAAAACAAAAACACACTTCAAAGTTGGCCGAAAACGTCACCCAGCCCCCATAAGAAAAATATGTCGACCGGAGCGGACCCCCTACCCCCTCCTTTCGCACCCTTTTCCTACGCCACTGTGATTTGTCATTGATATTTACGCATGTGAGGGGACGTGTCACAGATCACCACCTGTCGCACGTGACCTGCCATCAATCTCCACCGATCGGAGATGCCCTTTCCTTATATTCCCACTTATCTAGCCTTACCTGGCCGCGCGACGTCTTCGGTTATCTAACAGAGCCATTCAGCTTATATCTATGTCAATGTGAGCACTATCACTACTAACATAATCCGCATGTCCCGCCATTGTTATTTTGAAGCTGTACTTTGCTCTCTAAAGGAGGTTAAGAGATTGACTCGGGGAAATGAGCAAGACTTTAAGGTTTCGGTAGTCTCATCATTTGATTGTATAGGGATGCACTTTAGAAAGGTTTCGATAGAAAAAGTAAATGAAAGAAGAAAACACACACACACATACACACACACACAAGAATAACATGTTGTTATTTTATGGAAAGGACAAGTCGTTCCACGGAGATAAAGAAAAAACTGGACTTAAGAGCTAAAGAGGAAAAAAAGCACACGCGCACACACACACACACACACACACTCAGTCAGTCAGAAAGAGCATTCAAGCATCGCGAGGCAGGCTGTCATGTGGAACCCTCGAGCGACCAGAGAGCGTGGAGGGTCAAAGAACTCATTGAGGAGGGACCTGTTTTGTAAGTCTGCTGTGATTGGAAATGACTTGAGGTGACACAGATGGGGAAAACGGAGAGAGATCCTTAGCGGTGTATGCTCCACATTGGGACTCTGCATTACAATAACGATGACCTCATTTTTTTCTGTTATTTAGTGTTTTGCCCAGTATTCCGTTCACCACCCCCCCCCCCCCAAAAAACATACCATATTTTTTTGTTATTTAAGTTTTTTTCCACTTTTTCCTTCCCCCACCCCCCCCCCCCCAAAAAAAAATACCATTTGCATTTGCTAAACAGGGGCATTGTCTTATTCTTCCCTTTGGCGGCTATATCTCCCCATTGAATGTATTATCATAACCTTTGGCTTTGGGTTTCGGCAAATTAAGGCCCGCTGGCCCACACCGCCCCGCCACTCGCCACTTTTGTATAGAGCCCAAGAGTAATGAGCGGAGATTTTTCTTATGTATGAGAGCGCATCACGATGCGCATTGAGAGCGGGGCGGACACGATCCATTCGGGAATTATTATTATAAAAAGCTTAACCGGGAAAAAAATGCAAAACATATAAAGCATTCGGTGCATCATTTCCCAAAGGGGGGATTCCACATTTGCCCTAAAAATTAAATTTAAAAAAGAATTAACGCGCAATTTGTCTTTGTCCAAAAAGCGCCTCAAATATTCACGATTATGATCCTTAAGGAAAAAAAAAACAAAGCAAAAAACCTTTTCCCACCCAAGGATTAGCCCAAAGGTATCCAAGCTGTTATAGGCAAATAAAAATTATATATTTTTTTTTAAATCTAGTTTTTGTAATGAAGGCTAAAATAAAAAAAAAAAAAGACATTTTCTTGCAATTCGTGGTTAGATACTTCATTTAAAAAATGTGACATTCTCAAATCAAACGACGCTAGATGTACGTCATATTTTGTGCGTGTACTCTATGGAAAGTTGCAAATGTGATATTCTGCACACCTTTATTTATGCAATATCTTAATGCAAGCAACATTTCCATTAAATATAGAAGGATTAGTCATACTTGGAAGAAAACAACAAGTGTGTGTGTTGGTGTGTGCGTGTTGGTGTGTGTGTGTGTGTGTGTGTGTGTGTGTGTGGCCGGGGGGGGGGAGAGGGGGGTCCTGGACAGAAGAACAGCCTCAGACTATGCAGTTGTTGGTGCGAATATGTCACACTGATTCTGACAGTATGACTCTCATTGGTTCTCACACTATGGTGTCGTAAAACTTTTTTTTTTAAACTTTGTTTTAAATCAAAGGATATGCTTAAACTAAAACAATGACAAAAAATTTATCATTATTTTTTTAATGGTTTCTTTTCGAGGAGAAGAATGTATTAAAAATTCCGACTCCAGTCATCCAAACAGTGTAGTCAACTGACATTTAAAGCTGGTGGTGCATTGTCCCAAACACAAGGACGTAACAGACAATCTTTCAGATCTTTCTCTCGAGCACGCAATTCCGGCAGGCTGTACTTAAACATGAATGGCTCTCGATAAAATTCAAACCCTTAAAGTCGAAAACGTTCTATTATTATTATTCCTTCCTAAATGGTACTGTCTATTCAATGCCACCCCCCCCCCTCAACCCGACTAGGACAAAGAACATAGATCTTAGTCTCAAGGTTACGAGACAGAACAAAGAAGATTGGAATGTGTTGTCTGCGGTATGCAGAAAGACGTAAGCATTTATTTTGCTGAGCCGCCGAAAGTAAGTTTTCAACGCCAACAAACAAAACAAACAAGACAAGGGTTGGGGGGGGGGGCTGGGGGCATAGACACCGGTGCTCATGTTGAAAAGGATCCAAAATTATTTTTTCTTTAAAATAGCTTATCTACACTTAACATTGCTATGTGCAATATAATTTGATGTATTTTTTTTTTTACACTAAGTCATTAGCAATGGAACTTATCAATGAAACTTATAAAATGGCTTCCTTGCGTGAAGAAAGCTGATGGAACAAAACAGATATTTGAAAAATTTCCAATTGAAGTTTTTTAAAATTCTTTATATTTACTTTGCTCTGTTCGTGGCGGGCTGGCAAAATCTTCGGACGGCTAATTGACCCACCTCCCGTCAACTTACCAAGCTGAAACTTGGCATATAGACTTGATGCTGATGATAACACATTCTTTCAAATTTTCAGCCCCACCCCGAACCTCAATAAAAAAAAATTAATTTTGTTTCCTGTTTTTTCCTATAGAAGTTGAAGAAAATAATATGCTACTGATTTCACAAAATAGAATTCCCGATAACTGCGCCAAATTAGATTCTCTTTTTTTTTTTCTTTTTTTTTTTAATATCGCCAGTTTTGTTTTTTTCTGAAATAGTTGGTGAAAAAAATCTGCTGTGTAAAAGCAGATGGGACTTTAGAATATTAATATAAAACATAATTTAAAAAATGGATGTGAAGGATTTATACCAAAATCTTTGTTTTAAGGGGTTGTTTGATTTCAAAAGCAAAACTGTTGNGGGGGGGGGGGGTGGGATTAATCGCTTAGATATTTTATCAAACAAAATACATTTTTAATTCTCCACTGCCGCTGATGTCAGGGGAGACCATCGCAGAGCTGCGAAACGTGGGCTTACAGGGTAATTTATTAGAGTGCCCTGCCCTTTATTATAGGTAACAACTCATATATCGCATGGTTGGGAGTTCTCAATCTCTCTCTACAGTAATCGACTAAAAAACACTACGGCAACAGAAGTGAACAGAAATGTCGACTTTTCCTGTTAGAACAAGCTGACACAGGGACATCTTTATTATTCTAGTTTAAATTTCCTTTAAAAATGACGGTCGTTTTCGCATATTTAATTGTTTAGATTGAAACTATACAAAAAAACTTTAATTGTCGACAAACATGCAGACTAACAACAACAAAACTAATTAAAAATTTATACAAATCAACTCCTTCCTTACTCATGTTAGTGGATGTAAAGGGGCAAGACTTACAATTCTGAAAAACCAACATTGTTCCAAAGAGTGCTTTTTTTGTTATTGTTTTTTTTTTCCCTTTTTTAAAAATATTATTTTATGGCGTTAGTTCCAGACACAGGAGTTAACTATTTGAAGAAGCGATGGCTTCAAAAATTGTAACATCCTCTTTTTGGTCACCCTGTACTTTGAATGCTTAATACCCCCCCAAAAACATTTTTTTTTTTTTTTTTTTTTTTTTTTTTTTTTTTTTTTTATTTTTTTTTTTTTTTTTTTTTTTTTTGTTTCATAGATTTTTTGGGACACACCACTTTGGCAACACTTGCCGTGCTCCGTCCGTTAAAACGCGTTGCGGCATGTATTCTTTTGAGAACTTTTGTGTGTGTGTTCTTTGTTGTCCTTTGGCTGGCATCCAATTATAGTTGTTTTAATTTCCCTAAAAGGCACGTGGATCGTTTATTTCATTCAGTAATTTTCCACAAAACGCTAATGGGCACTGTGATTATAGGGCACGGTGTAGAGCATTGGTTCGACAGGTCGAAAGAAAACTGAACAATTAAACAATAGGGGCTTCATTTCTTGAACAGAGGAAGAACGAAGGAGGGAAATAAAGTGAGTCGAAGTGAGAGAGGAAGAGGGAGAGAGGCCAGATGGAAAGAGTGAGAGGAAATCAGACAGACGGAGATGACATTTAACGTATACAAGAATGACAGTAGAGATGGTAGGCTGTGCAGAGAAAGAGACAGACAGACAGACAGACAGACAGACAGACAGACAGACAGACAGACAGACAGACAGACGGACGGACGGACGGACGGACGGACGGACGGACGGACGGACGGACGGACGGACGGACGGACGGACGGGCGGGCGGGCGGGCGGGCGGGCGGGCGGGCGGGCGGGCGGGCGGGCGGGCGGACGGACGGACGGACGGACGGACGGACGGACGGACGGACAGACAGACAGACAGACAGACAGACAGACAGACAGACAGACAGACAGACAGACAGACAGACAGACAGACAGACAGACAGACAGACAGACAGACAGACAGACAGACAGACAGACAGACAGACAGACAGACAGACAGACAGACAGACAGACAGACAGACAGACAGACAGACAGACAGACAGACAGACAGACAGACAGACAGACAGACAGACAGACAGACAGACAGACAGACAGACAGACAGACAGACAGACAGACAGACAGACAGACAGACAGACAGACAGACAGACAGACAGACAGACAGACAGACAGACAGACAGACAGACAGACAGACAGANAGATAGATAGATAGATAGATAGATAGATAGATAGATAGATAGATAGATAGATAGATAGATAGATAGATAGATAGATAGATAGATAGATAGATAGATAGATAGATAGATAGATAGATAGATAGATAGAGAGAGGGAGAGGGAGAGAGAGGGAGAGGGAGGGAGAGAGGGAGGGAGAGAGAAACCGTAAAGAGATAATATTAAAAGAGAGAAAGTGAGAGCTCTCCAGGTTTAAAAAACAACAACTATTATTTCTATTTCACGTTGGTTCCCTCGTGTTATTTTATCTGTATTGTAGTCTGAACCCATTCACAAACACCAAGTCTTCACAGTGTTTAGGGTGAGACACGAGTATACCACCTCACCCCATAAAACGTAGGGTTTCAAAATTCCCTTTTTATTTATTCAAAAAATCGCCTACAGCGCAGTGCTGGTTTTGTCACATGTGCCCCGTCCTTGGACTCGATAGTTCCTCCTGCTCGCTGGAACCCTAGAAGCTGACCATCAGCTTCACTATACCCCACCCCTTTTTCTCCCCGCACCCCCCATGACCCCGTCCCCCCCCCCTTTTTTTCCTTCTCTGTGGGGCGAGTTTCGATGACAACGCACTGTCGTTTCGTAAGTGACCAGTGTTTGTGATGAACACCACCCAGTTCCCGCCCCCCTTTTTTTTTCTCCCAAACCCACATGTTAAAAAAAACCCAGAAAATTGGCTTGTATTGTAAAACTTTGGCTTTACGAAGATGACAAGTATCATAGCGTTTAGCGGCTTCATGCTTAAATACTTCATAAAGTCGATCTTTTGTTGCATGTTTACATAGAAACTCATATGACTGCGTCGTTTGATATTCGGCACAGTAAACAGATTACAAGGCCTTTGCTGAATCCTTTCTGTTGAAGGGTATGGAATCGCTCAACAAGCACAGCTTGTGCGGTACAGAGCCTGCTAACGGAATGTGGTCCCCCAAGTGACATATTTTTTTTCAGCACCTCGGAACCACACTGCACAGTAATGCCATCCTCTTCCGTTTTAAACATCAAAAACAAAACAAAAATCTACGGGTTGAAATGTTATGAACCGTTGTGTTTCTTCGTTTCGTCTCTTAATCTATCTTTTGAAATATCTAATTCTCTTGCGACATTTTAAAATGATGGACCTTAAGGGCTGTATTTATTTTTCAGGTGTCTGTCAACGTATTGGTCAAAAGTGGTGGTTGGGCAATTTTTCGGCTCTTGAGTCCCTAAATCAGGCGTTGTCATAAATTTAATGTTTACATGGGTGGGGGCAAGATATTTTTTTACAGGAATAAAATTCGATGCGGAAAAAATTAATTCTGCTAGTTTTAATTTCCCTTATTCTTACATTAATGGGTGCAATTTTTTCTATATGATCATACACCTAATGCAATCTTAAACAGCTTTTCCCAAAACTTCAAATTTGGAGAACCAGTTGACACGTTTCGAAATTGCACCAGGCACCGGTGGAAGATGTATAAATTATATCTTTATTTGACCAAAATTATTCATGTTGTGCGGACCGGCAACGTAAGGCTCGCGGGCCGGTGGCGGTCCACAGATCACCATTTGGGGGGACGCTGAACTAAACAACTTGTCAAAACAGCCTACAATAATCAAATGGTTTCAATGGTGTGTATTTGACAAAAAAAATTAGTTTTGACTTTTTTTTCGTAAAGGTGTAAAAGAAGAAATAAATCAAAATTTGAAAACAGCTGTGCCTACCCAATTAATTTAAATAAAGTCATCCATGTAGAAACGATCAGAAAATTATTTCAGATTCTTCCTCCAAATAGAGTATAATGTCGTGTGAGCCAATTTCAGAATAGTCTATACCAATCTCTTCAAGAAAATTAATTTTTTTTTTTTTACTAATTCGACTCCGACCAGTGCGCTAATGTCCGGGCCATTAACCCCGGCAAATATGCCGTTGTCTTCATAAAGTAATTGTACAGAACAACACTAAGTGCCACAAATATGCCGTTGTCTTCATAAAGTAATTGTACAGAACAACAATAAGTGCCACGCTTGCGATAAGTCTAGACAATTCATATTTCATGTGGTCGAAAAAAAAATTATTAAAATTACAAAAGGAGAAGATGATTTGGTCCGTGCCTGACAGTGATTCAATGACTCCACTCTCGCATAAAGCTTCGACTCCATGCAAAAATATTTTGGAGATTACAACAAAAAAAAAAAATAAAATAAAATAAAAAAAATAATTTAACATACTATTGTCTTTCGAAAAAATTGGGTCTTTGAAGAACTCAGGGACAACGGGGGGCTACGATTTCAGTAAACAGATTTTAATTTTATCCACCTGTCATCCCCAGGCTCTACACGTGAAACAAAAATCAGGAAAGAGGGGGGGGGGGGGGGTTGTGCTCAGAGCGACCCAAAGGTATCATCATATCAAGGCCATCACGTTGAGCGGTCGAAGACATTTCTCATAAGCCTTCTTGAAACCGTGTCATGCGACTGCCCAAAATAGCCCCCACCCCCTCCTCCCCCCCCCGGGCTCCCTCCACCCCCAAAGCAAAAAACAAAAACAGCAGTTGTCGGACAAAAGTGCACAGCTATTGCTCTGCTTCTAGATTGCAATGGTTCTGTCTGCTTCTTGGTTACAATGGATCTGTCTGCTTCTAGATTACAATGGTTCTGTCTGCTTCTAGGTTACAATGGTTCTGTCTGCTTCTTGGTTACAATGGTTCTGTCTGCTTCTTGGTTACAATGGTTCTGTCTGCTTCTAGATTACAATGATTCTGTCTGCTTCTAGGTTACACTGGTTCTGTCTGCTTCTAGATTACAATGGTTTTTTCTGCTTCTAGATTACAATAGTTCTGCCTGCTTCTAGATTACAATAGTTCTGTCTGCTTCTAGATTACAATAGTTCTGTCTGCTTCTAGACTACAATGGTTCTTTCTGCTTCTAGATTACAATGGTTCTGTCTGCTTCTAGATTACAATGGTTCTGCTTGCTTCTAGATTACAATAGTTCTGTCTGCTTCTAGATTACAATGGTTCTACCTGCTTCTAGATTACAATGGTTCTGTCCGCTTCTAGATTATAATGGTTCTGTCTGCTTCTTGGTTACAATGGTTCTGTCTGCTTCTTGGTTACAATGGTTCTGCCCTCTTCTAGATTACAATAGTTCTGTCTGCTTCTAGATTACAATAGTTCTGTCTGCTTCTAGACTACAATGGTTCTTTCTGCTTCTAGATTACAATGGTTATGTCTGCTTCTAGATTACAATGGTTCTGCTTGCTTCTAGATTACAATAGTTCTGTCTGCTTCTAGATTACAATGGTTCTACCTGCTTCTAGATTACAATGGTTCTGTCCGCTTCTAGATTATAATGGTTCTGTCTGCTTCTAGATTACAATGGTTCTGTCTACTTCTGGATTGCAATGGTTGGTGCAATGGTTCTGTCTACGTCTAGATTACAATGGTTCTTTCTGCTTCTATATTACGAGAATTCTGTCTGCTTCTATAACGTTACTATGGCTGTGTCTGCTTCCATCAAGATTACAATGGTTGTGTCTGCAGACAAAGAATTGCAATGAACAGCCGCACCCGGAAGTAATATCTTGGGTGGTTTGGGGCGTGGGGCGTGGGGGTGTTGGCGAATTGGCATATAGGCAGAACGTGTTTCATGAGACAAAATGAAATTTAAAGAGGAAATGGCCAGACGTTGTTGCAGCAGTTAACGGTAGTGTTTTTTTCCATTTTAACAATTGGTCTCCCTACCTAACCGTGATACATGGATACCCTCGTCCCTCTCCACCCACACTCCCCACATTTTTTTTTTTTAAAATAGAAAATTTCACACGATAGTCTAATCGAAGAGTGGTGAAACGTTAACACAAACGACAAAAGTCTGCCTTTAAAAATCTGATGCACAAAGTGTTACGAAATTGTGATGGCTTGTGTCTGAAATCTACATGGTCACATTTTGGTTTAATAGCCCCAATAGACATATAGACCTTTTAGTGCGTTTGATTTAAACGTGTAATTGTGTTCAAAGACATTGGTTGCAACTGTTTGAAAATAAGAACTGTTGACTTAAAGAGAGAGAGAGAGAGATTGGGAGGGTGAGAGAGAGAGGAAGAGAGAGAGTTAGAGGGAGAGAGAGATAGAGGAAGAGAGAGAGAGAGAGGGGGGAAGAGAGAGATGGAGGAAGAGAGAGAGAAAGAGAGAGAGAGAGAGAGAGGGAGAGAGAGAGAGGGAGAGAGAGAGAGAGAGGAAGAGAGAGAAAGAGAGAGAGAGAGAGAGAGAGAGAGAAAGAGAGAGAGAGAGAGAGAGAGAGAGAGAAGAGAGAGAGTTAGAGGGAGAGAGAGATAGAGGAAGAGAGAGAGAGAGAGGGGGGAAGAGAGAGATGGAGGAAGAGAGAGAGAAAGAGAGAGAGAGAGAGAGAGGAAGAGAGAGAGAGGAAGAGAGAGAGATAGAGGAAGAGAGAGAAAGAGAGAGAGAAAGAGAGAGAGAGAGAAAGAGAGAGAGAGAGGAAGAGAGAGAGAGGGGGGAAGAGAGAGAAAGAGAGAGAGAGAGGAAGAGAGAGAGGAAAAGAGAGAGGAAGAGAGAGAGAGGGAGGAAGAGAGAGAGATAGAGGAAGAGAGAGAGAAAGAGAGAGAGAGAGAGAGAGGGGGGAACACGCTCTAATAATCCATTCTCACAGACAGTAAAGGAGTTAACTCAAGTCAAACTTATTGGATCATTAAGCCATCAACTGTTTGAACGTTGTGTCCGACCCCATAAAACCAGCACCCCCGGGGTCCCACACGGGACACACGATTTCTCCAAGAAGCCAACCTAAAACGATCAGCCGTGACAATCTCCGCGTCTCCACCGTCCGTGACTCAAATACCAAGACAACACCGACCACCGGGTGACGCAACCCGTGGGGGGTGTGAGGGACGGAGGGGGGTAGGGACAACAGCAACTTGGAAAGGGGAAAACATACCAAAAAAAGTGGGTGTACAATCATTATAGAAGATAACGCCTACGCAACAAGTATTTGTAGTACAACGGCCTCGTTGAGAGAGAGAGAGAAACAGGGAGAGAAAAAACGAGGTAGACCAGGCAGTGAGAATGACAAAGACAGAGCAAGTTGGAGAGTGATGTAATATGACACGGAGAGAGAGAGGAGGGCGAGCAAGGGAGAACTTAAGGGCAGTTAGTATGTGTTTGAGAAAAGATGGGGTATTTTGCACTCCTTTGAGCGTGAGAAGACAGCAGAGAAGGGAGGAGAGAAGAGAGCAGAGACAGAGAGAGAAGAGTGGGAAAGAAAAGAGAGAGAGAAGAACACAGAAGAGACAGAGCGAGAGAGAGAGAGGCGAGAGATAAAGAAAATAGAGAGAAGAGAGAGAGTGGGGTGGGAGGTCGGAGACTGAAAGAAAGAGCGAAGTAGAGAGTCGGTAAAGTGTGCACGTCTTTGTGGGAAGAGGGTCAGTTTGTTTGTGGAGAGAGAGGAGAGAGAGTGAGGGGAGAGAGGGGGTGACAGGGAGAGAGGGAGAGAAAGAGAGAGAGAGAAAGAAAGAGAGAGAGGGGAGCGAGAAAGAGAGAGAGAAAGAGTGGGAGAGAGAGAAAAAGAGAGAGGGGGAGAGAGAGAGAAAGAAAGAGAGAGAGGGGGAGCGAGAAAGAGAGAGAGAGAAAGAGGGGGGAGAGAGAGAAAAAGAGAGAGAAAAAGAGAGAGAAAGAGAGAGAGGGGAGTGAGCAAGAGAGAATGCGAGAGAGAAAAGGAGAGGGGAGAGAGAAAGGCGGAGAGCGAGAGAGAGAGGGAGAGAAACAGAGAGAGGAAAAGAGAAAGAGAGTGGAGAGAGAGAATGGGGAGAGAGAGAATGGGGGAGTGAGAAAAAGAGAAGGGAAGAGAGAGAGAGTGGGCAGAGCGAGAGAGAGAGAGAAAGAGAGAGAGAAAGAGAGAAAGTGCATAGAGAGAGAAGAGGGAGGAGAAAGAGAGTGAAAAAGAATGTGATGGAGAGACAGCTATCGACAGAACAAGACAATGAAGAATAATCTCATGTTTAAAAACTGACGTAGAATGCCAAAATGTCCTGGGCAAGAAAAGAAAAGAAAAAAAGAAAAAAGTACAGATCTCTTTACGGACGCCTATCAATATAATTCAAATGGTGCACCGACCCGATCTTCTAACGAATCCTTTGGTCTCACCTGAACCATTCATCAGGATGGCATTCTCCTGTTATTTGTTAGTCCTATTTAAAGTGTAAACAAAGTTGAAAACGGGAATGGTAGGGCCACGTGACAAGAAAACAAGGGCTCACCAAAGAAATCATGATGGGCACAACGAGAGGGGGGGGGGGAGAGAAGAAGAGGAAGACAGAGAAAAAGATGGGAAGATAACATCAAAGAGTGGACGGGGACAAAAACTAGGCGATGCTATGCATGCGAAGTGCGGAAAACAAAGAGGAATGGAGAAGGGTAGTTTTCAAGTCATCTGTGGCGCCCCAAACGGTCCCAAGGNAAAAAGAAAAAAAAAAAAAAAGTAAATAAAAACCTACTTTTTTTTTTCCCACTAATACAATAACTTGAAATCCTCTTTTTTTTTTTTCTTTCTGTCGTTTCTGTCACGGAAAGATAAAGATGCGACCGATTCAATTTCACCAATGACGTGTCTATTTCACGTGCGGTGAGCGCGCCGACCTCGTTATCCCACGTGCAATGACCACTGCTATTTCCCCGACGGCCGGCATTCGTTACCCTCGGCATGACGCTGCTTAAACCGACGTATTCCGTTGATATCTTTCTCTCAGGAGCGCGGCGTTGGATAACTGATGGAGCGGCCACCGTCTGGTTCTCAATTATACGCGGGCCTTTCTCCACTGGCGAGCCCATCGCTCATTTAACTGAGTGTAATATGCTGCCTTATACTTCATCACGGAATTTGGCGTCAAGGCAAGGTATGGGGTAATCATGTCTATCCTATCTTAACAAAACTCAAAGAGTTCTTAAAAGCATTTCATTTTTTTTTTTTTTTTTTTTTATTTTTTTTTTTACATTTTTTTTTACATTTATATAAAACAGTGGTTCTCAACCTTCCTAATGCCGCGATCCCTTAATACTGTCCCTCATGTTGTGGTGACCCTCAACCATAAATTTATTTTCGTTGCTACTTCACAAATATGCGTTTTCCAATGGTTTTAGGGGACCCCTGTGTAAGGGTCGTTCTACCCCCCCAAAAAAGGCGTCGCTACCAACAGGTTGATAACCGCTGATTAAAAAAAATCATTCATCTAATTTTAAGTTGTTTTGTTGTTGTTTTTTTTTTAATTTAACTGGGTTAACCAACATTCACAAAAGTTTAATCCGGGCATCTCCTCCATACTTATGGCCTCTTAAAAGTATCGACCAATTTGCGCGACACCAAGCGATCACGCTGTACCCCGAGGTTGGGAGATTGGTTAAACCCACTTTAAGAACCACTTGTCTCGAGTAGTGCGGCACCACAACGTTTTTTTCTTCTTCTTCTTCTTCTGTGGCACCGCGTGTGCGCCGCGCTTAAAGATTATGCTGACATGGAGAGACCAGGTCACTGTGTCGATAAACCCCCCCCCCCCCCCAAAAAAAAAAAAAAAAAAGCCGTCCCCCAAAGTGGCCTGGACCGGTCTAAATCTCAAAAATCCAAAAGCCACTAAACCTAGGGGCCGCCCCAAAAAATTGCATCAACCATGGTAATAAGCTGTTCCATTAATAGTTCCATTCACTGTAAAAAAAAAAAAGGGGGGGGGGAAGAGATTTTGAATGTGGAAACTAAGGATACATTAACTAATGACATGAAGACGGCTGCATAATTTATTGATCTGTAATTTCATCTTTCAGCATTTCCGGGAGACACTCGGGATAAAAACTAATTTCAGATTCAGCCATTTACGATTATCATCCGATTTTGAATTCATTGATTTTTGGCAAAGTCCCGGATGAACTATTAAGACGCCGCCCATGCTGCAATTCGATATATATATTTATTAAAATACGAAACAGGAGGTCGCTGCCCCATTGACATGCTTATGTAAAGACAAAGCCCCCCAGATCTCTCAACTTAAAGTTAATAGAAACAAGAGGAGAGTCCATTTCCGGTGCTTAAAAACAGATTCTCAGGAGAGTTGGTTCAGACATATGTCTCGTTTCTTCGATGGTTTGACTCTCCCAATGCACAGTCTAATTATTGTTTCTATATATATATGGCGAGACTTTTTTTTTTCCTTACATGTCTTGCATTCCCGGGAGTGAAGCGTTTTCCAATTTGAAACTTCCTGTCCTTTTAAAAAAAAAAAAAAAAAAAAATTAATTAACCTCTCTGGGGGATGCAGAACTGTGTTTTTTTGTCTGTGACGCGTCTGGACTCAATTGCCACCTGGGGTCCATCTTACAAAATTACACCCCTAATTCATACTCATTTTTAGATTTAATGTTATGAGTTAACATTTTTTAAAAGTGAAGCCCCGGGGATGTTTCCCCTTCACCGCCCCCCCCCTTCCAGGTACACCATTTCTCTTTGATCTTTAAGCGAGTTGATTGCAACGAAAGGTTCGACACGCTTGTGCTTGTATTCCCTGACAACAGGTTCAATTAACACACTTTGTCTTGCGTGAATTCCTTGACAACACATTTCAATTAAACACCATGGTTGTGCTTGACTTCCTTGACAACACATTTCAATTAAACACCATGGTTGTGCTTGACTTCCTTGACAACACATTTCAATTAAACACCATGGTTGTGCTTGACTTCCTTGACAACACATTTCAATTAAACACCATGCATGTGCTTGACTTCCTTGACAACACATTTCAAGAACACCCCGTCGGTTGAAAAAAAAAACAAAAAACAACCCAGAGTGGACATTTACTTGTAGGCTTGCGGCCCCCATGTTCTTACCGTTTGGGGCCTGGGCCCGTCCGCCTTCTGGTGCTCGCAGCACAGATCGGCGCTCCTGCAGCAAGACTGCCAGGGCCCGCACTCCTCGGACGGCGTCAGGGAGCCGCAGACGTGATCCACCGCGGTCTGGTTGTCGAGGTCGGCCAGGAGGTGCGTGCCCACGGGGTAGGCCGTACTGGAGTCCGTCACTATCAGCTCATATGTGTTAGGCCTGAAATGAAAGCATTAGGATGTAAGTTTTGTCCACTAAAGCCGTACGGGTGTATACATATTTTTGTCGCTCATTAGTTAT
This sequence comes from Lymnaea stagnalis, assembly GCA_964033795.1. Taxonomy (NCBI): domain Eukaryota; kingdom Metazoa; phylum Mollusca; class Gastropoda; family Lymnaeidae; genus Lymnaea; species Lymnaea stagnalis. The sequence goes on from CAXITT010000963.1 coordinate 182,295, forward strand.
ATAACTTTTATAGAGCACAGATTGCTTTTAATCATGACAAAAACACTTTTCAATAAAAAATATATTAAAAAAAAAAAATAATAATTTTGACCAGGTTATGTAAAGATCATCTTCCTTCTATTAGACATTAAAGAAAAATTAAAATACTATATACATTTCAAGCATTTCAACATTTTTTTAATTATTTTTTTTGCAAATAGCTACGTATTTTTAAATATAATTTTTGGGAAAAAAATGTGTATTCTTTCTTTATTTATTTATTTAAACAAATTAATTTTCTTTCTTTTTTTTTGAATTAAACAAAAATTATTTCTGTTTAACTCAATTTGGTTTAATTAAAAATGTTGTTATTTCTTTCTCCCGATTTCTAATGTTGGGCTCCAATAAAGTGAAGAGTTATTTTAGCAATCGTAAGCGCAAAATTAAAAAAGACTAATTTTAATTAATGTCAAATCAGGATAATTTTTTTTTGCATTATAAAATTAATTACTATTTTTTTATATTTATTATTCGTTTTTGTTGTAAATTCATTCATATCTCATTGCTCTTCATACACTAACTCGACATGTTTTCCAGATCATCTGGCTGATTCATTATATTTCGTGCCTATATCGCACTCTCCGCCGGCTTAAGATAATAAGATAAGTACGTGGCTTATCACTGATCCTTTTAAAAGTTATGGTCGCGTCACACAGGACCAGCGCGGAACGGTGTTTACGGCTCGCACCGTAGGTGGTCGCTCTAGCACAGTGGTTCTCAATCCGAGCTTCATACTGGTGCTCCGCGAACAAATCAAATAAACAATTATATAGTGTTGTAAAAGAAAAATCCATTTATTGTAAAAATCCTCTTTGTATGGGTTTGTAATCAGTAAATACGAATGACAATTGAACATTTTTTGTCCATTCGCACCACGGTGTACGTGTGCAGGTCACATTCGAATTCTGAGCAGGCAGTGTGGCTTATTTCGCTGGTTTACAGTAATCGCATCCACTGGATTTGTTTTAAATAAATAAATTCACGTGGATGTGATGTCGAATTGACTGACACAAGATTAAATAAATGTAATGGATAAATTTAAACATTAGTAAAAAATCTCGTCTTTAAAATCAGTGATGACAAGTCTGGTGCCAGCAAAGTTGACACGGCTGCTGCTAACAATGTTGATACGGCTACTGCTAGCAATGATGACACGGCTACTGCTAGCAATGTTGACACGGCTACTGCTAGCAATGTTGACACGGCTACTGCTAGCAATGTTGACACGGCTACTGCTAGCAATGTTGACACGGCTAATGCTAGCAATGTTTATACGGCTACTGCTATCAATGTTGACACGGCTACTGCTAGCAATGTTGACATGGCTACTGCTAACAATGATGACAAGGCTACTTCTAGCAATGATGACAAGGCTACTGCTAGCAATCATGGCGAGGCTACTGCTAGCAATGATGACAAAGCTACTGCTAGCAATCATGGTGAGGCTACTGCTAGCAATGATGACAAGGCTACTGCTAGCAATGATGACAAGGCTACTGCTAGCAATGATGACAAGGCTACTGCTAGCAATGATGACACGGCTACTGCTAGCAATGATGACAAGGCTACTGCTAGCAATCATGGTGAGGCTACTGCTAGCAAGGATGGCGAGGCTACTGCTAGCAATGATGCAGAGGAGATACAAATTAGGGAAGGGGGACTCGTAATTTGTATCGCTTGTACGACGAATACTACTTAAAATTCGGATTCACCTATAACGGAAATGTAGAGTGACCGACTCATTTCTGCGTTATAAGCGGAAAGAAACTGCAAGGCGCAATGGTGCAGAGGCGTATCTACGGGGGGGGGGGGGGGGGGGGGGGGGGTGGAGGGGAACAGATATACCTGGGCGCCAAACTAGTTAGGGGCGCCAAAATGTGCTTTGATATTATTTTATTGATGAAAACGATGCGTTTGAGAGTTGAAAAAAGAAAAAGGGGCGCTTTAAAATGAATCTTGTCCCCGGGCGTCAAACACTCTAGCTACGCCTCTGCCGATGGTGCCTGCTAAATTAAAGTGTCGTTTTTCAACTGAACATAAAACCTTTTCATTAATAAATATAGAATACTGTGACACGCTTTCGAAGCGCAAGTTAAATAAAGAAGACAAATGAAGAAAAACCAATGAAAGTAAGTTTAAAAAAAAAAAAAGCTAAATATGCGTCGAAAATCTTGCTGAGTTGGTAGCATTAAAATGATAGCCACACACGATATCAGAATCTCTCATGTTACCTGCCTGCTATCAAATGGAGACAGTTATGTTTGGGCAAGAAGCAAAGAAGAACGTTTTAAAGATTCTAGCGAGGAACGTGATCCAACTGGGGAAAACGTGATCTCAACTAGCAACGGGATCGCAAACGGGAATTGATCCCAACAGAAATGGGACTCGCCGTGAACGATGTCCCCCCAAAGGAACTGGATCTCACTGGGGAATGGATCCAACTGGGAACGAACTCCCCCTAGGGACGGGATCCAATCGAGATATGGGATCAAACCGGGAACACGGTGCCACCGGAAAACGGAATGTTTACAAAAGTTAATATGAATATGATTTTTAGAGGAGACAATTGAAATTTGATTTTTTTTTTTAAATTTTACTTTAGCTACGTGTTGTTTTTTTTTTTTGGGGGGGGGGGTTAGGGGTGGGGGCGGGGGTACATGATCCTTAATTTAAAGGTTACCTGTAAGGCTGCAGTAATTTATTTTTTTCCCGAATGCTATGCCCGGAAACGCCGGGTATATTGGCTAGTATATTTCTATATATCTATACAGTTGTTTGTTGTTGTTTTTCTTCCCTAGCTCTCTCTGGTATTGAGTTACAGATGTGTGTGCTCAAAAGTTTTATAGGATTCTACAAAATGATATATCGGCTAACCACGTTCGCAACAACTATTACACTCCTTTGATCTTCTACTTCTTAACCGGTTAATATCTCGGGTTTTAGCCAGCAAAGCGAAGGCTGTAACACAAAAAAAAAAAAAGGTACTAAGGCTAGTATATTTCTATATATCTATACAGTTGTTTGTTGTTGTTTTTCTTCCCTAGCTCTCTCTGGTATTGAGTTACAGATGTGTGTGCTCAAAAGTTTTATAGGATTCTACATAATGATATATCGGCTAACCACGTTCGCAACAACTATTACACTCCTTTGATCTTCTACTTCTTAACCGGTTAATATCTCGGGTTTTAGCCAGCAAAGCGAAGGCTGTAGCACAAAAAAAAAAAAAAAAAAAAAAGGTACTAATCACATGCAAGGTTGAGTCCAAATTGATGAGATGGGACTCCAGTGGTCGTTAGCAGCTCATCCCAGTGAGTGAATCGCGAAACTAGTTTACATTTTTAAACAACCTTCCGTCCCGTGCTTCGCTCAGCTTTTATGTTATCGCCACATGCAGATTTGTGTAGTGGCGTTTGTGGGGGGGGTGGGGAGGGTGGGGGGAAGTGGGAGGGGGGAGAGAGGAGGGCTAAAGTCTAGTTTATAGTTATACTAAACCTCCTTGTTTCAAGATCATTATCAATTCAGATTTGTAAGACGAGTTTGCGGGGAGAGTGAGGAGAAAGGGGTCGGGGTTGTGTGTGATGAGAGTGATAATGTTTCGGGGATCTTCGGAGATGTGCACTCCACTTTCCGTCACATTTCGTTACTTACAGTCGTTAAAACAGTATCCCCTTTTGATTTTCCATTGAGTTAGCCAAGTCGTATTCGTGAATGGGCAGATAACCTTAAACGATTGATTAATCCTTTAATTTGTTAATTCCTTGGTGGGTGTTAACGGAATAGCGAGGCTTCTCAAGGCGTCAATTCAATTATGCCGCTATGACGTCGACTGACCTTCAAATAAAATAAATAAATTAAACAATGCTTAAAAAAAGAAAGTTACAAAGTTACTTACAAACGCTGTTGACGTATATGACCTCTCTTCAAGACCTATTACAAATAAATGGTTGTAAATCTATTCTAATCCTAAATAATTCTCAACTATTTTCTGTTCCTTTGATGGGAATTTCTTAGAATAAATATTCTATAGACGAACTTTAATGTATGTCATCAAGGTCTGCGATAAATACAAGGCCTTCAACCCCCGGCCCCCCGCCCGGTTACCTCTGGCCTTGTGTTAAAGTCCACATCTTTGTTTACTAATTAAAGCTTTGATGTGTGCTGGTTGTCTCCTACTAAAGAATCAATTTCACTTCTCCAAGAGAGCAAATGTTACAGACGTATACGATATATTTTAAACAATCTGAAATACGTGAAAATCAAATGATGAATACTTCTCAAGAGGGGAAAAAATTGATCTTTTAATGGATGTAACTTGAGAAATAGTTAAATAGAAATTTTTTAGTTATTAAAGTTTACGATAAGACCACAGAAATGTTTTTGATTACGATACAAAATTTTGAACCGTAACAACTCTGTTTCTAGTGCTGTTGCCATCAACATTGTTGTGTTTCGTTGTTTGCTTTGTTTTTGTTCAAGGTTCTATTTGAGATTAGCTTTTATTCTCGTGAAGGTCTATGTCTTAGCATTGCATTTTAAAGAGTTTTTAAACAAGCCTTTCGGTATAAGAATGCCACATGTTTTTGGATCTCGAAGAAAAGCGCCGTCTAGGGTTCAAATCATCACTTGAGAAACAGTATTTGTGATCCACTCGTATATCCGCAGATATCTTGACCCTATCAAGTATATTTGAATCTTCCTGTTTCATGCCCCCCCTCCTGTCATGTATCTTGCTCCCTGTCAAGTACGTTGCCCCCTGTGATTTACCTTGCCCCCTGTGATTTACCTTGCCCCCTGTCAAGTATTTTTGTATTTAGCGTTCTGTCATCTATCTTGCCCCTAACACTTTTCTTGCCCCATGTTATCTATCTTGCCTGTTGTCTTGTATCTTACACTATGTCATCTATCTTGCTTTTTTTATGCATCTTGTCCCCGTCAACTATCTTACACCTGACATCTATCTTGCCTTCTGTCATCTATCTTGCCCCTGCCATCTATCTTGCCATCCGTCATGCATCTTGTCCCCATCAACTTTCTTACACCTGCCATTTATCTTGCCATCTGCCATATATCTTGTTATGTGTCCCATTTTCTGCATCCCATCGTAAATGTGCAATTTTTACATCTTACTTTTAAATCCAGTCTAATAAGTTTAAGTCGTAGATGTAGCATACGCCTCGTTTTTCTAATACCTTTAAGTCGTAGATGTAGCATACGCCTCGTTTTTCTAATACCTTTAAGTCGTAGATGTAGCATACGCCTCGTTTTTCTAATACCTTTAAGTCGTAGATGTAGCATACGCCTCGTTTTTCTAATACCTTTAAGTCGTAGATGTAGCATACGCCTCGTTTTTCTAATACCTTTAAGTCGTAGATGTAGCATACGCCTCGTTTTTCTAATACCTTTAAGTCGTAGATGTAGCATACGCCTCATTTGTCTAATAAGTTTAAGTCGTAGATGTAGCATACGCCTCGTTTTTCTAATACCTTTAAGTCGTAGATGTAGCATACGCCTCGTTTTTCTAATACCTTTAAGTCGTAGATGTAGCATACGCCTCGTTTTTCTAATACCTTTAAGTCGTAGATGTAGCATACGCCTCGTTTTTCTAATACCTTTAAGTCGTAGATGTAGCATACGCCTCGTTTTTCTAATACCTTTAAGTCGTAGATGTAGCATACGCCTCGTTTTTCTAATACCTTTAAGTCGTAGATGTAGCATACGCCTCGTTTTTCTAATACCTTTAAGTCGTAGATGTAGCATACGCCTCGTTTTTCTAATACCTTTAAGTCGTAGATGTAGCATACGCCTCGTTTTTCTAATACCTTTAAGTCGTAGATGTAGCATACGCCTCGTTTTTCTAATACCTTTAAGTCGTAGATGTAGCATACGCCTCGTTTTTCTAATACCTTTAAGTCGTAGATGTAGCATACGCCTCATTTGTCTAATAAGTTTAAGTCGTAGATGTAGCATACGCCTCGTTTTTCTAATACCTTTAAGTCGTAGATGTAGCATACGCCTCGTTTTTCTAATACCTTTAAGTCGTAGATGTAGCATACGCCTCGTTTTTCTAAT
>CAXITT010000963.1:188590-210816 GCA_964033795.1 Lymnaea stagnalis
TTGCCCGGTGGGGGTTTGTGGGGGGCGGGGGGGGGGGGGGGGGGGGGGGGGGGGGGGGGGGGGGAGTTACCCGTGGGGGGGGGGGGGGGGGGGGGTGCGTTTCCATCTCTTCAAACCCCCGGAAGAGATCTATAATAGACTTTAAAAAAAATATATGAGAGGAAAATAAATTGAGAAATTAAATTCACAAAACTGCGTCATACATATTATAGCGTGAGGTTGAATGTATAAGAATTCTCCGTCTGTGGATAGACTAAATTTGGAAAATGCCAATGAATTCCAACAAGCGTAGACCGCCTTGTCATTAATTTCCGAATGGTTTGCCCCTTGAAAGACAATTATTTCTACCGCCAAAAACAAAACTTATTATTTCTGTGTAGGGTGGCGGAAAAAAACACGACTTTGTGATTGTTCTTTTGTGAGACAGTAATTGCATTGTGTTGTAGCCATTAAAAATGGCTTACTGGTCATTGATTCCAGTCTAAAATAAAGCTTAAAATATTCTAAAATAGTTTCGGTCCCTTTCTAAATTATGTTTTGTTTGTGTTTGGGAAGAGGGGGGGGGGAGCGGGGTGTTTGCTTTTTGTTATTTTAAATTATGAAATATGGGAAAGGGATTTCAAATTATGGCGTACATGGCGTATTTTGATAAAATATTGATGTGTTGTGCATATCACTTTACCGCAAACCAGAGTGGTCTTCTTCTTCTTCTATATATTAAGTGCCCATGATCAATTTTGTTTTTATCATTCTGGCTCCTGTGGCCAACAGGTGGCACAGGACTTTTTAGCGGACACTTCAAGAGTTTTCGGCCATGCCTGAGTCTATGGGAGGCAAGAAAGTTTTGTTCCCCCCACTCCCAACCAGAGGACAAACATTTGAAATTTCGCAGGGCCAACAAAATCACGATATTACTTCTTGCCCTTCCAAGATACAATAGTTAACTATTGATTTTTTTTTCTCCATTTTATTGTTGTCATTTTTTTATCATTGCTGTTGGAGAGCAGGCCGAAGATTAGGATCCCCATTAACTATCTTCAAGTGAAACTATTCAAGTGTTGTCAGAAAATGAAAGTCTAAGAACAGCAATAAAATCGGTAATTTGAGGCTAAATCTGAACTTCCCTGTTGCCTCAAGTTTAAAAATGAACATTTAAAGTCAAAGACTTACAAAGATGTGTATTTATGTACAGTCCAAATGACCGAAAAAACAACAAAAACATACATTAAAGAGAAGAATAAATTATCTTTTTAATAATTGTACATAGTAAAGAACATTTTTTTTTTAAATTTAAAGTACCAACTGCGTCATTAGCCTGCTCAAACATTGCTCCAATGCTAATATCTACATTAAGAAATATTCCTTAAACATGGCTCCAATGCTAATATCTACATTAAGAAATCTTCCTTAAACATTGCTTCAATGCTAATATCTACATTAAGAAATCTTCCTTAAACATTGCTCCAATGCTAATATCCATACATCAAGAAATCTTCCTTAAACATTGCTCCAATGCTAATATCTACATTAAGAAATCTTCCTGCAAAATTGCTCCAATGCTAGTATCTACATTAAGAAATTTTCTGCAACATTGCTCCAATGCTAGTATCTACATTAAGAAATCTTCCTCAAACATTACTCCAATGCTAATATCTACATTAAGAAATCTTCCTCAAACATTGCTCAAATGCTAATATCTACATTAAGAAATATTCCTTCAACATTGCTCCAATGCTAGTATCTACATTAAGAAATCTTCCTTCAACATTGCTCCAATGCTAATATCTACATTAAGAAATCTTCCTTCAACATTGCTCCAATGCTAATATCTACATTAAGAAATCTTTCTCAAACATTGCTCAAATGCTAATATCTACATTAAGAAATCTTCCTTAAACATGGGTCCAATGCTGGTATCTAAATTAAGAAATATTCCTTCAACATTAAGAAATCTTTCTTAAACATTGCAATGCTAGTATCTACATTAGGAAATCTTCCTTAAACATTGCTCCAATGCTAATATCTACATTAAGAAATCTTCCTGCAAAATTGCTCCAATGCTAGTATCTACATTAAGAAATTTTCTGCAACATTGCTCCAATGCTAGTATCTATATTAAGAAATCTTCCTTCAACTTTGCTCCAATGTTAATATCTACATTAAGAAATCTTTCTTCAACATTGCTCTAATGCTAGTATCTACATTAAGAAGTCTTCCTTCAACATAAGAAAGTTTCGTTGAGGAAAGTTTCAGCCAAAATGACTCGTGTGGGTGGTCAATTTACAAGGTTTACAGATTTATTTTATTGTGTAGATTTAGATGATTACAATATAGATCTCGATGGTCTCAGACATATTTAGTAGATTAGTTATAACAAAATACAAAAATAAAAAATATAAAACTTTTATATAAAAACGTAATTTAAGCTGCAGAAGGTTGTGTGTATGAGCAAAAAGCTAATGGCGTAAGAAGGGGGGCGGTTGTCCATTTCGGGGGGGCCCCCCCCCCTTATATTGAGGGGCGGAAATGTCAGCCAAATGAAGAGGTGTTTTTTTATGTGCGTGGAAGCGGGCGAAGGAAATAATGGACCACCCCGAGCGGCGCTAACCATACAATGGGCATAAAACATGTTGCTTACGCTAAGCTAGTAAAACATGGAACAAATGTCATGAAAATCCATGCCAAAATCGAGGAAGTCAAGGCAGATAAGCCTTCGGGTTTTCTTAAATACTGTTCGCAATTGATATTTAAGAATTGTGATTTTGGTGAAAGTAAAATTATTAATTTTTTTTTTAAAAATTCATTAATGTATTTATGATGATGATTTGTGCTCTGTGTTTCATTGTATCTTAATTATATTGAGAAGTGTTTAAGCTGACGTTTAGTGGTGAGCAAAAATATGTTGTTTTTTTTTCGATTGTAAATAGGAATAATAGTTCAAATCGTGAGAACTACAAGACTACCCAAATGAAACTGTCAAAACTGTCATGATTATTTTATATCTAGTTATTAAATTCGCAACCCAAATAATACCCTTAAATAATGAAACGATATATCCGATACATTGCTCTGTATACTTGGGCTGAAATCAAAAAACATTTTCTAAATGTATTATCGGTAGGCTTATTCATGTGTAGGTATTTGGAAAGTTTTGCTTGTAGAGTCCCCCCCCGTCCCCCCCGCCCCCCCCCCAAGGACTGGTTCCCACCTGGGTTGTTGTTGGGCTCTGAGTCCGCCGCTGCACTTTAACATGGCCGCACTCTTTATGACGAGAAAGGAATTTATGGTCTCCCGTGACGCAGAGGTCAAATCCATTTATGAAACGTTATCAGCATATTGTTATGGAGCAGAGCAATAAATGTACGCATGTGTCTCTCAAGCATGTCAGTCCAGCATGATGTTGTTTCCTTTATTTAAAAATGACTATAAAATTGGTGAACGCATTTTTTCCCCATATCGATTTTTTTAATTTGTTTCCGTAGCCTGCATATTGAAATATTGAAAAGTGTATTTTCTTTTAAAAGATGTCCTTGGTTTCCCATAGAGTAATGGTGATATCATTTATGAAGTTTCCCAAAGCTCAGCCTTCGCTGCATGCCCTCTACACCCACCATCACCTATCGTCACCAACAATCCCCCTGACATCACCTATGGTCACCATCTACTAACACATACCGTAGCGCTAATATCGTTATGAAATGCCAATTGCAATGCACCAAATTCATGCTTAGTTTAAGAATTTCTAGTGAAAAACACGGAGAAGGATCCTTTAGCCAAATAAATAATAATAATAGCTAGATATAGCCCGCCAAACATGGGCGGCAGCCATGCGTGAATTTCCCATCGTATACAAAAGTAACTTGACAAAACATGAACTCAAGTTACGCACATTTAAGAATCCCAATTTTTGCTACACCCCCCCTTCCCCCCACCCCCCCCCCATGATACGTCACTGCTCACTTTTTATTTCACGCCCATGAACTATATTTATTATTCTGATGTCCCAACCAAGCCATGCGTGAATTTCCCATCGTATACAAAAGGAACTTGACAAAACATGAACTCAAGTTACGCACATTTAAGAATCCCAATTTTTGCTACACCCCCCCTTCCCCCCCCCCCCCCCCCCATGATACGTCACTGCTCACTTTTTATTTCACGCCCATGAACTATATTTATTATTCTGATGTCCCAACCAATTTTATTAAACCAAAATTTTTTTTTTACACCGTACTGAAATAGAGACGAGTTCATTTTCTGCAAAAGAAATTATTACGTACCAAACGCAGTTGCGTTATTTAAAAGAAAAAAAAATCATTTAGTGTAGTTGCGCGCTCGTGAACTCATTATTGAACCATTTTTTATTTCAGACAAGTAGAATTATTTGTAATATAATCTCAAAACCAAATACTCTCAATAGGAAGCAGCAAGCTTTGTTAGGAAGCAGCCAGAAATGGAAGCAGTCCACGAGTCACACCAGAAGCGTAACATACATAAAAGGTAATAAAAAATCTTTTCTTCGGGCCGGCTGGCTGGCTGGGTGGCTGGGTGGCGGACAGTGGACTGAAAAATCTTCGTAAAGGCTAACTGATCCACTTTCCGTCAACCTATCGCGTTGAAACGTGGTACGACGACTAGTTACCGATGACAAACATATTGTTTCGAAATTTCAGCCGCATCCCCCAACCACAAACCCCCAGAAATCCCCATTATTCAAGGGGGAAGACAACGGAACTATGATGGCACTGATTTCGCGAAATAAAATTCCTGATAACTGCGCTCAATGCGATTTTTTTTTTTTTAAATATCGCTAATGGGTTCGGTGCGTAATATTTTCTTTTGTTTTTCTGAAAAAAAGTTGTTGAAATAAATGTGCAGTGTAAAGGCGGGTGGGTCATTAGAATGTTAATATGGGTCAGGGGCGTGAATAAATGTGCGTGGTGGAAAGGGGGGGGGGTAGCAGTAATTGGTATTTTCATAAAATGCGTTCATGTAGGCACGTTCTGTCAAATTTTCAGCCCTACTTCTACCCATTGCTCGATATTATATTTTATAAAGGATTGATACTTTTAAAAAAAAAAAAGTTAATTTGTGTTGTGCCTTGCGTAATTTATTTTCTTATCACGAACATCGAAGGACGTGAAGTTTATGATCGGAATTTTAAGACTAGACTCAATTTGCTCACCAGAGCGTCACGTGATGATTCTTCCACGTGACCTCATTTTTACACCCACAAATCTGAGATTGATTCCAAAATAATCGTATACATAACTTGGCCTTTTTTTTCTCGAATCTATTGGCTTATAGTAACATATAATTCTACGGGTTTGGAGCACCTAAGAGAAACGGATTCATTTTTTTTTTCGTTGTTAAGAAAAAAGATAATAGTAAAATAAGCAAGTTCACTTAAAAACTCTAGTTCTATTTGGAGGTCAATTTTTTTAATTCTTTTTTTTTTTTAGATAAAATAAAATACCCGCCAACACCTCGATTTAGAGACACCAATTTTTTTTTCCTAACGCTATTGAGAAACTACTGACCCAATACATTCCCCGTGTAATGACAGTCGTTAGTGTGTAGATTACGTGTGGTCTGGTGCCGGTGAGCTTTTCATAATGCAGGGTTACAAGGAATTTTAACGAAATTCTTTGAGACACTTTTTTTTTTTTTTAATAACAAAAAAAGCTAATTTATTTTTTTTAAATTCTTTAAAAAATAAATAAATTTAAAGCCAATTAGTGTGTAGATTACGTGTGGTTTGGTGCCGGTGAGCCTTTCATAATGCAGGGTTACAAGGAATTTCATCTAAATTCTTTGAGACACTTTTTTTTTTTTTTTAATAACAAAAAAAGCTAATTTATTTTTTTTAAATTCTTTAAAAAATAAATAAATTTAAAGCCAACGTAGCGTGGGATGATGCCGCCTAATACTTCAACAGGTATGATGCCGCCTCATACTTCAACAGGGATGATGCCACCTAATACTTCAACAGGGATGATGCCCCCTCATACTTCAACAGGGATGATGCCGCCTCATATTTCAACAGGGATGATGCCACCTCATACTTCAACAGGGATGATGACGCCTCAAACTTCAACAGGGATTATGCCGCCTCATACTTCAACAGGGATGATGCCACCTCATACTTCAACAGGGATGATGACGCCTAAAACTTCAACAGGGATTATGCCGCCTCATACTTCAACAGGGATGATGCCGCCTCATACTTCAACAGGGATGATGCCGCCTCATACTTCAACAGGGATGATGCCACCTCATACTTCAACAGGGATGATGACGCCTCAAACTTCAACAGGGATGATGACGCCTCAAACTTCAACAGGGATGATACCGCCTCAAACTTCAGCAGGGATGATGCCGCCTCAAACTTCTGCAGGGATGTTGCGGCCTCATACTTCAACAGGGATGATGACGCCTCATACTTCAACAGGGATGATGACGCCTCATACTTCAACAGGATGATGACGCCTCATACTTCAACAGGGATGATGATGCCTCATACTTCAACAGGGATGATGACGCCTCATACTTCAACAGGGATGATGACGCCGCACACTACAACAGGGATGATGACGCCTCATATTTAAGCAGGGATGATGCTTATTCAAAGCATGTCAATTACACATGATACATCTTCGAAAAATGACTTTGACTCTAAGGAGAATGGTATGAGAATTATGTGTGGCATTTGTTTTGCTTCAGCGTGATGCAGAACCCTTCAACATGATGTAGAACACTTCAATATGATTAGAACACTTCAAAGTGATGTAGAACAATTCAACGTGATGCAGAACACTTCAACGTGATGCAGAACTTTTCAACGTGATGCAGAATCCTTCAACGTGATGTAGAAGACTTCAACGTGATGCAGAACCCTTCAACGTGATGCAGAACCCTTCAACGTGATGTCGAACACAGGGATGATGACGCCTCATATTTAAGCAGGGATGATGCTTATTCAAAGCATGTCAATTACACATGATACATCTTCGAAAAATGACTTTGACTCTAAGGAGAATGGTATGAGAATTATGTGTGGCATTTGTTTTGCTTCAGCGTGATGCAGAACCCTTCAACATGATGTAGAACACTTCAATATGATTAGAACACTTCAAAGTGATGTAGAACAATTCAACGTGATGCAGAACACTTCAACGTGATGCAGAACTTTTCAACGTGATGCAGAATCCTTCAACGTGATGTAGAAGACTTCAACGTGATGCAGAACCCTTCAACGTGATGCAGAACCCTTCAACGTGATGTCGAACACTTCAACGTGATGTAGAACACTTCAACGTGATGTAGAACACTTCAACGTGATGCAGAACCCTTCAACGCGATGTAGAAAACTTCAACGTGATGTAGAACACTTCAACGTGATGCAGAACCCTTCAACGTGATGCAGAACCCTTCAACGTGATGTAGAACACTTAAACGTAATGCAGAACCCTTCAAGGTGATGCAGAACCCTTCAACGTGATGTAGAACACTTCAAGGTGATGTAGAACACTTCAACGTGATGTAGAACTCTTCAACGTGATGCAGAACCCTTCAACGTGATGTAGAGCACTTCAACGTGATGCAGAACCCTTCAACTTAATGCAGAACCCTTCAACGTGATGCAGAACCCTTGAACGTGATGTAGAAGACTTCAACGTGATGCAGAACCCTTCAACGTGATGCAGAACCCTTCAACGTGATGTAGAACACTTCAACGTGATGTAGAACACTTCAACGTGATGTAGAACACTTCAACGTGATGCAGAATCCTTCAACGTGATGTAGAACCCTTCAACGTGATGCAGAACACTTCAACGTGATTTAGAACACTTCAACGTGATGTAGAACCCTTCAACGTGATGCAGAACCCTTCAACGTGATGCTGAACCCTTCAACGTGATGCAGAACCCTTCAACGTGATGTAGAACACTTAAACGTAATGCAGAACCCTTCAAGGTGATGCAGAACCCTTCAACGTGATGCAGAACACTTCAAGGTGATGTAGAACACTTCAACGTGATGTAGAACTCTTCAACGTGATGTAGAACACTTCAAGGTGATGTAGAACACTTCAACGTGATGTAGAACTCTTCAACGTGATGCAGAACCCTTCAACGTGATGTAGAACACTTCAACGTGATGCAGAACCCTTCAACTTAATGCAGAACCCTTCAACGTGATGCAGAACCCTTGAACGTGATGTAGAAGACTTCAACGTGATGCAGAACCCTTCAACGTGATGCAGAACCCTTCAACGTGATGTAGAACACTTCAACGTGATGTAGAACACTTCAACGTGATGTAGAACACTTCAACGTGATGCAGAATCCTTCAACGTGATGTAGAACCCTTCAACGTGATGCAGAACCCTTAAACGTGATGCAGAACCTTTCAACGTGATGCAGAACCTTTCAACGTGATGTAGAACACTTCAACGTGATGTAGAACACTTCAACGTGATGCAGAACCCTTCAACGCGATTTAGAACCCTTCAACGTGATGAAGAACCCTTAAACGTGATGTAGAACGCTTCAATGTGATGAAGTACCCTTCGACGTGATGTAGAACGATTCAACGTGATGTAGAAAACTTCAACGTGATGTAGAACACTTCAACGTGATGCAGAACACTTCAACGTGATTTAGAACACTTCAACGTGATGTAGAACCCTTCAACGTGATGCAGAACCCTTCAACGTGATGCTGAACCCTTCAACGTGATGTAGAAAACTTCAACGTGATGTAGAACACTTCAACGTGATGTAGAACCCTTCAACGTGATGCAGAACCCTTCAACGTGATGCAGAACCCTTCAACGTGATGTAGAACACTTAAACGTAATGCAGAACCCTTCAAGGTGATGCAGAACCCTTCAACGTGATGTAGAACACTTCATCGTGATGTAGAACACTTCAACGTTCCCACACTCACATTTCATCTCGACTGAATTGAACATTTCAACGTGACTGTGTTTAAGCGTTCACCTAGAGTTCTTGACGACCCGGGCGTTGTGTATAGATCTTTGTGTTTACTTGATAGTGTGGCTTGCATCGATCAGCAAAGGATACCAGCGTTTAACTCATTACCCTGATGTTCGTGTGTCATGTTCGGTTACGTCTTATGAAAGTGAGACAATACCCTGAGGATCGTGTGCAATGTTGGGTTATGTCTTCTAAAAGTTAGTCAATACCTTGAGTTTCGTGTTACATGCTCGATCATGTCTTATGAAAGTGAGTCAATACCCCACCTCGAGGTTCGCGTGCCATGCTTGATCCTGTCTTATGAAAGTGAGTCAATACCCCACCCCGAGGTTCCCGTGCCATGCTTGATCCTGTTTTATAAAAGTGATTCAATACCCCACCCGAGATTCGCGTGCCATGCTTGATCCTGTCTTATGAAAGTGAGTCAATACCCCACCCGAGGTTCGCGTGCCATGCTTGATCCTGTTTTATGAAAGTAAGTCAATACCCCACCCCGAGGTTCGCGTGCCATGCTTGATCCTGTCTTATGAAAGTGAGTCAATACCCCACCCCGAGCTTCGCGTGCCATGCTTGATCCTGTCTTATGAAAGTGAGTCAATACCCCACCCGAGTCTCGCGTGCCATGCTCGATCCTGTCTTATGAAAGTGAGATAATACCCCGAGCCTCGCGTGCCATGCTTGATCCTGTCTTATGAAAGTGAGATAATACCCCGAGGCTCGCGTGCCATGCTTGATCCTGTCTTATGAAAGTGAGATAATACCCCGAGGCTCGCGTGCCATGCTTGATCCTGTCTTATGAAAGTGAGTCAATACCCCGAGGCTCGCGTGCCATGCTTGATCCTGTCTTATGAAAGTGAGATAATACCCGGAGGCTCGCGTGCCATGCTTGATCCTGTCTTATGAAAGTGAGTCAATACCCCGAGGATCGCGTGTCATGCTCGATCATGTCTTATGAAACCATCTCTTAAATTCCTTTTGTAATAAAACAACAAAATGGCGGGAGAACGTATGACTTTCGATCCGCTTGCGTTCAAAGATTATTATAATTTTTTTACAAATATAATTTCCAACCCACTCAAATTACGTATCGCGTGGGATTAATATTAAAAATTAATCAAAAATATTTCATCATCTTCCACATAAAAAAAGGAGACAATTATCCCGTCGGATGTCATGATACCTAGCGGAGCATTTAAAATTAAAAACAACTACAACAAAAAAGGCAAAAATTATTTTTACGGGCACAAGCTTTTTATTAACACAATAAATTATATTGATCTGCGACCATTTTATTTTTATTTATTTTTCTTTTTTAAATTCGGCTTTTCGGAGATGTCAGTATATGATTTTTCTTTTTTTTTTAATACTATGAGGGAAACGATGGTCGAAGATTGTAAATAATCAAATGCATAAAAACAAAATCCGAGCTTAGCTCAGAAAAGCTCTCTCTTGATAATCAAGCAAAGAGTGATGCTACTACTATCAGACAAGGCACGAGGAAATAGACAAACTACTCACAAGTCTAAAAGCTACTTCCATTAGGGAACTATTCCTTTGGGGGTTATTCCCGTTATGTTTGGCTGTGTAGATAGAGAAGGTATTTTTTAATGTCAATATACCGCGGGGCCAAATAAGCTTTTAAAATCTGCTAGAATCATTCAAGAGTCCACGATCTCTTAACTTGCTTAGCTCCATGAATCCATTTCCCATGCACTCATAGGAAAGCCAAGGACCCATCTCTTTAAAAAAGTTATAAAATTCAATGAAACTACGAAGGAAATCCATTTTACGGGCAATTTTGCACCTTTTCATGGACCACTTTGAGAACCCCTACCCGTAATCATTATCACCTGGTCTCCTATCCACCCCACCCCCCACCACCACTCTAACTCCCACTCAGCCCTCACGAATGCATAAAAAATTGTCTTAAGCTAATACAGCTGTTCGTATACGGGACTTTCTTGTTAAGGAAAGCCGGATCGTATGGGTCATAAATGCCAACTCCTACGTTTTTCGCGCGGCTGTTACGCGGAACCATGTTTTCTCGTTTCAAACTGTTCTCAGGCTAACTTAAAGAAGTGAGCTAAATGTTTTTTTTTTAATTTTTTTATTTTTTTTTGGTTGTTGTTTTCTTTTATCGCCATAGCTGACGTATAAAGTGATAAGCATTTTATGCTCGCTCTTCAAGCCTACCTCTGATTCACACCCTTCACGTGGAGATTTAGTTTTATGGACACGCACGTGCACAGATAGTACTTTACGGTTAGTCAATCTGGCAGTTAAAAAAAAAAAAATCTAAATCATTTGAAGATAATTCAATATTCTTTTAACATTCTTTAGTCATTGATTAAGATAGCACCATCGACTTTAACCATAACTAGCTTTTCATTTATTGACATATTAAGACTGCACCAGGGATGTTATTTCAGGGGGGGGGGTTTCAAAAAGAGAGGGGGAGGGGCGGTGGGGGGAACCAAAACTCGGTCGGCTAGTTAAGTTGTTAATTACTGGAGGCGCCACAGTACGTAGCAATTTAAATGAAACCTGAAATTCAGGTGGTGGATCCCCCACCCCGCCCTACCCAAATGACGCCACCATCGCATCTTATCGTATCTAAGCTTTTTAAAATATTTTTTTGATGTGGTCTCATATTAACATTTTCGTATCCAAATTTTACCGAAACTAAATTTCAATTGATTGACAAGTTAACGTTTATTTTCATTTTGATTTTATTTTACAACCGGAGATGACTTTCACCCCATGTGTTGAATCCTAAGAGCTTGGGCCAGTCCTGGATAAAGCCTGATAAGAAACAACCTGAAGCATTTGGATTAACCTCTTGAGTGAACTGTTCAGCGCTGTGCTATCAAACACGGAAGTAGCTTTACGAAATGAGGTTTAAAGAGTGCGGCTTATCCCCCCCACCCCCCCCACCCCCACACACACTTTTTTTCCTCTCCTTTTCTCTCATGGCGTGGCCTAAATCTCTGCCTCGGATAAGTGCGTTTAACAATAGGATTCAATTGTAACAACTGTTACAGAGAGCAAAGTGGACGCAGTCGTTTGACTGGTTCTGACATGCGTTTCAAGTTATGATCTTTAACCTCGGGATTCGTTTGATCACTTAAACCACGCGACTTCCTGGTTCACAAAATGTAAATGAGTTCAAATAATTAATGTGTGCTCATCCATATCTGGCTCGTGGCTCATTAACATAGGCGCACAATATATCACGGTTATCACAGCAGATTATGACATATTGACAGCAGACAGATGGACTATTGACAGTTGATGACATGACATATTGACAACAGATAAAT
The DNA here is from genome assembly GCA_964033795.1 of Lymnaea stagnalis. Classification (NCBI taxonomy): domain Eukaryota; kingdom Metazoa; phylum Mollusca; class Gastropoda; family Lymnaeidae; genus Lymnaea; species Lymnaea stagnalis. The sequence goes on from CAXITT010000963.1 coordinate 200,912, forward strand.
GAACTATGGACATTTGATGACATGAAATAACCATTGAATAGCTAATACTTTGTTGTGGATTTTTTACAAAGGGGTGAAAACGCACTTGAAACACGTTCGTGCGTGAGTTTTACAATGCTTTGTTTTAAAAGCATTTTTGTTAATCATACTTATCCAATGATGTTTACGTACCATTATCATCGTCACTATTGAAGATTTTTCTTTTGAAATGTCTTTTTCTGACTAACAGGTAACCTCCACTACGGCATTCAAAAGGTTTCTTAAATACTTTCGAGGCAGTTGACACTATGTAAGGACGGGGTTACCGAGGTATTCTAATCCAGCATTATAAGTAAAAATAAGATCCAGGGCCGGCTTAACCATTGTGGTGCAACAGGCAGTTTTAAATATTGGCGCCCTTTTACCGCTCCAACATTTTCAGTTTAATATTGACCGTTAATAATTTTAAAAAAGGTGCTGATGAAGCAAACAGAAGATAAAAGACCTAACATTCAAATATTTCGTATTGTTCTAACAAAACAACAAATGATTACCGGTAATTAGATTCATAACGGAACATTTAAAGACTCTTCTGTTTTATTTCAGAGGCGTAACACTAACAAGAACCAATCTCAACTTCAAGCATGCAGTTACTATGCGATGTGTGTTTGTTTTTTTTTTAAATTATAATTGACATCATTACTAATATACTATTCTAAGAAGCAATTTTTTTTTTCTGGACTTTGGGATGGCAAATCAAATCGACTGACATCGTTACTTTCAATAGACAGCATCGCCAAAGATGTGTGGCTTTCCTTTGTCACAGACGCTCGTAAATAGGTTTTAATCAATTTTAGATTCAGAAAGAAAAAAAAAAAACGTCTGTAGACGTGAATATTCGAAGTGAAACTACTATATTTGGAAACACTTCCAGACATTGTTGAAAAATGTAAAACAAGAGCTCTTGCATGACCGAACTATTTTTAGCACATTTTATAAATACGTACACATTTTTTCAACAATTCCAAATTGAGAGAATGTCTGTGATCACGTGCAATTGTTTGCTTTGTTAATTCATGTGCTCGAAACCTTCTGTCAAAGCAGTAATAACTGTATCAACTGTGATCCGTGCGTCACACTGTCAAGATGGTGTGAACTTCGTATAGCGAAAAGCCACAAGGCCTGGGATTATTCTTCTAAGATTGTAAGCTGGTTTCCAACAGCAAATCGCCTTCGCTCCACGCCGCTGGATAACACAAGGGAGAATTTTGTGGAGGATACGGCTTGGCACCAGTGGCAGGAGTTGTCGGAATGTTTCATTTTACCAATGTTATCCGCCATTTTCGAGATTTGAATTCTGAGTTTCCTTCTCTTAGATGAGTTGCCATCCAAGGTTAATCCCATTGTTTGGCTGGAGATTGAACTGCAGGCCATCAACGTGTGATTTGCTCAGTTTAGACAACTCGCCCCACCCAGCACCCATCAACTGTGTTATTTAGCAAACAACATTAGGGTAGCCAGGTTTTAACGCCAGGTGCAGTGAAAATTATAGTTTTTTTTTAAAAAAAAAGCCCATCCAAAAAATAATAAGTTTAACAATTTAAATCGATTACGATGATTATTATTTTTTATTATTGTGTTTTTTTTTTTAAAATGAAAGGATACCAAGAGTGTTTCTTTGACATGGGGGAGTGGGTGTATAAATCGAGGGAGCCATAGCCTCCAGATCAAAACTTTTGGGGGAGGGGCCTGGGGAGTTGGCTCCCAAGACAATTTTTTATAAATTCAAAATGCAGGGATTCATTTTGGCGCGTTCAGGATTTTTTTCTTTCTTTTTTTTTAAAATCATTCTACAGTTAACCAGAGAGTTACAGAAGCCATGCTAGTGGAAAGTTCACTTCACTGGCCTGAATGTAAATAAACCAAACCATTACTTTTAGTTGCTTTCAATTATGTATGGGATGGTTATATTATTTTTATTCAAACCATTAATTTGTTTGAACTCCTTCATTAATGAATTTAAAAAAAAAAAAAAAAAAAAAAAAAAAAAAAAAAAAAAAACCAATAAGACCAAACAAAAAGGAAGAAAAAAATCTTGTCATTATGCCACCTTCGCAAGACTGAGTACAAGACACACGTTAAGTTTTCGGCGCTAATGGGTAATCTAGCGGCTCCGCCAAATAGAGAGCGTCTCAGTGGCCCTTCACTTTGGCAGCCATTCCCTTTTGACCTGCTTTACACTTTAGGGATAGGACAAGACGAGCAGTTGAGGGAAGGCGAGCAGTGGAGGTCAGGCGAGCAGTGGAGTGAAGGCGAGCAGTGGAGGGAAGGCGAGCAGTGGAGAGAAGACGAGCAGTGGAGAGAAGACGAGCATTGGCGACAGTTTGTATTTCGTTCATGTTACTTTAAGCCGCATCAAGTGTTTTTTTCTTCTACAGAAATCACATGGATGAAAAATATTTTTCTTAAGTAAACGCAAGTTTTACCACAACACATGTTTTTTTCGACGAATAATAAAGAATCTCATATCTTTGAAAGGGCGACACTTATGGAATATAGGGTCTCAGGGGCGCGGTCGCTCCAACTGCTCCCCCCACGGGCTATGCTACGGATTGCACATTTTAACACGATAAAAGGCTTCAGGATCTTCAACAGATTACATCCATAATTAAACTACCTTTCTTTGCGACGAACTCTTAACTTTGCCGTAGGTAAAAGACTGACTCAACAACACTCGTTGCTGTAAATCTTTAAGTCCTGGGGAAAATTTGTATCTCAATGTATTTAAAAATGTGAGCGCGTCTTCCATAAGTTTAGCAACATTTAAAATTTTTTTTTTTTTTGTAAAATCAAAAGTAATGGAAAACAAATTGGTAAAAATGCCTTTGTGTGTGTGTGTATGTGTATGTGTGTTAAGTATCACGATAAAACAATCTCAACGTTTCTGAGTGTGTGTGTGTGTGTGTGTATCAAATGTCTCATTCCTACGCCAATTTCAATCCATCTTTTTATAAACGCCCCACAGAGCTGCATTTTCTAATCTCGCAGTGACAATAAGTGCCCCAATGAACGCAATATAATGCCCTCATTTTCCCCCAAAAAATTTAAAAATAATCAAAACATGGTTCTTGGTTTCAAAATATTTCTAGTGCTTAACAACCCCGTTTTAGGAATAAGAAAAAAGTCCATTTGGTGAACATTCATTTTAAAAAAATGTCTTCTATCGGCTTGTTATCTGTAAACAACGATTAGCGTACTAAACCCTTAAACAACTTGTTATTCAAAGTGTCTAAATTATATATTACCCTTTTATCTGGTCTTCTTTAAAAAAAAAAAAATCCCTTCCTTTCATTCAAAAAAAAAAAAAATAATATTTAAAAAAATGTCTTCTATCTGCTTGTTATCTGTAAACAACGATTAGCGTACTAAACCCTTAAACAACTTGTTATTAAAAGTGTCTAAATTATATATTACCCTTTTAACTGGTCTTCTTTAAAAAAAAAAAAAAATCCCTTCCTTTCATTCAAAAAAAAAAAAATAATAATAATTGAGAATTGGACTTAATTTATTATCAATAAACGCCACTTAGGTTTTCCGTTACAATGTGGCTGTTGACGTATTTCATTGAAATAGATGTTTATATACTTCGATCACGTTGGATGTAAAAATATATTATCACCCGAGAGACCTTTAACAACAAAATATTCTTTATACGTTCAACAACATAATCTTCTTCATGTGTTCCAAAACATAATCTTCTTCATGTGTTCCAAAACATAATCTTCTCCATGTGTTCCAAAACATAATCTTCTCCACGTGTTCCAAAACATAATCTTCTTCATGTGTTCCAAAACATAATCTTCTTCATGTGTTCCAAAACATAATCTTCTTCATGTGTTCCAAAACATAATCTTCTTCATGTGTTCCAAAACATAATCTTCTTCATGTGTTCCAAAACATAATCTTCTTCATGTGTTCCAAAACATAATCTTCTTCATGTGTTCCAAAACATAATGCTCTTCATTCGTGTAGCAACGCTTTTTCAGTGATTTGAGTTTTTAAATTTTGTAAAGTGACGTGCCTAGACTTTGGCGCACCGGGCAGTTGTGCGATTTACCTGTTGGTGCTCCGGGCAGTTGTCTGATTAACCTGCATCAAGGCCGGCCCTAGTAGGTCTATCCTCAGACGTGAATCTCCTTATATGTATAAAAAAACTTATTTATTGCGGGATCCCTATGTAATTAGCCCCTGGCGTATAAACACAAAGTTTTCAGGATTAATGTGAAAAACACAAACAAAACAAAAAACTAACGCATTAAATCAATTTAAAACAACAATAAAAAAAAAATATCAGGTTGTCTGTGGACAACGGTCAGAAATTAGCCACCGCTGCATTCTTATCGAAATATTTTATCAAGAACACTACTGTGTCGATGCGTGCCATATAGTTCAGTGGACGTTAAACGAACGACAGGGGACATATTATGGCGGATTGTTGTCTTGCGCTCTTGTGAATGTGGACTGAAAACAAAGCTGGCCAGCGAGCGACGCGTGGAGAGAAGCTCATCCCACGTGACCAGTGTTGACCAATGTTCCCTCTGAGGTTTGCTGGTTCGTGTGCAAAATCATATAGTTTTGTGCAAAGTTTTACAGCATCATTATTTTTTTTTTTTGTGTGCGCAAAATTTTACAGCCCACAAATACAAACATACACTTGCATGGAAATTTGTTGCGTGGATACTCAAAATTGATGTGCGGCGTCTGTGAGATAGCTGCGCGGCCGCGCAGCCACGCAGCTTAAAGGGAACATTGGTGTTGACCCGTTGGGGTTAGAAGAGCCGTACACAGTGTCATCTCTCTCAGACCACTGGAGTGGAGAGTAAGCGTGTCGAGTTGTCATAGCCAAGTCAAATCAGAAAAAAATTAATGAGAGTGGTGTATTAAGCTAAACGAGGACTTTTTCCAACATGTGCATACACCAAGTATCAAATTTAAGTCTACGCTACTTTCGGAACTAAAGACATTGTCCGACCCGCTATACCCCCATTTCAAAGATTGTACACCAAGCATGAAATTGAAATCGATGCATCTAACAGAATTACGAACAAAGCTTTACTTACGATGTGTTGACCACGTCAAGATTTTTCCGGAAGACGAACAGGTAGCAGTAGGTGCACGTGATCAGCTTGTAGGTAGCGGGCGAGTACCACATGCCACGGAAGCGGCACAGCGAGTCCAGGTTGGGACCTGTGTCGCCAACCGGGAACGTGCCGGCCTCAACCATACCTCCTTGGTAATAGGACGTCAAATTGTTGCCACCCGCTGTGGTCATTGTAAGCCGGGTTGAGACTCCTCAATGCCGCACCGACTGACCTCAGTAATCGATTAAAAGTTGGCCGATTTCTTTGTTATCTATATACAAAAATCTGCACTTTTCTCGTCAAAGTTCTTTTTTTTTTTTTCTACTCCTCCCTCAGCCAGCTCAACACGTTATTTGGTCAGGGGAAGATAACTTTTAACAGGTCACAATGACTTTACGGTAAACACTTCAAAGAACAAGTCCATTACGTCTAGCTCTGATCTTGCTCTGATCTGTCAGCAACGATGGATCAACTGATGTATTTGCATATAAGTCAGACTTGTGCAAAGGTGCAACTGCCACGCATAATCTCTAGTTCTCTGATCTCCTTTTTGTCGTTAGCCATTTTCTTTATCCCGGGAGAGCTTGAGTTGGAGAGTAACCTGGAATTACTGGATCGGCTGGGGACGCTGTGGCCGGGTGTTAATGGCAGGGAATTTGACGTCCGCCCAGTGGATAATGGATGAGTGTCTGGATGGGTAGTTCTTAGTTTTCCGCACACACTGAAACAAACCAAGAAAAAAAACATATTAAATTGAGACGTGACCAAATAAATGGTAGGATTTGTTGATGGTTTTATTGGTATTGACCGTTCGGAGCTAACAATAAACGTTGGATATCTTATCCTGGGTCAAAGACACAATAAGGGGTTCTAAATCTGAGCGTCGGGGACCACCCTAAAAAAAATCCTAAGGTTTCATGTTTCAACGTCCCAATAGGAAATCAGTCAGAGAAATGTCCATATTCTAAAACTATTTTTAATACGCAGTAATTTAGTAACATACAGTCTAACCCGCTTATCTCGACCTCGGTTAACTGGTCAACCCTGTTATGTCGACGTTTTTGAAGTGTAACCGACAACTTCTCTCTTTGTCTTAGGATTTTCTCCTCTGTTATATCGATTGTTTTATGCCGCTGATCCATGATATCTTGAGCACAAGAGGTGGCCAAATTTGGCACTTAACTTCGATTATCTCGATCCCCCTGACCAATCGCGTCTTTTGAAAAGTATATGCAACAGGAACGTGCCTACTTCAAACTGTAGTAGTTGAAATGAAACGACAATATCGTCTTCCGTGCAATTAACTTGACACAGCAAGAAGCAAGGAGCAGGAAGCTTGCAAACAAAAGAGAGAGTTCGCAGTGCCTGTTCTATTTTGATCCAACCCGCTTGTCGCTGAATAGGTTTTCACCTGCTCTTAAGCGTTGATTTTATTTAAAACCCAGAATCCATATTTGAATAAACTGAACTGGTGAATCAGGAGCGAGAGAAAGTATTAACTCGCGAATCCGGAGCTGAAAAATATTTAGCCTCACGAATCCGGAATTCCGGGATACCCGGAAAAGTGGCACCCCACATATGCCTTGTGTTGTTAGCAAACATGTATGTACATTTTTATAGAATGCCGATCTCTTCATCAAACAAATCGCGGTAATGCTGTAGTGTAAAAAAAACAAGAACTCCAAAACAAGTGCAAGTACATTATCATTTGTAAACGCACGTATAAAGAAATTTCAAGCACGTGTTAATATATTGCCACCATATTGGTTTTCGTTTATCTCGATCATCGATTATCTCCACGCTTTTTTGGCGAACCCCGAGGCCGTCGGGCATAACCGGGTTCTACTGTATATCAAAACTTCTGATTTGTTCCCTCGATCCTCATATTGTTGGGACCCCTTATTGAAAGAAACAAAATGTTCTGAACAATTTTTGTCTTCATTACCTTTGATTTTATTCGCATTTAGTTCTGCTTTTTATGACATCTTGTTGAATAGTTCGACTATATTACCACGAGTTGATCGCTAACAAATGATCATCAATTGTTTTTGTTTTTTTCTATTTGCACAGTGACGGAAATACACTGGTGATTAAACTCACTCTAATTAGGTTGTGTTATTTTAAAGTATTTTTACAGCACGTGTGTCTGTTAGATCAGTGGCGTCTATCCCCCTCCTGTCTGGTGGAAGCAAAACTCCCACCCACGGACCATGGTACCACAGTGGTTTTTTTTGCAGAAAGCGTGTTCATGGGAGAGGACATTTAAGGAGTTTGAAAAAGGGTTGGGGTGGGGGGGGGGGGATTTAATCATTGCTTAGCGCAAGTTGGGCATTATGGCACCCCTTGTGTCATACGTAACCTGAATTCGTTCCAGTTTTGGCAGAAATAGAGGGAAGAAAGCGTGTTCATGGGAGAGGACATTTAAGGAGTTTGAAAAAGGGTTGGGGTGGGGGGGGGGGGATTTAATCATTGCTTAGCGCAAGTTAGGCATTATGGCACCCCTTGTGTCATACGTAACCTGAATTCGTTCCAGTTTTGGCAGAAATCGAGGGATCCTATGTCTCCCGAGCGAAAGCGTGAGGGGGGGGGAGAGAATGGGGAGGGAGTCTAATTTAGCCCGGCCCAAGGAAATCTTTGGATAAATTCAAAATGAAACAGTGCATTTTTTTTTTTAAATTTTACTCTTCAATTAAATTACAGTGGAACCTCTCATAACGATTTTAATTCGTTCCAGACTCTTACTCGTTAAGCGAAACACTCGTTAAACGAAACAATTTTTCCCATTGAAATCAATGTAAAATACGATAATGCGTTCCATGCTGAAAAAAATACTAATTATTCAAAAAAAAATTATTAAAATTTATTCTAATAAAATTACTTATGAATTTTTAAGGAGTGTAACAACTTGGAATAAAATTTAGATTTGAAACAAAAAACGTAAATAAAAATATGAATTTGTGACAAATAATTAATCCTTTTTAACTAGAAAACGGTCTAAAGACATTTGTTTTTGCCGACGCTTCAAAATATGACGAAAATGTGTCACAGCATTATCATGGAATACATTTGTAAATCGAATAGCCACGCTCACACCCTGTTCTTGCTTTTCAATGATTTTACGTTTCATTTCAACAGTTATTCACTCACAAATGAATGTCTGGAAAAAGGGACTTCCCCTTTCTGCGTAACTCGTTATGCGAAATATCTCTCGTTAAGGGAGCAACTTCTTCACAATTTTTCTTTTGCTTGTTATGGGAATTACTCGTTCTGAGAGGTGCTCGTTATGAGAGGATTCACCGTATTATTGTTAGCAAAAATTATAATTTCAATAATAGCTTTATAAATCTTTACGTTTCTCAGAAAAACCAAATTTCGGTATCAAATCTAGTGAATGTTAAAAAAAAATTATATTAGCTTCTCTTTATTTATTTTTTTTCTTTTTTAAATCCAAAATTAAACCAAAAGAAAATAGTTTTCTTTCTTCCATTCCCATATTAATTTTATTTCCTGGATAATTTCAAAACTCGACAAAGAAGGTTCAGGGGAATTTTTCTCCCCCCCCCCCACACACACACAACTCATATTGAAAGCGGCACCCATCCTACGCCACATTTTATGACTAAACTTATTGTAACGAGTTGATGCTTTTTCGCAATCGTACCTGCCAATGGGTTGGAACCGAATTCTATTTCCTGTGGCTGTGGCTCTATATATTTTATTTTTAGCTTTTCCTTCAATGAAATGACTACGTAAGTCCTTCTTATCATCTTAAATGACTTTACAATAAATATGCATAGATATGGGATCCAAAGCACTACCAAAACATGGATCTCTAGCTTCCTCAGCGACCGATGCCTGGCAGTAGTGGTAGATGGCAAAACCTCCTCCTTTGTCGGGGTTAAGTCAGGGGTCCCCCAGGGCTCAGTGCTAGGCCCTTGTTTGTTCCTAGCATATATCAATGATCTGCCCGAGAAGCTGACCTCTCAAGCAAGACTTTTCGCAGACGACACGGCGGTATATAGGACAATCGTCAACAGCTCTGACCAGAGCCAGCTTCAACAAGACCTCAATCGGTTAGCTGAGTGGGAGATGAGCTGGGACATGGAATTTCATCCCATCAAGTGCCAGACCCTGTCAGTCTCCAGAAGCAGATTCCCTCTAAACCACTCTTACGAATTGCATGGCCATATTCTTGAGCCAGTTTCCTCCGTAAAGTACTTGGGTGTTACCATTCAAAGAGAGGTCCGCTGGGACGAGCACATTAACAGTGTGTGCAACCGGGCAAACAAGACCCTGGGGTTCCTAAGGCGCAATCTGAAGATCGGCAACTCAAGCGTGAAAGAAAAAGCCTATAAAGCCTTTGTCCGACCTATTTTAGAGTACGCTTCTACAGTCTGGGACCCATTTACCCAGAAAAGCATCGATAGGTTGGAGGCGGTCCAGCGACGGGCAGCGCGCTTTGTCATGAACCGCTACAGAAGCACCTCGAGTGTTGGTAGCATGCTGGAAACACTGGGCTGGTCGACATTGGAAGAACGACGACGACTATCCAGGCTCACCATGTTGTACAAGATAACAAATGGGCTGGTGCACTGCTCCGGAATCAAACAGAAACTCGTTCATCTTCCCCCTAGACTGCGACGAAGCCACGACAAACAGTTCCGGCTGGTAAAAACAAGAACAAAGTACAGAAGCTCCTCATTCCTGCCGAAGACAATAGGGGACTGGAACAAGCTTCCAAAAGCAACAGTTGAGGCAGCTACACTAGACACATTTGTGTCTATT
>CAXITT010000963.1:210976-236089 GCA_964033795.1 Lymnaea stagnalis
GTCACAGGTACACCCCTGGGCGGCACACCCGCAAAGCTCACCATTATATTCAGGGTAAATAAATTTTACCCTACCCCCCCCCCCCGGTTTTCCACCTTATCCAAAATGCCGCTCTCTCTCTCTCTCTTTCTCACTCTGTATATCTCTCTCCCTCCCTATCTCTCTCTCTCTCTCTTTTTCTGACTCTTTATCTCTCTCTCCCTCCGACTCTTTATCTCTCTCTCCCTCCTCCTCTCTCCCTACACCTCTCTCTCTCTCTCTTTCTTATTCTTTCTCTCTTTCTCTCTCCCTCCCTCCCTCCCTCCCTCTCTCTCTCAGACTCTTTATCTCTCTCTCTCTCTCTCTCTCTCTCTCTCTCTCACGGGTTACAGCTACTAAAACCTTTCACAGGTTAAGAACCACTAGCAGAGTCGATCACGGATTTATGGCTTCACATGATGCCCCTCTCCCTCTCTCTCTCTCTCTCTCTCTCTCTCTCTCTCTCTCTCTCTCTCTCTTTCCCTCTCCGTCTCCACGGGTTACAAATCTCTCTCTCTCTCTCTCTCTCTCTCTCTCTCTCGCGTTACAGCTACTAAAACCTTTCACAGGTTAAGAACCACTAGCAGAGTCGCTCACGGATTTATGGCTTCACATGATGCCCCTCTCCCTCTCTCTCTCTCTCTCTCTCTCTCTCTCTCTCTCTCTCTCTCTCTCTTTCCCTCTCCGTCTCCACGGGTTACAACTACTAACACCGTTCACGGGTTTGCTACCTGGATCAACAAGCAATCATTTGCCCAGATTCTCCTCGAGTCAAACAGACAACACGGGGTTTCTTGATGTCACGTCGAAAACAGTACCGCAATATTGATCACATCATTAGAACCACTTTGAGAAGAGAGCATCTAGACCAGCGGTTCTTAACCTGTGGGTCGCGACCCCTTTCACAGGGGTCGCCTAGGACCATCTGAAAACACCTATAATCTTAAGTTATAAAGTATAAACGAAAATAATTTTGTGTTTGGGGGTCCCCACAACACGAGGAACTGTATCACAGGGTGGCGGCACTAGAAAGGTTGAGAACCGCTGATCTAGACTAAGACACCGTCAGACCCTCTAATCATCTGTTCTGATGGAGCATGCCCCAGTAGGATAGCGACCCGAGGAGGAGGGGGGGGGGAATAGGACGGGGCGGGAAGTTTTAAAAAAATGACTTTCACATTAAACTGAAATGAAATAATCGATTATAGCGAGTCAGAGCCGTGCAGTCAAAATGTATCTAATGTTTAAAACCAGCGTCAATCTGACGCGGCTGTCTGTCGTCTGAGACAGCTATTAATAGATTACAGTGCAGGCGTGTCCAAACTTTTTTTAACGGCGAGCCGGATAATCATTGTGTACAATACTTGCAAGCCAGAACGAAAGCTCTGGGGGAAAAAAGGCGAAAAACTTAGTTACGTGTTCCATGTTAATCATGGGTGAGTGGCGTGCAGTGTGCACACAAAAAAAACAACAAAAAACAAAGACAGCCAACATATTTATTTTCTAAAATGTTATCAAATAAGGTGACGTAGGCAAAAGATAGTTACATCAGACCTGGAGCGCACATTCAGTGGCGTAACAACGGCTGGGCATTGGGGCAGTTGCCAAGGGCGCCGGCCTGCGCCAGTTCAAAAGGGCGCAGCTAAATCTCCTAAATTTTCACCTTTTTATTTAAACAAAAGGGCACCAAAAATAAAATGAGCCAAGGGCGTCAAAAACCCAGTGACGCTCCTGCGCACATTTTCGAATCTCACAAACTAAGCAGCAAAAACAAAAAAAAAGTTAGTGAAATCATTTGAAACTGACGTTTGGCTTCCAAGATTTCATCAATGTTTAGTTTGGAATTGCTGCATCCCATCAAGAGAATTGCCTTCAAATGTTTCTCAGTCACCCACGTTCGATGTGTTGACTTCACATACTTCATTTTTTGAAAATCTTTGCTCACAGACATAAGTTTTTCTAAACACTGATGCCATACCAGCGGAAGAGTTCTTAACTTTCAGAAACTCAACATCAGGTTAGCAGCGGTGAAATTCGACACGTTTTCATTCTCTGTGGGTAAACATACGTTTTGTCTAGCAAATTCACGCACCGTCGGCGGGCCGGATGAAATGGCTTCGCGGGCCGGATCCTGCCCGCGGGCCGTAGTTTGGAGACCCCCTGGATTACAGTATAATATATGGCGAAATCGCGTTCAAGCGGAGTGACTTTAATAAAAAGTTGAAAAAGATATGTTCAGGCATGAAAAATGTTAATAAAAAGACAGAACAATTAAAAAGGATGTTTCGGCCAAAAGTCTCCCTCGGCAGACAATGCAAAACAAGAAAAACAATTTATTTAATATCGAAAAACGTCAGTTTTCCAAAGATCACCCCGGAGCTCTCTTAGTCTCTCTAATAGACTGCAGCTAGTTTTTGAGTCAGTAGATCGAGCTTTGTATCAACACAGTCAATTAAACTCGGAAATAATATTTATGTGGTTCGCTCGCACTTGGTATCCAAAGAATTACACAACTTATTTCAAATCTACTAAGGGTGGTCGAGCGGTCTAAACGGTATCAACCCAAACAGCGGGTCGTCTGGAGTTCAATCCACATCAAAGCAAAACATCCCAAGCACCCCGGGTGGATGGGACTCGTTAGCCTTGGACGGCAACCCATCTAAGAGAAGGCAAACTCTGAATTTAAACCAGGAGCCCGAATGATCAACAAATACATCGTGGGCTCCTCAAATATAAGAAGAAGAACAAGAAAATATATTTTTTTTTCTTTTTGTAACAAATCCGATTTAAAAGTAATTGCAAAAGTGCATTAAATCTGTAAACAATCTATCGGCTATCAAAAAAATATATTTAAAAATTTGGAACGCAATAAAAGGTAGATAAAAGAATCAATTTAAGGGTTTATTTATTTATTTTTAATGACGGCTGTAGTTGTTTAAATAGAAGAAAAGGTACCTAAAATATTAAAGTCGCTGGGGATCTAACGGGTTATAAGAAGTGATAACATTTCTTTTTATTATTATAGCATTTGATATATATCTAATAGATATAAATAGACGGGTTCTAAAATATATTTTTTCACCCTCGTCATGGCCTCAAGTTTAGGAGATATCCCTGCACGTGTATACATCAGAATTTATTTTATGGCTCGCAAACTTGAACTTATCAAACAATTTTATGTTTTAATACCTGGAAAAGCTGCACAGATTGCCCAATCTCCCGTGAATGTCATTAATAGGCTGCTGTCCACTTTAATCAATAAAATGAATGGCTTTTAAGAAGCAATAAAAAGCAACTTCCTTTCTTTTTTTTTAAAATGTATGTTAAAGTAAATTGGGGTGGGGAGGGAGAGGGGGGGGCTTGTTATAACTGACTTCACTCCTGTCCCTGTTGTCAGCCTTTACAGCAAATGTCTTACCGTTTCTAAAGTTGTTAAGTTATACACAAAAGCAGGTATTGCAGAAAGAACAAGTTACACTAGGGCTTACTTACCTGTAGAATGTTCCCCCTTAATGCGATCACTAATGATAGTCATCTATCGGACGTGGTAGCGATGGACAGCCACACGGAATGGAATGACTTAGAGATGTGGGCATCTATCGGACGTGGTAGCGATGGACAGCCACACGGAATGGAAAGAGAGATTGAGACGCAACCCTCTTTTTTTAAATTAACCCCCCACCCCCTTTCCACCCCATCCCCCAACTATATTCTTATTTCTAGAGCGCCATGCATTAAGGCCGAAAAACGAGTGAGTTGGGGGGGGGGGTTCTTTATTTCTTAAATTCATTGGTTTTAAACTGGGAGAGCTGGCTTCTCGCGTTTCCATGGAAGCTGCTTACAACTCACGGGAAAAAAAAAACAAAAACAAAAAACGTGGATTGGATTGATGAGTGATCGAATTCATTTTTTTTTTTTTAAGCCTCCAACTTATTTTTATTTTTATAATTTTTTTTAAACAATTTTTTGGTGTGTGTGTTAATGGCCCGATTAAAGCAGACAATGAATTAAGCGAGAAGACCCGAGAAAGGGGAGGGAACATGCACAGGGGACATAAACTGTGATTAAGCTCATTCATGACAACTCTGATTGGTCGAGATATCGGCGATTATGCAAAGCCGGAGTGTTTTGCGGCCGGTGGGCGACCATGAGCCGTACGGCATTTTGTCATGGATGAGAGCAATTTGGAGCTTAGGGCCATCCGCCCACCCTGGCCCCTCCCAGCAGTCGCCCGGGACACCGGACATTGTGACCCCGGATTGATTGCCCAAGATGTGTAAAGTACACGATTAGCAAGTGTATGGGATCCCCTCCAATTGCTGCTGAAAACCAAATGCTATCTAATTTTGGTAATCTTACTTGTTACTTGGTTAGGAATATATACGTATAATCAATATAAATATGTATGCATGTTTATATATATATATATATATATATATATATATATTAGATAGATGATAGACAGATGATAGATAGATGGGTAGGTAGGTAGGTAGGCAGATGATAGACAGATGATAGATAGATAGATGGAAAGATGGATATATGGATAGATGGATATATGGATAGATGGATGGATGGATGGATAGATTGGATAGATGGATATATGGATAGATGGATGGATGGATGGATGGATGGATGGATGGATGGATGGATGGATAGATGGATAGATGGATGGATGGATGGATGGATGGATGGATGGATGGATGGATGGATGGATGGATGGATGGATGGATGGATAGATTGATAGATGGAAGGATGGATGGACGGATGGATGGACGGATGGATGGACGGACGGACGGAGTACGATATAAAGAGCGATAAACTCCATTTGAAACTATTAATGATTTTTTAAAAAAAGGTTTTGTTGCTTTTTTTTTTTTTGACATAAAAAAAGGTTAGTCTTTAAAAACAGCAGTCATCTAGTTAAGTCTATTGTAGCGTTACGTCTTGTAGAACATTTCATGAACATTTCCTCTTACCGAGTGGTGTTGGCGGTTGCAGTGGTAAACCATGTACACATTGGAATGATACTCAGCGGTGAAGGGGGTTGCAGTGATAACACATGTACACATTGGCATGATACTCAGCGGTGGTGGGGGTTGCAGTGGTAACACATGTACACATTGGCATGATACTCAGCGGTGTTATTTGTTGCAGTGATAACACATGTACACAATGTGTACATTGGCATGATACTCAGCGGTGGTGGGGGTTGCAGTGGTAAACCATGTACACATTGGAATGATACTCGTTATTTTAAGTTTCATATCTTGTGGGGGGTTCCCGCCCCCCCCCCCAACGGTTAGTCTTAAAAGTAAGGATAATATATAAGTGACTGGGTTCAAGCCGTGTAAATTAAGTTCATAGAGGAAATAGTATCTTTTGGGCTTGATAAAAAAGACAATACAATTGCAAAGACTTTTCCGCAAAATTTCTTTTTCAGCAGACAAGGCCAGCCAAGAAACGACTAATAGAAATTAATTACTTATGTGTTCGAAGATTATTATTTAAATAATGTAATTCTCTCTGTCTCTGTTTAGAAACCAAGAAAAAAAAGGAGAAGTAAAGTTATTCACACCAGTCCAACGAAACTCGCATAACATTACATGCATGGGGTCAACAAACAATAATAAAACTTCGGTGTGCCCACTATGGTGGGGTACTGTAGATTTGGGGTTGGGGGGGGGGGGCTGCAAATGCACCGCTACAAACAAAAAAATTTGAGCCTCATCCGTCTCAATTTGAAATGTTCACGGCGCGCCGATCCATTGGGCTGTCGCTTTGTTCCAAAACAAATCATTGAAGGCATTTCACGGAACCAGCGTGAGAAAAATGTATTAATCGGATCCTACTAAATCAAACTAAGAGGGGTTTTTTTTTTGTTTTTTTTTTGTTGTTGTTGTTTTTTTGGTGGGGGAGGGGTGTGGGTGTTCTACTTTGTACTAGCGGGGAGGGGGCATACGATTTTATAAGTAGGATTTTCTGTTTATGTGAACTTTAGGGAAAATTATGAAAGTAGGATTTTAAGACATTTCAACTTTTCAAATTTACACCAAAAAAAAAAAAAAACATAATATTTTATCTTTTACCAATTTGTGAGATCTGTCGTGTTTGACACGGGACCTGGCCTATCTTCCTCTGAATCTTCCACTCAACAGCTACGCAACTGGTGGTAAATACGAAACCAGTGCAATCGACATGACCTTAAGCATGTTCATGTTTAAGCCACCCCCGTCTGTTAGGATAGCGTATGAAATTATTTTTTTTTGTTTCAGGCCAGAGTCGAAAATGTTTTTCTCTAAAAACGGTTTAAAAATCAGAATGTATTTATTTATTTTTTAACATAGGAAATAAAATGAAAGTATCCTGANGGGGTGGGGGTGTTCTACTTTGTAATAGCGGGGAAGGGGAATACGATTTTATAAGTAGGATTTTCTGTTTATGTGAACTTTAGGGAAAATTATGAAAGTAGGATTTTAAGACATTTCAACTTTTCAAATTTACACCAAAAAAAAAAAAAACATAATATTTTATGTTTTACCAATTTGTGAGATCTGTCGTGTTTGACACGGGACCTGGCCTATCTTCCTCTGAATCTTCCACTCAACAGCTACGCAACTGGTGGTAAATACGAAACCAGTGCAATCGACATGACCTTAAGCATGTTCATGTTTAAGCCACCCCCGTCTGTTAGGATAGCGTATGAAATTATTTTTTTTTGTTTCAGGCCAGAGTCGAAAATGTTTTTCTCTAAAAACGGTTTAAAAATCAGAATGTATTTATTTATTTTTTAACATAGGAAATAAAATGAAAGTATCCTGAAGAAGTAGTGGCGGTGTTAATTTGAGCCCACTAAAGGTAAGTTCATTCAACGCCATTCCCCAGGCAAAGGGCCTTAATTTATCTTATGTCAAACTTGGGTTATCACCTGTCATTAAGTCACTTACGACTTGTTTACACCTCCGTCTTCACAGAGTCCGTGCGACATCTCGCCGCCCGCAGGACAGCTCAACGCCCTCGGGACGTCTCAGCGCCCTCAGGGAATCTATTGCTATCGTTTAGAAACACTTTTCACTAATTCATCACAACGAATAGATCCATAATAATAATAAATGTTTAAGAATAAAAATCACATACGGTTGACCTTGCTATTTTTAAAAAAAAGTTGATGTACTTTTATATGACTTCTGATTTAAGAACAGAACAAAAATGCAACCTTGCCGTTTTCTGGTCACGTGGACACCAACCGATGGGAACAGCACGTGGCGAAATGGCAACCACATCCCCTTGAATGTCAGTGTCGTCAGAACTATCAGAGTAACACCCGGGTCCTGGCATTTGTATCCACGGGCTGTGTCGGCGCTAACAGGAGGACTGTGAGGGGCCTCGGGGGGGTGGGGGGGTTGGGGAGCGTATAGTCTAGGAGAAGTCCAACAGCCCAACAGCTAGGGTGACGGGTGAGACATAGAGGTCAAGTGGAACTAACGTCTGGACCGAAGAGAGGGTTTGGCGAGAAGAGGAGGAGAAAGAAGAGATGGTAGTGGATATGTTTGGTCAGAAGATAAGTTAATAGAGGAATCGAATTGAAGGACGAGCAATAGCGCAACGAGGAGAGAGTGTGTGTGTGTGTAATTAAAGAGTGGTGAGGGGGCGGCGGGGGTTGGTTGGGGGGGGGGGTAGACAAGAGCAAAATAAAACATCCATTCCGCGGATAGAGTTTTGATATTTTAGCCATGGTCAACAATGGTCAACAGTGGTTAACAGGGGTCAACAGTACCCAATGTGGAGGGGGGGGGGGGGGGGGGGGGGGTGGGGGGGGGGGGGGGTAGACAAGAGCAAAATAAAACATCCATTCCGCGGATAGAGTTTTGATATTTTAGCCATGGTCAACAATGGTCAACAGTGGTTAACAGTGGTCAACAGTACCCAATGTGGTATTTGGAAGGGACCCGGGTACGCATAGCCATTATTCGGACCTAGGTCCCTTTAGACTAAATCCCATTCGGATGTCATTTGTGGTAGTTTATTTTATATAAACTGAAGAAGTAAGTTTACAAACATATAGTCCATTCAATTATCTTTCATTTGATACCTCATTTTTTCTTGAACCCAACAATAATATTTTTAATAGTTTTTTAATCCCAACTTATCACTTCTGATACCCGGTTGCGAATAGCCACTTCGATAAAGAAATTTTTTTTTAAAGTATGTTAGAAAAAAACAGATTTTCCATGGATGGCAACTTGATTTTGATCAGTCGTGAAGTCGTGACGTAACACATCGGTTATCGATGTATGTTTAAAAAAAAATTATATGGGCGAAGGGTGTTCTGATTGGCAGGTACAGGCACTTCATCATTTCGCAATTTTCTTATTTATTTATCTTTTAAACTTAAAAAAATTATACTTTCCGCAAAGAGGTCCCCCGGAAACTGTGTGAGGTCCCCCGGCAACTGTGTGTAACTAGGATGCAGGAAAGCGTGCGGGTGGCCTGTGTGTCCTGTGTGTGCTGTGTGTCCTGTGTGCTGTGTGACCTGTGTCCTGTGTATCATGTGTGTCCTGTGTGTCCTGTGTGCTGTGTGACCTGTGTCCTGTGTGTCCTGTGTGTCCTGTGTGTGCTGTGTTTCCTGTGTGCTGTGTGACCTGTGTCCTGTGTATCATGTGTGTCCTGTGTGTCCTGTATGGCCTGTGTGGCCTGTGTCCTGTATGACCTGTGTCCTGTGTGTAACTAGGATGCAGCCTAGTCAGTGAGAGCAATTTTCGAATGCATCTCGGTTATCTGGTCTCTTCATCGGTCACCAGCGTCCTAGGTTGCTGTTTTGACGTTATATATCAAGAGAGCAATATGAAAAAAGTCAAGTGAAACAATTTATTTATCAACTTATGTGATTTCTTATGACAAATGGTGTCTGTCCTCAGCGTTACCGCCTAAAGCTGCTAATTATATTTTATTTTTGTGTGTGTTTAGAGGATCAAACTGTTTTAATTCCCCCCCCCCCTCCCTGACAAACGTATACTTTTAAACTGTTAACAGACCACAAAGGACATGCCGTGTCTACTTTCGAAGCTGTTGGTTTAAATTTATTTATATCAATTTAGACTTTTAGAGAAAAAAAATGGTATTAAACTTGTTATGTCTTTTTATCCTATGTTTTCGAAAAAAAAGGAAGAACTCACTGAGATCAAATTGCTTCATTGCAATTTCTGTGCAAAAGGACATGGGAAGGATATTTGACACCAAGTGAGAATGATTCATGTCTTGAAGAGGCAACGAAAAAAACGATCCACGGCTAATGTAAAATAAAGTTAAATTAAATGTAAGCTACATGTATATCACATTCCTCGTGTAGTAGAAACCTCTTAAACAATGCACAGAGCAGCAGCGTAAAAATGGGAATTTTAAACTGCTAGGGAATAATTACGTTTGACCAGTGCTTCCCAACCTTTTGGACTCACGGAGCCCTTCTTATAATCCATTTCTATAACAGGGTCCCGCCCCCTTAGGCTTGCCCTATATTTTAAAAATGAATGTTATTTATGAGTTGTTTTAGCAGCCGTGGAGACACTGAGAACCTCTGTGCGAGGAGTTACCATTGGATCATACTCACAACTGGTCGTGTTGCTTCATGATTTGGTGGCCAAAACAATTGTAAGGACGGGGATATTAGCCGGGGGGCGGGGGGGGGGGCGTAGGGATGAAGTAAAAGAGAAATATTAGAAGGATAAAATAAAAGAGAAATATTAGAAGGATAAAATAAAAGAGAAATATTAGAAGGATAAAATAAAAGAGAAATATTAGAAGGATAAAATAAAAGAGAAGTTATAAGGATCCATTACAGTGGGGAAGGAGGGATTTATGGATGTTACATAATGTTATGAAATGCGTGATGGGTGAACGTGCTGGGTGAGACTTGGTGAAAATACGTCACACATGGTGGCTGGGAGACGTGGCGGAACTACGTCAGACATGCTGGCTGAGA
Organism: Lymnaea stagnalis; assembly: GCA_964033795.1. Classification (NCBI taxonomy): domain Eukaryota; kingdom Metazoa; phylum Mollusca; class Gastropoda; family Lymnaeidae; genus Lymnaea; species Lymnaea stagnalis. Next base: position 220,974 of record CAXITT010000963.1, read on the forward strand.
GACTTGGCGGAACTGCGTCACACATGCTGGCTGAGAGACTTGGCGGAACTGCGTCATACAAGCTGGCTGAGAGACTTGGCGGAACTACGTCATACATGCTGGCTGAGAGACTTGGCGGAACGGAACTACGGCATACATGCTGGTTGAGAGACTTGGCGGAACTACGTCATACATGCTGGCTGAGAGACTAGGCGGAAATTACATCATACATGCTGGCTGAGAGACTTGGTGGAACTACGTCATTTGTTAAAATTAATAATTACTTAGAACTTTTGAATACGAAAGACGCTAGGAAGACAATTTAATCAAGTGAGTCCTCTATTTTTTTTATGTTGTTACTTAAATTAATCGTAGTCTCCCGGCTTTGTCTGAACCCCCCCCCCCAAACCCATTTACTAAACAATTCTTTCTTCGCCCATGCACGATAGATGTTAGCTGTTGCTTAATCAGAGATTGTGATTTGTTTAAAAGGAAAGGAGATGAGTATAAGTTTCATAGGTTGTATTCAGGATTTAATTTGGAACTGATGGGCTGTGTATTTTGTAAAACTTTTTTTTTTTAAATTCAATTGACTAAAAACAGTGAAAAGATATCTCTGCATTCCTTGTTAGGGCACCGCTCCACCGATTTAGAACCTTTAAAAACTATTAGACTTAATCAACTCACTTAACACGAAATTAAAGAAAGAAAGGAAGGTATGGGGGATGCGCAGGCCGGGTTCGAGCTAAGTTCACACAGTAAAAGACACGTGCTCATTACTGTCCTATTATGCCGTGTCAAAGTGTAAATATTGAACGTCACCGTTGCACACACACGTGGACCTGGTCGGACGGTAGGCGGGTTGGAGGGGTCATTAATGTCGCCTAACAGGTCTTCAGCGCTCCGAATGTTGATATACTCTTCGCAAGGATTCGTGTTAATTGAGTGGTTGTTATCCTCAAGCCGGTATGATTGTTTACACCTGCTTGCAATAAAGGACAGGGGTGGGGGGTGGGAGGGGAAGGAGAGCATTCATTAAAGAACCTCCCACCCCCCCCCCCCCCCTCCCCTATCCCCCCCCCCCCCCGATTTGCTTATCCCCCCCCCCTCAAATAGCTGTATCTGTGGTCTCTCAAGAACGGGTCGAAGAAATTAGCCTCATCTATTTCAAGGATGTTTAGATCTGCTGTTTCATCAAACGAGAATTGCGGAGATGTAGTTTCGTCATAGCGTGAGAGATGATGGATTTTTTTAAAATCTTTATTTTAAGTAAAACTCTACTTCAGTGGGAGGTGGGGATGCTCATGGATGATGTGTAAGTTAAAAGGTTTCTAGGTATATTATAGGCAGGGGCGTAGGAAGGTAGGCGGTTGTAGCGGTCTGCCCCCGGAGACACTTTTTTCCTACACATGTAGTTTTTGTTGTTTTTTTTTTGTGTGTGGGGGGGGGGGGGTGGGTGTTGTTGTTTTTTGAGGGGGGAGGGGGTTGGTTTAACTTTTTTTTTTTTGGTTGTTTTTCTTTTTTTTGCGTGTGAGATGGCAAGAGTCTTGGCCCACCCTGTGTGACGCCCTGTGTGACGCCCTGTGTGACGCTAACCCCCAGCTACGCCCCTGAAGGCAGGTAAGTAGGTAGGCTGGTGGACAGATAGAGTCACACAAAAACATTGCAGTTCCTTAAAGGAGCAACACGATATGTAACACGTTTTTCATAAGTTGTATTCCCACATTTTGTTTGTGTGTTCTTCAAGTGTAATAGGACGCGGCATGTAGGAGATCTGGTTCAGACCAGTTATTTGTGTTTGCAGTTAACTGTGTCCAGAAGCCTCTACAGAAGAATACAAGAATACATTGCAAATCCCATCTACATGCATAGGAGCCAAAATGATCAATAAATTGATCGTGGGCCCTTAAGATATAGAAGAAGAAGAAGAAGATGGCGCTGTGTGACCTTAACTGCGTGTCTTATTCAGTTTTACCGAATGTTTTTATTGCAAGAATGGAGTTTTGGAGATTTCTCAAATTAATTAGATTCTTGTAAAAAAAAAAAACAAAAAAAAACAACAACTTGACTCGTCAAGGATGCGTAGAATCGAAAAAGTTTGAGACCCAGTGACGTCATTTAGGTTTTTAGAAGTGGAGACTATGTATAACGTTCACATTTACACACGTTACCAAAGGAGTTCCGAAAAATGTCCAGTTTACCCTAAGCCGGATACATATTTTTGGTTAAAGTAAAAGCTGTTTCATATATTAGTTAGGTTGGAAACTTCAAATAGCCGCATAGAAAGATTAAGCAGAAAATAATATGTATTAACATGTGTGTACAAAGGAATGTATAGCATTTACTATAAACAGTATTTTATGACTAGTCTTAATACTCTTATAAAATACTGATGTCATTGACGTGTAAATTTGAAACAATGGCACAATAAATGAGTCGTTTGGATTGTATCCACAATAAATAGTGTACAAAAGATATCTTCAGGCTTTTGTAATCTCTTTATTTTGCATTCTTGTTTTTTCCAAGACTTGACATATGTTGTTAAACTATATATTAACTTCGTACAGCTTGAACGCAGTCCCTTATATATACATATATATATATATATATATATATATATATATATATATATATATATATATATATATATATATATATTTTTTTGTATTTTATATATATATATATATATTATATACACAAATATATATATTTTAATATATTGTTATACTATATATAAACTTTGTATAGAGTGAGCACAGTATCTTATATATATATATATATATATATATATATATATATATATATATATATATATATATATATATATATACATATATATATTGTTGTGGATTCAATATAAATATATATATTGAATCCACAAGAATACATATGTTAAATCAACAATTTTCAAGTATCAACAAGAAAAAATGATTTTTTAAATAAAATGAGAAGTCCACTTTGCCAGAACCTGCTAAGTCACTTCTTAAAATAAAATAAGTTATTGTTGTGGCTTGTTTATTAAGTGTCACTCTACAGTATTTTGGCTGGTTTATTAAGTGCGCCCTACATTACTTTGGCTGGTTCATTGTCACTCAACAGTATTTTTGGCTGGCTTTTAAAACGTCCCTCTAAGATATTTTGGCTAGTTTATTAAGTGTCACGCTACAGTATTTTGGCTGGTTCATTGTCACTTTACTGTATTTTGGCTGGTTTATTTAATGTCTTCAGTATTTTATAAATTTAATGAATCAAAAGATTTATTCAAATCTAAAATGTCATCATAACAAAAATATAAATGCAATACTCACAATGTAAAGTTGTTTTTTGTTTTGTTTTTTTTAAATCCCAGCATGTACTCAAAATGAAACAGAAGTTATTGAGCAGGTTTCGCAAAGGATCACCGCAAATACAATGTTGTAATGGAGTTACTGAATGGGATTCAGAGCGAACTGTTTGAGGCTTAAATTACAAAATACTTACTTCTAAGACAAGACACGAACTCAAATCCGAGAGTAGTTTGTTAGTAGTAATCAAATGAACACAAGCATCTTGCTGATTGATGTTCACTAATCGATTCGGATAGTTCAAGTTTACGTGGGGGTTGCTAGGCGTAAGAGGCAAACACCAGAAGCTAACCCGTTATTTTAGCGGCTTGTCTCGTCACAGAAGCGTTGTAATACGGGCGGGGGGGGGGGGGGGGGGGGGGGGAAACAGAAAAAATATATAATATATCTACCGCTGTTCATATTTACTGTCATAATCCACAATGTTTACGGTGACAGTTCACAATGTTTACTGGCACACTTTACAATGAATACTGTCACAATCCACAATGTTTACTGTCACAATCCGCAAAGTTTACTGACACAAGCCACAATGTTTACGGCGACAGTCCACAATGTTTACTGGCACAGTTTACAATGAATACTGTCACAATCCACAAAGTTTACTGACACAATCCACAATGTTTACGGCGACAGTCCACAATGTTTGCTGGCACAGTTTACAATGAATACTGTCACAATCCACAAAGTTTACTGACACAATCCACAATGTTTACGGCGACAGTCCACAAAGTTTACTGGCACAGTTTACAATGAATACTGTCACAATCCACAAAGTTTACTGACACAGTCCACAATGTTTACCGTCACGGTCAACTCTTATTTTACCGTCGCAATCCACAAGGTTTACTATCACAATCCACAAGGTTTACTAGCGCAATCCACAAGGTTTACTATCACAATCCAGAAGGTTTACTATCACAATCCACAAGGTGTACTATCACAATCCACAAGGTTTACTATCACAATCCACAAGGTTTACTATCGCAATCCACAAGGTTTACTATCACAATCCACAAGGTTTACTATCGCAATCCACAAGGTTTACTATCACAATCCACAAGGCTCGCTTCCTCAAAAAGTCATGTGCCGTTTATCTGTTGCAGGAAATACCAACACTCCAACAACACTGACTTACAGTGGATCAATCGCTGGCCCGGATCGTGGCTCCTTACACTGGTGGTATACCCCTGGTAACGAGACACCGTCATGTCTTTACTCTTCACGGGGTAATCCTACAGGCCTGTTTGTAAGAAAGCCCCCGAGGCTTAAAGTCTGTGGATTAATGTCTACCAAAGCCTGAGAAAGTTAGAGAGTGGAAAACAATGGGGTGGGGGGGGGGGTTAATCCAATGCAATGAATGGGATAGTCTTGTAGCTATCGGGTAGCCGTGCGAGTATTGGATTGTCTTGTGGTTATCGCTTTCCTTCTTGCTTTCTTTGTTTGTTTGTTTGTTTGTTGTTTGTTGTTTTTTTTTATAAGTTTTTATAAAAATGTGTTCGATCTGGTATTATTAATTTTGTTTTAATATGTAGAGATATAAAATATTAGCAATAAGCTTTTAACCTTACACATTACGTAATATTTAATTATTTTTTTTTTTTAAAGGGACTTTTATTCAACTGAAATTAAAATTCAACATAGCATTTAATTCATTCCTGGGATCCTCAAATGGAATATTTGAAACATTCCCAATGCTTTAGGATGACTCCTAAGACTAGTCATAATTATGAACATTGATCAAATATTATGAAAATCAAATATTAAGAGCTTGTTATGCGTCTCAGCTCTACGTAAGTCAAGTTGCACTTTGTCAGGTTTTCCCACACACGGTGCTGCGAGATAACAAGGGGTGCGTGGAAGAGAGATACCAGAAAAGTTGACCCGTCGCCGTCTGAGTTATGATATAAATGGGTTTTTGTTTGTTTTTTTATTTATTCAATAATATTTTAGGTTTCTTCAAAAGTCACAAAGTGTATTCCAAGTTCTTTGGTTCTTTTTGTAATTTAAAAAAATGTAAACTGTCAGTTTTATGATTACAGTCAGTTTTATGATTAAAGTAAGTTTTATGATCAAAGTAAGTTTTTTTTATTAAAGTAAGTTTTATGATTAAATTCAGTTTTATGATTAAAGTAAGTTTTATGATCAAAGTAAGTTTTTTTATTCAAGTAAGTTTTATGATTACAGTCAGTTTTATACTTACAGTAAGTTTTATGATTAAAGCCAGTTTTATGCTTAAAGTCAGTTTTATGATTACATTCAGTTTTATGATTACAGTCAGTTTTATGATTACAGTCAGTTTTATGATTAAAGTCAGTTTTATGATTAAAGTCAGTTTTATGATTAAAGCCAGTTTTATGCTTAAACTCAGTTTCATGATTACAGTCAGTTATATTATTACAGACAGTTTTATGATTACAGTCAGTTTTTTCCCTCTCCAATGTTCAAATTCATTGTTAATTTTTAGACTTGCGAGACTGTCTAACAATGCGTAGGGGTGCAGACCACACCGGAGTTTGAGAAGCCCTGCAATGGAGTCTGGTGTTAAAAGAAGAGGCGATTGGAGAGTACTAAATGTTTGTGTAGCAATGATAACAGTTGAAGGACACAGCTCATCAGTAACATACCACAAACATGCTTGGAAAAAAACTGATAATGGTCGGTAAGGCAATACCATATTCCGTTACTCTCCACACTCAGCCACACATGACTATGGGGCACAGCTGGTGACACACTTGCCCCAATTTTCCTGCCCCTTTAGTTAGACATTTGAGTCGCTGCATCATCAAAACCCTGACATGTAAAGCATTTGTTTCTTGCGTTCAAGACAATGGCATGTTTTTATGTGTGCAACACAAAAGATTAAAAAAAAAAAAAAAACTTTTCGTTTTGACCATATTTACCGAATTTACTTTTGAAAGAAAAGTCTTTTCCCTCATCGAAGAAAATGTGTGTGAAAAGAGGAATCTGTCAGAGNAAAAAAAAAAAAAAAAAAACCAACAACAACCGACGACAAAAAACAAACTAACGAAGAAAAAAATTTGAGGTAGATTATAAGCACAAAATATTATTATATCACCTTCGATAGAAACATGAGTCCCGAAATCTTGCCTTTTAGGGCGATTAATGGCTGTGTTCAATGTCTTTCTCTTGTCATTTCAAACCATTTGGTCAAGTCTGCAGACGTCTGGAACTCATCATCAACAAGGAAAGAAGCCAACATGTTGATCTTATATGAACCAATAATTGAAATCGTGGATAAAAACGAATGTTATTTTCCGGAAAACACTTCTTTTGAAAGGCATAATAATAAGAAAATTGGAAGAAAACGCGTTCCTAATTTTGGGAGTTCAAATCACATCCAATAAATCCAAGGGTTCAATCAATAGCCCGTATTAAAGGCCCGTAACCTAGCTGCCGACATAGAAATGAGACGCCGAGTTACCCCCCCCCCCCCCCCCCCCAAACTATGCCCGGCAACTTTCAATCGGTCATAAATAATATCACGTTCACGGCCACACGATATTTCTTTACAACAGCGATTCTCAACCTGCGGCGTATAGAAGGCATGGAGCAACGACAGCAACAACAGAAAAGCGCCATGATTGATGCATTAAAGCAATAAATGGGAGCGATATTTTTACTTCCACGAGCTCACAAGTTTCAGAACTTTAAAAAAAAAATTTCCAGGGTTATAAACAAGTTGAGTTTTCAAAGACTTTGAATTCACGTTGACATTTTCAACAGAGACTCTATGAATTTAAGCCTGACAGGAATTATTTCTCTAGCCAGTGGTTCAGTGTTCTTCGTCTTTTTCCAGGCAAAAAAAAAAAGACTGACGAAATATTCATTCAATATATTTAAGGCAAAGTCATTTGGATTTAAATATGTTTGGAAATCCGCTTAAACAAAATAGAAATTAGCAATGCTTGTGACATCGAACACCATGTTGTCAATGCTTGTGACATCGAACACCATGTTGTCAATGCTTGTGACATCGAACACCATGTCGTCAATGCTTGTGACATCGAACACCATGTCGTCAATGCTTGTGACATCGAACACCATGTCGTCAATGCTTGTGACATCGAACACCATGTCGTCAATGCTTGTAACATTGCACACCATGTCATCATCTTATAGGGACATTTTATCTTTGATCCGCTATTAGTGTTCTGTGGTTTTCTTTATTTCTTAACTATCATCCGCTGTTTTCCAATTTTAAAATGCGCCGGCCATTTGCCAATCCCATAAAAATAAACGCTTTTTTTTTCAAATTAAATTACAATTCAACATAGCATTGAATTCATTCTCTGGATCTTGAAATTGAATATTTGAAACTTTTCCAATGCTCCAATCCTCCATTAAAGCATTCTCACTGCCCTAGGCCAGGGGTGGGCACATTTTTTGTGCAGAGGGTCCATGGACAATTGTAAAGCTATTGGGGGGCCTCATGTATAATTATGTCCAATTTGTAATTGTCGCTAAACATTGATCTATATTAAAATCGGTAAATTCTCATTTTAGGATTACATGACAAAAGTCAAGGACTGTTTTAAAAAAATTATAAAATCAGAAATTTGATCAAAAATGTTAAAACAATCATAACGGCTCATGAAATTCTTTAAAATTCAGCAAAATAACTTAAAAATAAAGTAATGTTTGTATTTCTCAATGCCTTCGAGGGCCGCATAATATCAGATTCCGCCGCATGCGGCCCGCGGGCCGTAGTTTGCCCACTTCTGCTCTAGACCTTAGGATGAACCCTAAGTTGAAGCATTCCCCGATAAAGCATCCTCACTGTTTTAGGATTAATCACCCATTAAAGCATCCTCAATGCTATAGGATGTATCACCCATTAAAGCATCCTCTATGCTATAGGGTGAACCCTCCATTGAAACATTCACAATAACCCTTGGTTTGGAGGATGAAGTCTTAAGTACCCTTGAATTTAACGTAAATTATCGATACCATCCTACAGAGAGGCCATCACATAAGGCTTCTAATCTCTGCTGTAAAGGAACCAATTTAAAGAAAGCAAACCAGAAAATATGCCAGTGATGTTGGCTTATATCCTGAATCGTTAGACACTTAATCGCATTAGTCATATCTTGATGGTGTTATAGATTCTGGTTAATGTTATAGATTCGGGTAAATGTCATAGATTCTGGTAAATGTTATAGATTCTGGTTAATGTTAAAGATTCTGTTTAATGTTATAGATTATGGTCAATTTTATAGATTCTGATTAATGTTACAGATTGTGGTTATTGTAATAGATTCTGATTAATGTTAAAGATTCTGGTTATTGTAATAGCTTATGGTTAATTTTATAGATTCTGGTTAATGTTATAGATTCTGGTAAATGTTATAGGTTTCTGGTAAATGTTATAGGTTCTTGTTAATGTTATAGATTCTGGTTATGTAATAGCTTATGGTTAATGTTATAGATTCTAGTTAATGTTATAGATTCTGGTTAATGTAATAGATTAAGGTTAAAAATAAATTTATTCATTAATATCGACATATATATAAGCCTACAAGCTCACATTCTTACAAGCCTACAAGCCAAATCCTTACAAGCCTACAAGCTCACATTTTTACAAGTCACTTCCTTACAAGCCCTACAAACTACATTCTTACAAGCGCACAGTCTTACAAGTTACATTCTTACAAGCCTACAAGCTCACATTTTTAAAACCTTATATTCTTACAAGCCTACATTTTTACAAGCCTAAATTTTTACAAGCTTACTGCCTTACAAGCTATTATTCTTACAAACTTAAATTCTTACAAGCATACATTCGAACAAGCTTACATTCTTTAATGCTTACATTCTTACATGCTTATATTTTTAGAAGCTTACATTCTTAAATGTTTACATTCTTACAAGGTTAAACTCTTATATTCAAAATTTCTTATTCTATTTTGAAGACTGTGGACGGGAGAAGTTGTTTATGGTAATCCACTCCACAAAATGATGCCTACATATATTTTTTATTATTTCAGAGTGATAAAAAAGAGATATGTTTCATTTTTTTAAAATGAACTGAAAGTTCTCTCATGTATGATCAGAATTGAAAAGAAAAAAAATAAGCAGAAATTATTCCTGTCCAATTGTTCATGTAATACGCATGAAACCGGTCCTAACTCGCATGATATTCTTCAACTAGGTCTGAGCTCCTCTGTTTGAGACGCCTTGCTCTATAGGTTTCAAAAAAGAAAAAAAAAACAAAAACTAAAATAATAGATCACCCACTACAACAGGTGAACGAGATCTGCTGCAGTTTTAAAAAAATGCATTTCAGATCGATATCGGTGATTTCGGTTGGCGAGGGTGGCCATAAATATGGTCAATATGACTTTTACGTCCGTGGTAGTCAATGCTTCAGCTGGCTCGCAAACAATGTACCACAAACTTCAGGACACGCCAGTGATCTCGGAACGTGATTTATATCTGTCATCTGGGGACTATTTCGACAGAGCTCTGCAGGGTTTGTTGTATACAACTGAGGGGATTGTTGGGGCATTTACAATATCCAGTTTTTTATTTATCTTTTCTTTTTTTTTTTATTTGATTAAAAAAAAATTAAGTTCGAAATGTGATCATTCGGCGATGCACATGATCTTGCTCTCATATGTCACCATGCAACACAGGAAGTAAGGATCTTGCTCTCATATGTCACCATGCAACACAGGAAGTAAGGATCTTGCTCTCATATGTCACCATGCAACACAGGAAGTAAGGATCTTGCTCTTATATGCCACCATGCCACACAAGAAGTAAGGATTTTTCTCTCATATGTCGCCATGCCAAAGCTTTGACGTGCATAATCTTGCTCTCATATGTCGCCATGCCAAAGCCTTGACGCACATGATCTTGCTCTCATAGGCCACCATGCCACACAGGAAGCAAAGGATCTTGCTCTCATATGTCACCATGCCAAAGCCAAGACATTATAGTGATCAGATAAAACTGTTTACTTTCACTTAAAGATGACAGGTCTAATACATTATAGATTTGAAAGTCGTGAGAATAATAATAATAATAATAATAATAATAATAATAATAATAATAATAATAATAATAATAATAATAATAATAATAATAATAATAGGTGGGTTTTTTTTGGGGGGAGGGCGGTGTATAGACAATCAATATTGAAAGTTGTCTGCACGGTATTGCAGGTGGATGAAACCCACGTGTGTTTTGTGCTCTCTTACTTCTCCATTAACGTTGTAAAGCCCAAGGGGCCTTTTAGTTTGTTTAGTGGCATTATTTTGTTTTTCATCCGTCCTTTTATTGTCGTCCCCCCCCACCCCCACTAAATGAGAATCTGCCAATCACAAGTCACTTGCCATTTCTTCCTCACGAGACACTCCCCCCCCTCTCTTAACCACCCCCACCCCCAAGCTCAAGCTAACACGTTGTATTAAATTAATTTTTTCCCCTTCGTTCAGCAGTGGACTATTTTCTTTGTTCTCTAAGCCCAGAGATCTCAATAGAGATATGCTATACATTGTGTATACGGCGTCTTTGAGATGATTATTTTTTTTTTAAAAATAAGATAAATAGCAATCCTTGAGATTGCCTCAAACTGCGGCATATCCCTACCCTGAAAACTAAATTACTAAGCTTTTGGTTGTTTTGTTGAGGTTTTTTTTTTCCCTTGAGACCAATTTTGAACGGTTCCAAATTTTATTTTGGAACTTCCTGAAGCTGAAGAGCTCTCTATCGCGTGATGTGCAAAGCCTTTATAGCAAAAAAGAAAATGGGGGGGGGGGGGGGGGCGAGAGAGAATCGAGGATTGGAAGGTTGGGGTTCATCTTGTGGCACAATGTGGAAATTCAAGTGGATCATCTTAATAATGTCCTGGTTAATTTTTGGCTTGATTTTCCTCACTTTGTTTAATGTGAAAATTTCTTTTCTTTACTGTTTGAGGGAGGGGAGGAGAGACTTGATTTTGATATCACACATTACATCAACTATTGCTAAAATTTTGAGATAGAAAAAATACAAACTCCATTTCCTTATTTCAAGAAAGACAACAACTTTTCCAAAACCTCGTATATATGGATGCTATTTTCGTATTTTCGTATTTCTATTGGCCTTGTAACTTGTCAATTGTTACAAGTTAAAAGCTTCAGATTTTTTTTGTAAAACTGTGAACTCGCTAGAGAAGACGTGGTATGGTTGTTGAGCTTGTATGAGTGTGCGCGTGTGGGATGTATGTATGTTCATCCCTGTATCTCTGCGTATGTGTGTGCGAGCGTATTTGTACGTGTAAGTGTGTACGTTGCTACGAAGTTTTCTATAAAAGGGACCTCTGGGCTTCGAACTGTTACAACGTGCTGCATTGAAGGACATTCAGTGTGTCGAATCTTACGATCGTCGGTCTTATTATTGGCACCGTTGTCTAACTTCACTACCACACAGCCACAATTGGTCCACACTTCACTACAACACAGCAACGTATGGTCCACACTTCACTACAACACAGCCACGTATGGTCCACACTTCACTACAACACAGCCACGTGTGGTCCACACTTCACTACAATACAGAAACGTATGGTCCACACTTCACTACAACATAGCCACACATGGTCCACACTTCACTACAACACACATCAACTTGGTCCACACTTCCCTACCACATTACCACATTTGGTCCACGCTTCATTACCGCACAGCACCACTTGGTCCACACGAGAGTCTTCACTACCACGAAAACTCAAGTTACTGACAACCACCGAACTCTACAAACTTAACTCAACGTACTGACAACCACTGAACTCTACAAACTTAACTCAACGTACTGACAACCACTGAACTCTACAAACTGAACTCAACGTACTGACAACCATTGAACTCTACAAACTTAACTCAACGTACTGACAACCACTCAACTCTACAAACTTAACTCAACGTACTGACAACCATTGAACTCTACAAACTTAACTCAACGTACTGACAACCACTCAACTCTACAAACTTAACTCAACGTACTGACAACCACTGAACTCTACAAACTTAACTCAACATACTGACAACCACTGAACTCTACAAACTTAACTCAACGTGCTGACAACCACTGAACTCTACAAACTTAACTCAACGTACTGACAACCACTAAACTCTACAAACTTAACTCAACGTGCTGACAACCACTGAACTCTACAAACTTAACTCAACGTACGGTACTGACAACCACTAAACTCTACAAACTTAACTCAACGTGCTGACAACCACTGAACTCTACAAACTTCACTCAACGTACGGTACTGACAACCACTAAACTCTACAAACTTAACTCAACGTGCTGACAACCACTGAACTCTACAAACTTCACTCAACGTACGGTACTGACAACCACTAAACTCTACAAACTTAACTCAACGTGCTGACAACCACTGAACTCTACAAACTTAACTCAACATACTGACAACCACTAAACTCTACAAACTTAACTCAACGTACTGACAACCACTCAATTCTACAAACTTAACTCAACGTGCTGACAACCACTAAACTCTACAAACTTTACTCAGCGTACTGACAACCACTAAACTCTACAAACTTAACTCAACGTAATGACATCCACTGAACTCTACAAACTTAACTCAACGTACTGACAACCACTGAACTCTACAAACTTAACTCAAGGTACTTACAACCACTGAACTCTACAAACTTAACTCAAGGTACTGACAACCACTGAACTCTACAAACTTAACTCAAGGTACTGACAACCGCTGAACTCTACAAACTTAACTCAACGTGCTGATAACTACTGAACTCCACGAACTGGCCTCTCAGCACCCCAAAAGTCACAACTCACTATCACAAAACCTCACACCATCTGACAATCAACAACTGTCATATAGAAACAATCACGCTCACAAATCCAGACCATAGCATGCGTGTGTCAGCGGGCGTGTGTGCATATGTGTGTGTTCGTGGCGGTGTTTGTGTGTATGTATACGCGCGCGCGCGTGCGTGTAACGCATGCATGTGTGTGTGCGTCTTTATGTGCGTCTGTATTTGTGTGTGTGCGTGTCTGTGTGTGCGCGTGTACATGCGTGAACGTGTAAATATGTGTGCGAGTGTGTGTGTGCGTGAATGTATGTGTGCCTATTTATGGGTGCGCACGCATCATTTCTATTGATTTTTTGTGTGCCTGTCCTGCAGGTAGTTTTTGCACGTAGTAATGTTATAATGCCAATGACATAATTTTGAGTTATCGTTCTGTTTTATTATTTTTTTTTTTTTACCTTTTCTTCTATTGGCTCGGGCAATTTAATGGGCAACTCTATGAATATTGATGGACGGCCATGTCAATATTTTTAAGAAACAAAATCCAAGCGAGATAACTTGAAGATATTGGAATTTGTCTTTCTTTAAACGGAGATTTTATTGATTTTTGTTTTTGATGTTTTTAATTTACAGTAGATCTTTGCGTTGATTTCTCTTGCGGTCACAATTAACGGTCACAATTAATCAACCTGCCACTGGCACAATCAACCGTCTTCTGCTGTCGCAATCGACCACTATCCACGGTCACCATTAACCATCTACCGCGGTCACAGCTGACCACTTGCCATGGTCCCCGTTAACCATCGGCCGCGGCAACAAGTATTGACCTGCCGCCGTCAAAATCATCACCTGCCACGGTTCCAAATAACCACCTGCCACATTCACCATTAACCACCTGCCACATTCACCATTAACCACCTGCCACATTTACCATTAACCACCTGCCGCAGAAACAATCAACCACAAAAATCTACGCGTCTGATACAAAGCTTTACATACTCCGCACCCATGGTGCTTCCTTGTACGAGTGGGTCTTATATACGGGTGGGTCTTATATACGGGTGGGTCTTATATACGGGTGGGTCTTATATACGGGTGGGTCTTATAACGGATGGGTCTTATATACGGGTGGGTCTTATATACGGGTGGGTCTTATATACGGGTGGGTCTTATATACGGGTGGGTCTTATATACGGGTGGGTCTTATATCCTGGTGGGTCTTATATACGGTTGGGTCTTATATACGGGTGGGTCTTATATACGGGTGGGTTTTATTTACGGGTTGGTCTTATATACGGGTGGGTCTTATATACGGGTGGGTCTTATATCCTGGTGGGTCTTATATACGGTTGGGTCTTATATACGGGTGGGTCTTATATACGGGAACTCTACAAACTTAACTCAACATACTGACAACCACTAAACTCTACAAACTTAACTCAACGTACTGACAACCACTCAATTCTACAAACTTAACTCAACGTGCTGACAACCACTAAACTCTACAAACTTAACTCAACGTACTGACAACCACTGAACTCTACAAACTGAACTCAACGTACTGACAAACATTGAACTCTACAAACTTAACTCAACGTACTGACAACCACTCAACTCTACAAACTTAACTCAACGTACTGACAACCATTGAACTCTACAAACTTAACTCAACATACTGGCAACCATTGAACTCTACAAACTTAACTCAACGTGCTGACAACCATTGAACTCTACAAACTTAACTCAACGTACTGACAACCACTAAACTCTACAAACTTAACTCAACGTGCTGACAACCACTGAACTCTACAAACTTAACTCAACGTACGGTACTGACAACCACTAAACTCTACAAACTTAACTCAACGTGCTGACAACCACTGAACTCTACAAACTTCACTCAACGTACGGTACTGACAACCACTAAACTCTACAAACTTAACTCAACGTGCTGACAACCACTGAACTCTACAAACTT
>CAXITT010000964.1:11349-28970 GCA_964033795.1 Lymnaea stagnalis
CTATATTGACACTTGATTTCACGAAATCAAATTTTCTTTTTTTCCCCCTCAAAGAGTTGATGAAATAATTCTGCGGTGTAAAAGGGTGATATATTGCGGGAAGGGGGTTGGGGGGGGGGAGATGTGCGGTTGAGAGTCTGAAAAGGTGGGGAAAGGGGGGGGGAGACTACTAATTAGGATTCTTATAAAATGCGTTACTTGTAAGCATGTTTTGTTACAGTGTCGGCCCCACCCCCCCTCGTTGCTCGATATTACATTTTATAACAGATTTATACGAAAAGCAAAGTTTTTAATGAAGGGTTGTTGTTTTTAAAGTCCAAGTGTACGGTTATAACCGAGCAGACCGAGCGGGCTGAGCAGTCCTGCCGCAGAACGACGCGCATGTGGCCAATGGGGCTCTACCGTGAGGCAAATTGGGTATCGTCCCAAAAAATATTTTTGAAAATAAATATCGTATGGATGATTAAAAACTTATTTTAAAATATCAAAGGTGTTCATACTTGCGTCGTGTTTAAGAGAAAGGAAAGCGAGAACAGTTTAATGTATTAATCAAACTTTGTGCAGATTTGTTAATGATAAGGGAATGTTCTGTTTCGGGATTAAATTGTATTTTTTGTTACAATAGGATTAAACAGAATATGTTGTTCCATTAATTCTTATTTGCAGTCATTCAACATAAATATTGGCCTATAGTGAATTGTAAATTTTAATTCACCATGCATTCCTTTTTTGTTTGGGGTTGGGGGAAGGGGGGTAGGGGGATGGTTGTCCACTAAGGGAGTAGGCCTTTGTAACGCCCGTACATCGGACCAGGCCATAAAGAGTGTTTTCTTTACTTGACCAAACACCGAAGTTCCCCATTGGTGACCATGTTTACAAGAGTGATAACACAGTGACCGCCCCTGTTACGCGGTGCTGGGACCTTGTTGTGCCGGTGTGTCATTCTATGTGCCTGTGTTTGGCCGTTATTATAAATATCCCCAAGAGCACACCTGAGCTTTGGCACTGTGTTTTAACTACACGGGTCTCCCAATGTCGCTCTCCTAAAAATAATAATATATATTATTGTTACCCCCACCCCCCCCCTTTTTTTTTAACCTTTGGTAACAAGTTCATAATTTAATAAATACTTCTGCTACGTACCGTTATATGACTTTGCAAAAACTTAATCTGTTTTAAGAGTTTGGCTTGTTAGATGAACAAAGCATTACACACGACTGGAAGAGCAGCATTTAAAGGAAGATATACGAAGGCTAGTGATGTTAACAATGGTCAATTGAATGATGCAATCGAGTTAATGTACAAAGAAAAATTCAAAAATACAGAAATAAAAAAACTAGACTAACGTACAGCTGAGCTAGTGAAAAAGTATAACACTAGAATTTTAATGCATACACACACACTGGGAAAAAGTATAATACTAGAATTTTAATGCATACACACACACTGGGAAAAAGTATAATACTAGAATTTTAATGCACACACACACACTGGGAAAAAGTATAATACTAGAATTTTAATGCACACACACACACACTGGGAAAAAGTATAATACTAGAATTTTAATACACACACACAGTAAAAAAAGTGTAATACTATAATTTTAATCCACACACACAGTAAAAAAGTATAATACTAGAATTTTAATCGACACACTCCACACAGTGAAAAAGAAATCTAGTAATCCTGTTAAGTATCGTGAATGTGACGTACCTAGGAAATCCTTGAAACCGCCTAGGAGAAATTCTAGGCATCCAATCACCCGAGGGTGTTGTCTACCTTTCAATCCCATCACCCGAGGGTGTTGTCTACCTTTCAATCCCATCACTCGAGGGTGTTGTCTACCTTTCAATCCCATCACCCGAGGGTGTTGTCTACCTTTCAATCCCATCACTCGAGGGTGTTGTCTACCTTTCAATTTAGAATGTATCCGAACGTAAACAACATTTTCCTCCCAAATCAAAAGTGGGGGTGGGTAGGGTCAGAGCCCTAGACATGTAATCGGTGGCGTCAATATCAATACAAAAAGTGTGTGTGTGTGTGTTGGAAAAAGGGGGGGGGGGAGGGAGACACGTGCTGGGCGCTACAGCTCTACATCGTAACGGAATCGGGTTTACACACGTGCTATAACGTCAATGTATTTGGGATGAACAGCTTTTTAGAAGGAAAACAAAACATTTATTCCCATCACATTGTAAACGTATTCCGGTGAAAGTTCTCGTTCAGTATAAAAAATGCATCGATCCGAGAGTATTTGAATTATCCACAAATCATTAAACTCAAAAGAGGAACAACAGACAGCAGCCTTCCTTATCCCAGATTTTAAGGAGAAAAGTCTACAGGTGTCTAGCCACCGCCCTCCCCTTTTTTTTCCCCCATTTTCCGATCATTACTTCATTTAAAAAAAAAAATGTCTGTTCTTGAAGAACCATAACGTCTTATTATTAATTTTTCAAAACGTTTTTTTTTAAAGGGACATTTTGTTTACAGAGTGTTTCGCTCTTCACGTTAGGGTATGAGTAACCTAATCTCATAATTTTATTTTTTCTTGCTTCTCACCGACGCACCAAATAGTTTTTGTAAATTCTAGATTTAGGCCCACGTGAAGGAAATATTCCCCCCCCACCTCTTCAACCCCCACCCCAAACCGAAAGACACCATTTAATATATATTCCTGGCAAAACGATTAGACACTGACCAGTCATTTAAAGTACCAAGCATTGACCAGTGACTAGAACGACAAGAAGACACTGGTGACGGACCAGAGACTTTTGAGACACCAAACTGTCAAACAAACCGCTATACTTTGTGCAGGCCGTGTTAACTCAGAAGACGTAAAAAAAAAGTGTATGTGATTGTTGGGGGGGGGGGTGGGGGGAGGGGTATCCAAGGTTTGTTTATACGGCTAATTGAGTTATCATCGCTGAGTTGATGAAGGGAGATTAGTGAATGTTATGTCCCTTGCTTACTTACTTCTCAATCTTTGCTTTAAACCGCCCGAAACCTTAAGCATTTCCTTAAACAATGGGGAAAACATATGACGCAATACATAATATCCTTACAAGCAGAGCTATTTATAGCAAAAAGAAGAGATTTTGATCTTTCTGGTTATTTGGAAAGTCAAGGAAATAATGGAACAATGTAATTGGAACCTTGAAATTCAATGAAAGGACAATAAAAGGAGAACATTTTGGCTCAGGGCCTTCCTCAGCAGACAGGAACAGTGGGACATTGCAAATGAAGCTTGAAAATTTGACAGTGTTTGCTCAAGTCCATATTAGAACGTTTGTCGCGTCTTTCTCATCTAGTTCAAGCTTCCAAATATGTTTTTCCTTTATTTATTATTCCTGGAAAGTCAAGTCTGTTTACAGATATACGCCTGCTCTTTCATGTTTAGATGGATAAGTGTGGTATTTTTTTTTACGTGCAATTTTTTTTACACCCAGTTATAATTTTCAGAATTAGTTAAATTGGAATAGTATGGGGAAAAAAAAAGAGATCTTCATTATTGGTTAAATCGAAAGAAAAATTACGCAATAAAACAATCAGATATATTCAAACTGACAGCCATTAGTATGTTTTCATTTAAAGAACACCGTTGATTGAAAAGCAGACGTTTATTTTAAAGTGAATTCTATAATTGTATTTTTTTACGTTATCTGCCCTAACCCCCCCCCCCCTCCCTCTGAATCACCCAAAAATCTGTACTGGCTCTAGGAAAATACCCCGTTTTCATAAGAGGGGCATTTCTTCACAATGCCTTACTATTTATTTAATTAGACGCATAATTTGGCACTGTGTTTTAACTACACGGGTCTCCCAATGTCTCTCTCCTAAAAATAATAATATATATTATTGTTCCCCCCCCCCCCCCCCCTTTTTTTTTAACCTTTGGTAACAAGTTCATAATTTAATAAATACTTCTGCTACGTACCGTTATATGACTTTGCAAAAACTTAATCTGTTTTAAGAGTTTGGCTTGTTAGATGAACAAAGCATTACACACGACTGGAAGAGCAGCATTTAAAGGAAGATATACGAAGGCTAGTGATGTTAACAATGGTCAATTGAATGATGCAATCGAGTTAATGTACAAAGAAAAATTCAAAAATACAGAAATAAAAAAACTAGACTAACGTACAGCTGAGCTAGTGAAAAAGTATAACACTAGAATTTTAATGCATACACACACACTGGGAAAAAGTATAATACTAGAATTTTAATGCATACACACACACTGGGAAAAAGTATAATACTAGAATTTTAATGCATACACACACACTGGGAAAAAGTATAATACTAGAATTTTAATGCACACACACACACACTGGGAAAAAGTATAATACTAGAATTTTAATACACACACACAGTAAAAAAAGTGTAATACTATAATTTTAATCCACACACACAGTAAAAAAGTATAATACTAGAATTTTAATCGACACACTCCACACAGTGAAAAAGAAATCTAGTAATCCTGTTAAGTATCGTGAATGTGACGTACCTAGGAAATCCTTGAAACCGCCTAGGAGAAATTCTAGGCATCCAATCACCCGAGGGTGTTGTCTACCTTTCAATCCCATCACCCGAGGGTGTTGTCTACCTTTCAATCCCATCACTCGAGGGTGTTGTCTACCTTTCAATCCCATCACCCGAGGGTGTTGTCTACCTTTCAATCCCATCACCCGAGGGTGTTGTCTACCTTTCAATCCCATCACCCGAGGGTGTTGTCTACCTTTCAATCCCATCACTCGAGGGTGTTGTCTACCTTTCAATTTAGAATGTATCCGAACGTAAACAACATTTTCCTCCCAAATCAAAAGTGGGGGTGGGTAGGGTCAGAGCCCTAGACATGTAATCGGTGGCGTCAATATCAATACAAAAAGTGTGTGTGTGTGTGTTGGAAAAAGGGGGGGGGGGGGGGGAGACACGTGCGGGGCGCTCCAGCTCTACATCGTAACGGAATCGGGTTTACACCCGTGCTATAACGTCAATGTTTTTGGGTGGAACAGCTTTTTAGAAGGAAAACAAAACATTTATTCCCATCACATTGTAAACGTATTCCGGTGAAAGTTCTCGTTCAGTATAAAAAATGCATCGATCCGAGAGTATTTGAATTATCCACAAATCATTAAACTCAAAAGAGGAACAACAGACAGCAGCCTTCCTTATCCCAGATTTTAAGGAGAAAAGTCTACAGGTGTCTAGCCACCGCCCTCCCCTTTTTTTTCCCCCATTTTCCGATCATTACTTCATTTAAAAAAAAAAATGTCTGTTCTTGAAGAACCATAACGTCTTATTATTAATTTTTCAAAACGTTTTTTTTTAAAGGGACATTTTGTTTACAGAGTGTTTCGCTCTTCACGTTAGGGTATGAGTAACCTAATCTCATAATTTTATTTTTTCTTGCTTCTCACCGACGCACCAAATAGTTTTTGTAAATTCTAGATTTAGGCCCACGTGAAGGAAATATTCCCCCCCCACCTCTTCAACCCCCACCCCAAACCGAAAGACACCATTTAATATATATTCCTGGCAAAACGATTAGACACTGACCAGTCATTTAAAGTACCAAGCATTGACCAGTGACTAGAACGACAAGAAGACACTGGTGACGGACCAGAGACTTTTGAGACACCAAACTGTCAAACAAACCGCTATACTTTGTGCAGGCCGTGTTAACTCAGAAGACGTAAAAAAAAAGTGTATGTGATTGTTGGGGGGGGGGGGGGGGGGGGGGGGATCCAAGGTTTGTTTATACGGCTAATTGAGTTATCATCGCTGAGTTGATGAAGGGAGATTAGTGAATGTTATGTCCCTTGCTTACTTACTTCTCAATCTTTGCTTTAAACCGCCCGAAACCTTAAGCATTTCCTTAAACAATGGGGAAAACATATGACGCAATACATAATATCCTTACAAGCAGAGCTATTTATAGCAAAAAGAAGAGATTTTGATCTTTCTGGTTATTTGGAAAGTCAAGGAAATAATGGAACAATGTAATTGGAACCTTGAAATTCAATGAAAGGACAATAAAAGGAGAACATTTTGGCTCAGGGCCTTCCTCAGCAGACAGGAACAGTGGGACATTGCAAATGAAGCTTGAAAATTTGACAGTGTTTGCTCAAGTCCATATTAGAACGTTTGTCGCGTCTTTCTCATCTAGTTCAAGCTTCCAAATATGTTTTTCCTTTATTTATTATTCCTGGAAAGTCAAGTCTGTTTACAGATATACGCCTGCTCTTTCATGTTTAGATGGATAAGTGTGGTATTTTTTTTTACGTGCAATTTTTTTTACACCCAGTTATAATTTTCAGAATTAGTTAAATTGGAATAGTATGGGGAAAAAAAAAGAGATCTTCATTATTGGTTAAATCGAAAGAAAAATTACGCAATAAAACAATCAGATATATTCAAACTGACAGCCATTAGTATGTTTTCATTTAAAGAACACCGTTGATTGAAAAGCAGACGTTTATTTTAAAGTTAATTCTATAATTGTATTTTTTTACGTTTTCTGCCCTAACCCCCCCCCCTCCCTCTGAATCACCCAAAAATCTGTACTGGCTCTAGGAAAATACCCCGTTTTCATAAGAGGGGCATTTCTTCACAATGCCTTACTATTTATTTAATTAGACGCATAACAAAATATCATTCGTTGGTAGGTTAGTTTGTGTGTGGTCAAATAGCGCATCTTAAATTTGACCCACTTCCTAATTTTTCCTGAAATTTTGAAGAAAAAAAAAATTACTCAACTTAAATTGGGTCACCTTAAAGCAGAGATTGTTGAACAAACGGCAGTGATACTTCACCTGGCCAAATGGGAATCACGTAATTAGCCTTCTTGAGAGATCTAGAAACAGGTGACAGTTTTTAAGTGCCTTAGACAAAAATCCCACTTTTTAAAGAAAAAAAAAAAGCTTTAGAATTGCTGGATTGGATTAACCAATGTATTGCTTAGGTTAAATAAATAGATATAATTAGAAGTTTAATGACATTTAAAACGTTAAATTATATTTTGAAGTTATTTTCCTTTGTTCTAGCCACTGTCCTGAATAAAAACAAATTAGTATGTGTGTGTGGGGGGGGGGCTGGGGTAGCGCAAGTGGTGGAGGGGGGGGGAGGAGGCGGACGGGCGGTGGCTAAAATGAATTTGAGAACCGCATCGTTACACTTTCTAACACCAGTGAGGGATTCTGTGGACACAAGTGCTGGCATCCTACCATGAGACAAATCAAACGGTCTTAAAACACTTCGTAATAAAGATATTTTAAAATTATATTTTCAAACTTGTCATTGACTCGGGGTTATTTTCTGTGCCAGGAGACAATGACAAAGCCCATGATGGGGTAGGTCACAATAAGGGCGTCTTGTAACTTAACCTCTTGGTTGACAAAGATGTTAAGTCCCTGAGACCGTATGTAGAGGTTTGGGGGGGGGGGGAGAGGGAAGTGGAAAGTTGGGGATGGATGTGGTGGAGGACTGTCAGTATATATTGACTGGAGAATCCGATTTTGTAGCTATTGGATGTAACCCTTGTTTCTGACCCCCAGGCAATCGTGGTGGAAAAAAATTACCTGTGTATTTACATGGTTCTAGTTGAACGAATGAGACACCGTTGGATTCTAGCCACGTAATGTTTGAATAAATAAGATGAATCTATACGTTTTTTTCCTTCTCTCTTGGTTTAAAATATACGGTCACTTTGAGGATGATATTAGAAATATGTTGTTTAAAAAAAACAACAAAAAAACTATACAAAATTTATTGCAAAAAAAACTAATAACATGCACAGGTTGTGATAAAGACTTTGGTTTTATAAATACCAAACAACAAGATGGTAATTATTATTCCTATACTCTTAACCTAGATTGAAGCGTCAATTATTATTAGTTATATTATTATTATTATTATTATTTGGAATCCGTCCGTCACAATGTGACGATGTTGTAGACTTGTCCGTCACAATGTTACGATGTTGTAGACTTGTCCGTCACAATGTAACGATGTTGTAGACTTGTCCGTCTCAATGTGGCGATGTTGTAGACTTGTCCGTCACAATGTGGCGATGTTGTAGACTTGTCCGTCACAATGTGGCGATATTGTAGACTTGTCCGTCAGAATGTGGCGATGTTGTAGACTTGTCCGTCACAATGTGACGATGTTGTAGACTTGTCCGTCACATTGTGACGATGTTGTAGACTTGTCCGTCACAATGTGACGAGGTTGTAGACTTGTCCGTCACAATGTGACGATGTTGTAGACTTGTCCGTCACAATGTGACGATGTTGTAGACTTGTCCGTCACAATGTGGCGATGTTGTAGACTTGTCCGTCACAATTTGACGATGTTGTAGACTTGTCCGTCACAATGTGACGATGTTGTAGACTTGTCCGTAACAATGTGGCGATGTTGTAGACTTGTCCGTCACAATGTGACGATGTTGTAGACTTGTCCGTCACAATGTGGCGATGTTGTAGACTTGTCCGTCACAATGTGACGATGTTGTAGACTTGTCCGTCACAATGTGACGATGTTGTAGACTTGTCCGTCACAATGTGACGATGTTGTAGACTTGTCCGTCACAATGTGACGATGTTGTAGACTTGTCCGTCACAATGTGACGATGTTGTAGACTTGTCCGTCACAATGTGACGATGGTGTAGACTTGTCCGTCACAATGTGACGATGTTGTAGACTTGTCCGTCACAATGTGACGATGTTGTAGACTTGTCCGTCACAATGTGACGATGGTGTAGACTTGTCCGTCACAATGTGACGATGGTGTAGACTTCGCAGGACTGGGATTTTTTAAATATTTTATTTAGGAGGAAAGGCTATTTCCTTCGAACAGCAGAGCGCATCGCTCCCACGCATCTTTAAATCACAAGGAAACATCTTGTGTGGATGATAAGGCGTGGCTAGAGTAGCGTGCGTGGCGGGGAGTTGCCAGGAGGGTTCACTGCATCGATGTCATGCCGCCTACGGGACTCCATCGCCGGGGGTTCGAATTCAGAGTTTTCCTTCTCTTGGATGAGCGGAGCACTCACCGGGATCGCTGGTGGTGTTTTCTCTAGTCTAAGTTTTTGCCTGGGGCTTGAGGTCCGGTCCACAAGCTTGGGATTTACTCAGTTTAGACCGCTCGGCCACCCAGCCCCCTAGATAATTATCATTTGAAGTAATGTTAGGCTACATAACTGTGTCGTTAATTACATTTGTTTAGACCGCATCGCAGTCGCCCTTTTCATGGCCTCCAATCTCTGACAATGGCGGGCGTGCGTTTGAAATTGTTAATCTGTTATTTATTTTTAATCTGATGGGTCGCTAGCCCTGTGCAGGAACCATACCGCCAAGGTTATGAGAATCACTGTTGTTATGTTTGGTGTGGAAAAGATGTTTAGTGTAGAGGTTATATGTGTAGCTGTAGCTATGGTGTGAGATATTTGTGACGTATTTGGGTGAAGGCAGATGACGTGTTGGTTTCGTCGTTGTGATGGTGGATTGATGGCCGTTGTAGGGTATTCACGGCTTAACATGTCGTGTGGTGCTGAGTGTTTTGCAAGAACTTCTTGGCTATTATTCATAACTTATATAGCAGCGATAGGTTCAGGAATTGTTAAATTGTCAAGGGGAATAAACTTATAGCGGGCAACACACCAATTTAGTGCAGGGGTCACCAAACTTTCTTCACGGCGGGCTGGATAACGGGAAAAAATGCCAAGCATGGTCCGGATAATCAATCTGTACAATGTTTATTTATTTAGGAATTTTTATATAGCGCTTACCTTAAAGCTCTAAGCGCTTTACAATTATTAAAAACATGTAAACTAACTAAAATAAAAATGAGACATTAGGATAGTAACTACTATACTATAGAAACAATTAAAATGGCTATAAAACGAGGACACTTTGGCACAATACCTGCAAGCCAGAACGAAAGTTCTGGGCAAAAAGACGAATAACTAAATTTAGTATTCCACGTTAATCATGGGTGAGTTGTGTGCAATGTACAAAAAAAGCAAAGACAACAAACGTCTATTTACTAAAAAAAAAAGTTATCAAAGAAGGCGACGTTTAAAAAAAAGATGGTTACTTCAGACCTGGCGCACATATTCGAATCTCACAAACGAAGTAGCAAAGAAAAAATAGTGAGGTTTGTGAAACTGACTTTTGGCCTCTCAAGATATCACCAATGTTTGGTTTGGATATTGCTGAATCCAATCAAAAGAATTTTTTTCAAAAGTTCACCAATCCTCTCGTTCGATGTGTTGACTTCACATACTTTAGTTTTGAAAATGTTTCCTCACAGACATAAATTGTTCCACGCACGCTGCAAACGGATGCTTACTCTTCCGTTATCTGAAAGTCCAATTAGACACCTTAAACAATCCAGTGCCAGAGAATAACAGATCAAGATCATAGCTTTCTCACGTATCTGTTGCACTATCTCAAAGCGCTCATGACGCGTTAGGTACCCACTAGACAACTCCGCTCATCCGATAGTGGCAAACTCTTGATACCTCGTGTTCACCTTGAGACTTACGGAAGGCACACGTTCGCATTTGCTGGCCAAACAATTTGGATCACACTTCCTGTCGCTCTCAGACACTGGAGTCTTTCAAAACCGATTTGAAAACATGTCTATTTCGCAAACACATGTTGGGGTGATGTTGTCTATCATCTTTTCCAGCTCGCTATTATCTCCTAGATGAATGGTGGCCTGTGTTGTTTATGGTTGCACGGTATGAAAGACTTAGAATGGGTATTCTCATATATAGTTTTTGTAATGTTGCGTTTTGTATTTCAGTGTGGTAAAATATATATATATTTTTTTAGCCTTTCTCTTTAAATATGGATGACTTTGTATCGCGCTTCGAGCCTTTGAGGATGAAGCGTGATTTTCAAATAAGCTTTATTAATATTATTATTATTATTATGTTCTCTCCAAATTCTTCTGTTCTCCGCACACCTGAACTTGCCGAAGGGCTGTTAGTTCCAATCGTGGCAACTATGATTTTTAATGTTCCCGTATGTTTCCAACATCATACTTTCTTTCAACCATTTACTACCCAGAGTGTGGTAGTTATCAGACTATACTATTCTAGCGGGAATAGATTCTTATTTCAATACATTTTGTTTTATGCTGATCTGACTTCGAGTTCGATCACGTTAAATTTCACCAGTAACTTTATTTTTATCAGTGACAGACTGTGATAACGTGATCTGTACGTCCACTCAATGAAATTAATATCAGTAGCAAATACAAGTCTGCAAAACAAAGTGACAACAGATTGCAATTTAAACGTCGGTCATCTACCTTTAGTAATTAACTTATTTGGTGCCAGCTTAACTTGATCCCCTAGGCACTGCGATGCGAGTAGTTATTGTATTCATTTTTATATTCATTGTACATATTGTGTGTTTATTCATTTACTATTAAGATACCGTATTTTACGATTTTGAGACGATAGTGTAGGATTTTAAGAGTAAACATGTCTGCAAATAACAAGAAAATCTAGATACAATAATTTAAAATTGGAAATGGTACATTTAAGGCGCATAGCAGCCAGGAGGTCTCCGCACGTGTGAAGATCTCCAAGTATTGTAAACATAATATTGAAATTTAATTGTATCCCAACGTCTCGTGTTCCATACGTTTTATTAAGCGAGTTTATGCACTGACGGCGGGCCGGATGGACAGGCCTCGTGGGTATCAGTTGCTGTCAGTTGCACTGGCCCGTGGGGCGAATTGGGAGACAATAACCCAAACAAGTAGTCATCTGCCATCAAGGTTAGATGAGCACACGACAGCGAGATCTACATCTCGCCACATACGAAAAAAGCATGTAGGCTTTGAACCTGTTAGCCTGGTCCTCTTGCCAGTGTGCCCATACGTCATAGGTCGGTTTTTTTTTTTTTGGAAATGAGATGGCTAGAGATGGACAGATCATACCATGAGGAAACCCATGCCAAATTTAGCAAGGCAAGCACTGGTACAGTGGAACCCTCAAACATCAAGCGGGAGATAGGGACGCCAAGGCAAACCACCGCAGAAGAGATGTCGACGGAGATGTAACAGAGATTGGAAAGGATTAGAGAGTATCCCTATAGAGCCTAAGACTTGGAGAGAACTTTGTTAATGGACTAAACTGCACTGGGAGCTAAAGGAACTTGTTGAGGGCCTTAGCTCCACTAGGTGTTGAACAGGCAAAGAGGAAGAACTATTATTTCAATATTCTGTGATTTAAAAAAAATAATTTTTTTTTACCCCTAGAGATTTCAAAATATTTAACAATAAACTCGTTAGGTGACCAAAATAGCTGTCAGGCTCGTGAACTTTAGGTACATCTGCACCGTCCGTCCTTGACATATATATATATATATATATATATATATATATATATATATATATATATATATATATATATATATATGTGTGTGTGTGTGTGTATATGTATATATATATATATATATATATAGTTTTTGATATATATATATATATATATATATATATATATATATATATATATATATATATATATATATATATATATATATATATATATGTGTGTGTGTGTGTGTACGTATGTACCTTTGCCATCATCAATGCAATTTCTTTTAAGGCGTTACGACATGAATATCAAACAGCCCAGACGTTACACTACACTTGGACATTCAGATAAATGTCACTATCTGGAAAGAGAAATGAAAAAGAAAAAAAAAACAACTTATCACGTCAAAACGACCTTGAAAACATGGCGTAATCTCCAAACAAACTCGCCCAGAGTACTATCAAATCAAACGGCATGCGTGTTACGAGTGGCTTTTGCTTCCATTTCACGCTATTGTCGGTCCGAACAAAAAAACCGCTGTGGGGCCTTTAAGAAGAATAAATGGATAAGCTCGTGGGCCACTCTCATAGAGAAACAGTCATCTGTGGGCCACCAAGAAGAGAAACAGTCAGCTGTGGGCCACCAATAAGAGAAACAGCCAGCTGTGGGCCACCAATAAGAGAATCAGTCAGCTGTGGGCCACCAGTAAGAGAAACAGTCAGCTGTGGGCCACCAAGAAGAGAAACAAGCAGCAGTGGGCCACCAAGAAGAGAAACAGTCCGTTGTGGGCCACCAATAAGAGAAACAGTCAGCTGTGGGCCACCAGTAAGAGAAACAGTCAGCTGCGAGCCACCAAGAAGAGAAACAGTCAGATGTGGGCCACCAAGAAGAGAAACAGTCATCTGTGGGCCACCAAGAAGAGAAACGGTCAGCTGTGGGCCACCTATAAGAATAACTGTCAGTGTGTGCTTGTTGCGCCTAACAGATTCTGATATTCAGTCCACTGAAGCTAAGTTACACGTATCACGGGAATCAAAGACCTGATGTGTGGGGGGGGGGGGGGGGTGTTTGCTTGTCTATACGAGCAAAACAGTTGCAATTTGAATGAAGGAATCGTCAATTCTTACGTTCTTCCTTAATTTTTTTTTTTTTGGTCTCCCGTTTGTCTTCAACGTGTTAAACTGTCTCCTTTCTTTTTAGCTTCAACCGTTAACTGGGGAGCATTTCTTTTCATGACAGAATTTAGCATGCTTATGCAAACATCTGATGATAGTGTTGATGATAGTGTTGATGATAGTGTTGATGATGGTATTGATGATAGTGTTGATGATAGTGTTGATGATGGTGTTGATGATGGTGTTGATGATGGTGTTGATGATGGTGTTGATGATGGTGTTGATGATAGTGTTGATGATGGTGTTAATGATAGTGTTGATGATGGTGTTGATGATAGTGTTGATGATGGTGTTGATGATAGTGTTGATGATGGTGTTGATGATAGTGTTGATGATGTTGATGATAGTGTTGATGATGGTGTTGATGATAGTGTTGATGATAGTGTTGATGATAGTGTTGATGATGGTGTTGATGATAGTGTTGATGATGTTGATGATGGTGTTGATGATGGTGTTGATGATAGTGTTGATGATGGTGTTGATGATAGTGTTGATGATGGTGTTGATGATAGTGTTGATGATGGTGTTGATGATAGTGTTGATGATGATGTTGATGATAGTGTTGATGATGGTGTTGATGATAGTGTTGATGATGGTGTTGATGATAGTGTTGATGATGGTGTTGATGATAGTGTTGATGATAGTGTTGATGATAGTGTTGATGATAGTGTTGATGATAGTGTCAACATGATAATGTGTCTTCGTGAATGCAGTGTATTTAAAAAAAAAAAGAAAACGATTTTTATAAACAAGGTCATCGCATTTTGTCCTCATTAAAACTGAGAGTTCAACATTGTGGACATATTCGACGGCCGGCAGGCGACAATCATATTTTATATATTACTACCATCATCCAATATTTGATACCCTTTGATATTGCACCATCCCCCGGCGTATATCATATATTCTTCATATAATGTGATATAGTTTATATCCATGGATGCAAGCCATTCGTGTTACATCAATTGCTTATCCCCCATGGATAAAGAAAAAAAAAATATATACCAGCATTTTCGTTTAGCATCAAACCACAAGGTCACCAAACAGGAACATTTCAGTATTTTTTTAAAAATTTCAAACAAATTCTGACTTTGCGTTAATTCTTACATTGCGTTAATTCTGACTTTGCGTAAATTCTTACAAACGATAATCTGCTTGCAGACTGTCAACATTTTTAGGATTCCACTTCAACAACAGACAACGGGCTCCGTACAACTTATCAACCTTGCATTCACGTCTGTCTGTTGATTTAGACTGTGTGTATGTGTGTGCGTGTGTGTATCCAAGAATCAATTGCACGACCAGGCTTTAATTAGGAATGCTCTTATCGGCCAAGGTGGTGGGGGGGGGCGTGGTGGGGTGGGGGTTGGGTGTGTGGTGTAGGGAGTAGTGCTTTTAAACCACGAGATTAACTGACAGACTTTCAAGATGTGGGTCACCGAAATATCACACACCAACTTCTAATAAGATAAAGTGGTTTTAACCAAACACTGACATCAGCTGTTTTTTTGTTTTTGTTTTTTTGTTGTTTTTTTTGCCTAAACAGCAGAACTAAGATCAACCTAATGCAGGCCTGCACAACTCATACTGTAAGGCGGGCCGTAATACATTTTTTGAAAAACTTGTGCGAGTCGAAAGAAAATAGGACAGGTGGGGAAAGTTATTTAAGAACATAATAATGAAAAATACTACTTCGTTACTTCGCGGGCCGCAAAGTGTGTCCTGGTGTGGCCCCCATGCTGCCCGCGGGCCGTATGTTGTGCAGGCCTGACCTAATGCACCATTTTATTGAGGTGGGCTGACCGTTTATTTGTAAAGTGATGAGTCAAGCGCTAATGTAGTGATCAAGATGAAACAATTTAGCACATCAATTTACATTGATAAACTAACAAATCATCTATTTACCAAGATCAACCGACAATTCATCTTTTTACTAAGATAGACCAACGACTCGTCTATTTACCAAGATAAACTAACTAGTCATCTATTTACCAAGATAAACTAACTAGTCATCTACTTACCAAGATAAACTAACTAGTCATCTATTTACCAAGATAAACTAACTAGTCATCTACTTACCAAGATAGAACATAAAATTATATATTTTCCGAGATGGACCGACTACCTGTGATGCATTAAGGAATAAACCAACTACACACAATTATCCGGCGAAAAAAATATATAAAATGGGGGTGGGGGGACGTCGGCTGACATGACATATTTTACAAATTGTACAATGACATATATTACAAATGGTATGATGACATATATTCCAAATGGTATGGTTGACAACGTAAATGTTTTGAATCTTTTCCATTAAATGTTTTAATCATGAATCTATGGAGACGGAGGCTGTGTTCCGCCCCTGGTAGCCACTATGACCTGAAATATCACTATAAGAAGAAAACAAACTCTGACTTTTAAGGTATATATATATATATATTTACATTTTGAGCTCCAAGACTATCAGAAAACTGCTTCCAAGATGATCTGATATCTGAATTCCAAGAATTTGTGGAGCATATTTACCTCCAATATTACTTGCAGTTCGACTTCCAAGAGTATCTGACATATGTCGTCCAAAAGTGTTTGACAAATACATTCCAAAAGTTTTCGACGTATGAATTCCAAAAGTATCTGACATATGACATCCAAAAATATCTGACATATGTCTTCCAAAAGTGTCTGACAAATGAATTCCAAAAGTATCCGACATATGAATTCCCAAAGTACACAACATATGACTTCCAAAAGTATCTGACATATGTCTTACAAAATTTTTCGACATATGAATTCCAAAAATACCTGACATATTACAAAACTTTTCGACATATGAATTACAAAAGTACCTGAGACATGACTTCCAAGATTATCTGACATACAGATTCCAAGATTATATGAAAATTACTTCCCAGATTATCTGATATATGAGCATCAAGCTTGTCTTAAGTGGGATTTCAAAGGTTATCTAACATATTTACTTACAAAATTAACGGAACGAATATCTGCACTTTTCAGACTGCAAAAAAAAACTATGTTATGTTGTTTTTTGTTGTTGTTGTTTTGTTTTTTTGCATCATTAGCCCTTTGAATATAGTTTGACTTCTTTGGCTGACCTGCTTCATGCACATCGACAACAAGGAGAGATAAAAGTAACACCACAATACTGTGTTAAATTGTATTTTAAAGTATCTGTTTAACTACGCTATTTCTTTCGAAATCATCGATCATGGTAAAAAGAATATTAATTGTAATGCCTTTAAAAAAAAAAGAACAGAAAATGTGAGATCAGGAGCATCGCCACCGATAAGCAACAGACCCCCCCCCCCTGGCATCCGCAGTGTAACACATCAACATCGCAGCAAACTGAGTGCGTCATGAAATGCTTCGAGTGGGCGGAAGTTAGGCGCAAGTGCCAAGAGGAGACAAGTCTCGAGGGCAAGGAGATCAAGAACACCATCGTGATCACCTTCTCCTTCCTGGTGGTCTTCACGGCTTTCAACGCCCTCCAGGTATCTATTTATAGAACCATTCATTATGATTGCATGACTGGGTATTTTGACTTACGAATTATGACTTATAATCGTTTTTTTAATTTTTATAATGGTGATTGAATTCCAATGAATGAAACAAAATTTCAAGACATACAATTTATTTATAGAGCTACGTGAAGTAACGTAGCTAGGGTTAGCGCTACCCCCTTCCACGGAAAAAAAACCCCCACTGCAGTTGAACAAAAATGCCACCCCACCGTAAATAACACAAAAAAAAGGGCCGCCAGGGTTGACCCACCCCCCCCCCCATCCCATTTTCGGTACCCCTTCCTACGCCACTGATCATATGATTTCAAATAAGAAGTGTATCAGAGGGATTTTAAAAGAATGAATAACTTTATATGTACAGAATTGTCGAATTGTTTCAAAACCGAAGGGTGTTCTTTTCATTGACGCTAAAACTATTCTGGGGGGGGGGGGGTAAAATCCATCCCTGTGGCGCTAAAGAATGTGAATTGCTTTCTTATGGCTTACCACTTCCTTCCTCTTAAGTCCTAACTGATGCTTTTATTTTCCGTGCTTGGATTCCCCGTTGCTCCCCCCCCCCCCCCCCCCCCCCC
>CAXITT010000964.1:29089-49904 GCA_964033795.1 Lymnaea stagnalis
ATTTCCTGGTTGGTTCCGCCTTCATCCTTTGGTGGTCAGCATAGATTTCCTGGTTGGTTCCGCCTTCATCCTTTGGTGGTCAGCATATATTTTCTGGTTGGTTCCGCCTTCATCCTTTGGTGGTCAGAATATATTTTCTGGTTGGTTCCGCCTTCATCCTTTGGTGGTCAGAATATATTTTCTGGTTGGTTCCGCCTTCATCCTTTGGTGGTCAGAATATATTTTCTTGTTGGTTCCGCCTTCATCCTTTGGTGGTCAGCATAGATTTCCTGGTTGGTTCCGCCTTCATCCTTTGGTGGTCAGAATATATTTTCTGGTTGGTTCCGCCTTCATCCTTTGGTGGTCAGCATAGATTTCCTGGTTGGTTCCGCCTTCATCCTTTGGTGGTCAGAATATATTTTCTGGTTGGTTCCGCCTTCATCCTTTGGTGGTCAGCATATATTTTCTGGTTGGTTCCGCCTTCATCCTTTGGTGGTCAGCATAGATTTCCTGGTTGGTTCCGCCTTCATCCTTTGGTGGTCAGCATATATTTTCTGGTTGGTTCCGCCTTCATCCTTTGGTGGTCAGCATATATTTTCTGGTTGGTTCCGCCTTCATCCTTTGGTGGTCAGCATATATTTTCTGGTTGGTTCCGCCTTCATCCTTTGGTGGTCAGCATATATTTTCTGGTTGGTTCCGCCTTCATCCTTTGGTGGTCAGCATATATTTTCTGGTTGGTTCCGCCTTCATCCTTTGGTGGTCAGCATATATTTTCTGGTTGGTTCCGCCTTCATCCTTTGGTGGTCAGCATATATTTTCTGGTTGGTTCCGCCTTCATCCTTTGGTGGTCAGCATATATTTCCTGGTTGGTTCCGCCTTCATCCTTTGGTGGTCAGCATAGATTTCCTGGTTGGTTCCGCCTTCATCCTTTGGTGGTCAGCATATATTTTCTGGTTGGTTCCGCCTTCATCCTTTGGTGGTCAGCATAGATTTCCTGGTTGTTTCCGCCTTCATCCTTTGGTGGTCAGCATATATTTTCCGGATTTTTTTCCCTCTCCCACGTGTTTAATAGGTTTTCTGACGGGTTTTTTGTATTTTTTGTTTGTTAGGGTCCAAGTTTCACCTGCGTATATTACACCTGGTTTGATTCCGTTTGAATACAGTTTTGTAACTAGTTTTCTTTGTCTGTCTTTGTTTGTTCTTTTACTTTTGAGTATTTTGGGACAGCTGAAGTGTGCCTTGTTTTGGGCCGATGGCAGGAAAAAGTACAAAATAGTTTTGGTCCTTTGGCAGGAAAAAGTACAAAATAGTTTTGGTCCTATGGCACGATAAAGTACAAAATAGTTTTGGTCCTTTGGCAGAATAAAGTACAAAATAGTTTTGGTCCTATGGCAGGATAAAGTAAAAAATAGCTTTTATTGATAAATTTCATCAGACAATAGCTGCCATAAAATCCTGAACTGTTTATAAAATTCATTCATTTCTAAAATTTCTCAATGAATTTCAATGAATATATTTATGCTAATCTCGATTATGTCTAAAGTCTGGATGCTCCGTCCCCAGAACCTCCACAGTTCACTCCACGACGAAGAGAGCCTCGGGCTAGTCTGCCTGTCCATCATCTACTTCACGGCCATTATATCCAGTATCTTCTCGCCCACCATAATCGGACTGATTGGCGCCAAAACAGTCCTGGTGGCCTTCTTCCTGGCCCACAGCGTCTACGTCCTGGCCAACTTCTACCCTTCGTTTGCCACGATGGTGCCCGCGGCAGTGGCTCTGGGCGCCTTTAACGGGCCAGCGTGGACATCCCAGGTATGTGTGGTACACTGTCCCGAATATGTGTGGTGCATGGTCCCAGGTATGTGTGATACATTGTCCCAGGTATGTGTGGCACATTGTCAAGGTATGTGTGGCACATTGTCCCAGGTATGTGTGATACATTGTCCCAGGTATGTGTGACACATTGTCCCAGGTATGTGTGGCACATTGTCCCAGGTATGTGTGACACATTGTCCCAGGTATGTGTGGTGATTGTCCCAGGTATGTGTGGCACATTGTCCCAGGCATGTGTGGCACATTGTCCCAGGTATGTGTGGCACATTGTCCCAGGTATGTGTGACACATTGTCCCAGGCATGTGTGGCACATTGTCCCAGGTATGTGTGGCACATTGTCCCAGGCATGTGTGGCACATTGTCCCAGGTATGTGTGGCACATTGTCCCAGGTATGTGTGGCACATTGTCCCAGGTATGTGTGGCACATTGTCCCAGGTATGTGTGGTGCATTGTTCCACCAGGTATGTGTGGCACATTGTCCCAGGTATGGGTGGCACATTGTCCCAGGTATGTGTGGCACATTGTCCCAGGCATGTGTGGCACATTGTCCCAGGTATGTGTGGCACATTGTCCCAGGTATGTGTGACACATTGTCCCAGGTATGTGTGGCACATTGTCCCAGGTATGTGTGGCACATTGTTCCAGGTATGTGTGGCACATTGTCCCAGGTATGTGTGGCACATTGTCCCAGGTATGTGTGGCACATTGTCCCAGGTGTGTGTGGTGCCTTGTCCAAGCAGTATGTGTGGTATTATTTCGCAAGGTATACATCGTACTATTGTCATATTTATAGGTGCGGTACCTTTTTTCCTTCGTATATTTTGTACTAATGCCCCATCTGTATATGGTATATATCTATATACCATTGTCCCATATACATATATATATATATATGATCATATTAGAAATAATACGAGGTAGAGACACAGTGATATACCAATAAGCCTTAACTTTTCTTGCTGATGAGATAGAAATGTCTATAGAACACGGATACGATAATGAGTAGCGTGCATTGTTCGTGAAAAAAAAAAAAACGTGGATAGGATGTTGTGACGTTTATCATTTGTATCCCTGTAGGGAAATATCCTGATAATGTTTATGACATGTTCAATAAATTTGAAGTAATGAAACGGCAAAAAAAAATAATAATAAAAAAAATAAAAATAAATAAATATAAAAAACTAGAGCTGGTACAGATTAAAATTTTCTTGCTCGATTAATCGATGAAAAAATCGTTAGTTTTCGCAGCCCTAATAATATAAAAATCCAAGTTCAAAGGTTAACTATTCGTCATCCAACGTCTCTCCTCCCCCCGACAGCCCCTGTACATTTCCGCCAACGCGTACTCGTTCTCCAAGAGCTCATCGGCGTCGCCGTACACGATCCTCAGCCGCTTCAACGGCTTCTTCTTCGCCATGTTCGCCACCACGCAGATCGTGGGCAACCTGGTGACCAGCACCGTCATCAGGGACGGGGTGGGAAACAAGAGCGACGAGCTGGTCGTGTTCAAGTACTGCGGCATCGACGACTGTCCCTACAACGAGAACGTCACCGAGGTAAGCCGGTTACTTAAGTAAGACTGGCAATGAGTTAAGCCGGTTACATACGTAAGATTGGCACTGAGGTAAGCCGGTTACATGAGTAAGATTGGCACTGAGGTAAGCCGGTTACTTAAGTAAGACTGGCAATGTGGTAAGCCAGTTACTTAAGCAAGACTGGAACTGAGGGAATAATTTTTTACTGGAATAAATATTTTTTTTTGCTGAAGTAAGCAGGGCTGGTTATAGATATTTTGGCGCCCCATGCATTTCAAAATGTGGCGCCCCAGGCAGTTCTAAACTTTGGCCCACCTGGTAGTTCTAAAGTTTTGCGCCCCAGGCAGTTCTAAACTTTGGCCCACCTGGTAGTTCTAAAGTTTTGCGCCCCAGGCAGTTCTAAACTTTGGCCCACCTGGTAGTTCTAAAGTTTTGCGCCCCAGGCATTTCTAAACGTTGGCATTTTAAAAAGATGCTGCTGGATAATACAGAAGATAAGAGTCTTAAAATATTATTAAAATATAAAAAATCTTAAAATATAAGTATTATTGCGTGAAAAAATGTAATAAACAAAAAGAAATTAAAAATTAGGCATATTTAGATTTGTTAGTAAAATGAAAACAAAAACAAATAAACTAATCTGTTTGATTTTTTTTTTTTGTTGTAATGGGGCGATCCACTAAAATTATTATAAAAAAAGGCCTCCAATGTTTTCAAACAATTACACATTAAAAAAATTATTTTTTGGGGGATGTGTAATTGTTTCATTTGACTAGGTTATCTGTTCCACCAGTCAGCCGCGTTGTTTGTGAAAAGGAATCGGCATGTCACCGAAGATTCGATCAACAGCATCATTAAAACTATTTTTTTTCTTCGTGAATTTCGACTTTCAATTTTATTTGTTTGGGATCAAAATGGCACACTTAGAATTTTTGCGCTCCAGGCTGCTGCCTGCGTGAATTGCCCGTATCTAAGGCCTTGTTCTGGAAGTAAGCATTTTACTCCAGTAGGAATATTACTCGAGTAGGAATGTTACTCAAGTAGGAATGTTCCTCTAGTAGGTTTGTTACTCAAGTAGGAATGCTACTTTAGTAGAACTATTACAGAACTAATCATTTGTTGAAAAAGAAATATTTAACATATGTATCTAAATATTTCATGTGAAATCGTTAAGTTGTTTATTTTTATCCGTGATCAGATCGAAGACCCCGAGGACTGGGTCATCGACATCACCCTGGGGTTCTTCATGGCGTGCGCGCTGTTCGGCCTGGTTCTGGTGTTCTTCCTGCTCACGCCGCTCCCCAGGAGCGAGTGGATCGAGAAGGTCAGCGTCCGGAACACGGTCACCTCCTGTTTCAGCGTCCTGCTGACCACCGACATGCTCCTGCTGGTCCCGTTCATCCTGTTCACATCGGTGGAGCACGCCTTTCTGATGGCCAGCTTTACCAAGGTACGTTGCCGTAAACTCGGCACCATTCTTCTAAATCTGGTTCACCGTAGTTAATCTCCGCGGCTAATATGCAAAGGGTCGCGTTCAAGCCGTGTGAAGGAAATAGTGGGAAAGGGGTTTTGTAAAAGCTTGAAATAGAGAGACAGGACAATAAAAGAAGAACGCTTCGGCTAAGAGCCTTCGTCGGCAGACAGGACAAAGGAAGAAAATGTCTGCTGGGGGAGACTCTCAGTCGAAACGTTATTCTGTTGTTGTCCTGTCTTTCTATTTCAAGCTTCCACACAGCTTGTTCTGCTATTTCCTTATATTTTCCAAGGAGTCTTTCACTTGGAAGCTTCCACATACCTTGTTCTACTATAACCGTCACAAACAAATCCGACCGAATGGGAATCCGGTACCTTTATTTGCTTGTTGATCAACTCACTGTAATGGCTTTCATTTTGTTTCATTTATTTACATATAAACGGAAGAAACATTTAAAAAAAGAATTATCTTCAAATATCTTTATGGTAGAATCTAATAATACCATTTATCGACAAGAATAAATGTGTATTAGAATTAACATAAACATGCGATAATATGAAAATATGTTTTGTTAATGTTTGATATTTAAAAAAATATTTTCATACATATTTTTTGTTTTGTTTTGGGGGGCAGGCTTACGTCACGTGTGCGATAGGAATCCACATGGTGGGCTACGTCATGGCCGCCTACGGGGCAACCACGCCCATCTTCGTCTTCCTGTTCACACGCCTGTCCAAGATCACCGGCCGCTTCCTGCTGCTCACGCTCTCCATGGCGACGCACATCGTCCTGCTTGTCATCCTGTACCACTGGTCGCCGGACGGCGACGACGAGGCGATCATCTTCATCGTCCCCATGGTGTGGGGCGTGGCGGAGAGCATACTACAGGCCCAGGCCAACTGTAAGTTACTTCACGCTTACATTTAGTGAGATCAGTCAACTGACCTATCCGAATTCTATTTTCAGTTCATCAAATAAAACCCCGGTCGGAAATTCAAATCGGGTTTTTTAGACCCTTCCAAACTTTTAGTTTTACCAAATACACGTCTGCTCCGCGAAATAATCAATTCATTTTTGACACCCCCACCCCACACAAACATTTCCCTAACTATCAAATTTACCTTAAATACCAATCCAAGGTCATAAACTGATTTGATAAACCCCAAAACAAATAATAAATTGCACTGCCTACTCAACCCAACATTCAGTGCACTTTAATAATAAGAACACACGAATATTCCGTTTCACGCATGTATTTCCATTCCCACAATCCAAACGGGGTATGAAAAAGTGTATCGGTGTTAGGTTTATTATTTATAGACGCCCTGCAGGTCATCATAGGGGAAATGCAAAAGATTGCGCCATGACGTACACAAATTGACATCTTCTAAACCTTTAAACCTTAAAAATTATTACCAGCCTAAACCTAACCTTATAGTTTATAAACAGCCTGCAGATCATTATACTTGTAGTTTATAAACAGCCTGCAGATCATTATACTTGTAGTTTATAAACAGCCTGCAGATCATTATACTTGTAGTTTATAGACTGCCTGCTCATCATTATGCTTAAAGCATTTCCTCGAAATGCGTCCATTAAGTGGGGGGTATATTTTTTGTGTCTGTTATATAATGAAAACAAGTGAAACGTACCTTTACTATCAAATTCACTTGGTAAACTTCGTCCGTTGGTTTGTCACTGTAATGTTATCGTTAAAAGTCAATCTTCTGGACGTTATGACTGTTTATCTCCTCCCCCCCCCCCCAAACAGCTCTCATCACCATGCTCTACCCGTCTCAGAAGGAACCCGCCTTCGCTAACTTCCACGCGTGGAGGAGCATAGGCTACTGCATCACGTTCGTCAACGCCACCTACCTGTGCATCTCCACCAAGCTCATCCTCTGCATGATCTGCGCGTCGCTGGGGCTCGTCCTGTACATTTTTGTCNTGGGCCCCCCCCCCCCCCCCTGGTTTGAAACTACATTGACAGCGCTTGCCAATGGTTAAGAAAAATGATATATATATATTTTTTAACAAAATAGTTTTTTTGGTTCAACCCAGACGAATCAATATTTATGTGGTTTTTCTCTTCCGTAATGGTGCTTTGACATTAGCTACTGCCCTGGTTCGAATCAAACTTAATGACTTGAAGCACTAAACCATTCAAGCTAACAACTGCTGTCAAATAACGCTATTCTAACATTTAAAAGGAGTTGCGTAGATCAGTTTTACAGAAAAAAAATGAGGCAATTAGTGGAACATAGAGTAAATGTGAGCCTTTTTGAAACAGTTCATTGGCTTAAAAAAAAAAAGCGTAACTTTTGCAGCTTCAGAAAATATGCTGATGAATTATTTTTCTAAGGTGAAAGTACATTTACAAGATCATCATACAAATATCTATAGAAGAAAAGCCAATAAATAAAAAAAAAAGTTTAAAATTTAGCCAAAAAAATGGTGTCTTAATTTTAGCTGATCTCAACTCCGACAGTAGAGGTCCGACACCGACTGATTAGTCTCATTTCCTCATACACTTATTATGCACCTTGTCACAACACCACACGCATCTCAAATTACAAGTCTTCAACTTCAAGCCCGCCAATTAAAATAAACTTTAATTTTTAAAAAAATAAATAAACCAACAGCTAGTGTGTTAATCCTCCCCCTAACGTCTCCACAGATGCGAGAGAAGCTGATTCTCGAAGGACGAGGCTCGATCGTGTCCATCCCCCAGTACGTCGTCCCGAAGGAGGACACGGTCAGCACGACATCGACCAAGAGGACGAGCGTGTCGTCCTTCATGTCCATTCACGTAAGTGCACGTGTGTGCACGCGTGTGTATGTATATGTGCGCGTGTGTATGTATGTGTGCGCGTGTGTATGTATGTGTGCGCGTGTGTGTACGTGTACGCCGTGCAAAGAGTGTCACGAGTTAAAAGCGTGGCCTGTTGTACTCTCGTGCCTGTGATCTCGTGGCACCAGCGGCTCTGCTTTTGGGCATTTCCATTCGGGGGCACATTTGGTGTAAGTGTAAAGGTAACTTCGTTTTCTCTTACTGATTAGCCGGGCACGATACTAAAAATAATTTTTAAACATGATGTTATTCACGCCTCTGTCAAACTGTCTACTAGCAAAAAAAAACTAAACGAATCCTAAAAGGTAACTTCCTTTTCCCTTACTGATTAGCCGGGCCACATACTAAAAATAATTTTTAAACATGATTTTATTCACGCCTCTGTCAAAACGTCCACTAGCAAAAAAAAACTAAACCAATCCTAAGGAGCAAACCCCCCCCCCCCCTCCTTCCTTTTTCTCCCTAACGAACTCACCATTAAATTTGATACTTTTTAATCGGGAAACACAGAGAAACGAAATAATTCAATGAAATATGGTTAGCTTGTCGTGTAATTTTGGGCCTACTGGCAGTTTTTTTAGGCAGGTGTTTTCCCCTTGTGTTAAAGGTCAATTAAGTGCGCTAACTTTGCGTAACGGTAAGTAGTTTGAAATACCATTCGTTTGTCCGCGAGGTGAATGTGCGATCCCTCAGTTGTTTAACAGAAGAAGAGGACGCGATATTGTATCCTATAACTGACCACATTGTCTTAAAACCCTGGGCTGAGAATATTGTAGTTTAGATTTATTAATGCCCACATTTGGGCGTCCCCCCCCCCCCCAACCCCATACCTAAAGTGAACTCAGCTCTGCCACACATTGTCTTAAAACCCTGGGGTTAGAATATTGTAGTTTAGAATTAATAATGCCCACAATTGGGCGTCCCCCCCCCCCCCAACCCCATACCTAAAGTGAACTCAGCTCTGCCAAGCAGCATGGACAGTTTGTAAAGGGAAGTAGTTGATATTCTACTCACTCACCTTTTTAATAGTCTTAATTCTAAGTATTATCCTTAAGCACATAGTGATTGCTATCCAACTTAAATACAAAAAAAAAATGTAACTCTCTATTCCAGGACCGTCTTTCCTTTGACCACATTGAACTGGCCGACGTCATCAAGGAGGCCCAGAACGGCTGGCGGCGGGACGAGACGGGGCTGACCCTGGAGATCACCAAGGTGATGAGCAGCCCTTACCTGCGCGAGTGCAAGGCGACGAAGATGTTCCACACGTGTCCCCCGGACGCCGACACCGCCTGGCCCGGCGACGACGGCCGCACACGGGGGCGCCCACGCGTCCTGCCTCGTTCGCTGTCGGACGGCCACGTCTCTTACTCCAACAACTCTTACCGTCATGGTTCGATGGTCAACAGATCCCGACCAGCGCGCAGCGTATCCACCAGCGGGGTCTCGGAAAAACGCCGGGCCGTCTCCGAGGTCGTTCCTCCGAATTTCGACATCATCCCCGAAGACCTC
This sequence comes from Lymnaea stagnalis, assembly GCA_964033795.1. Lineage (NCBI taxonomy): Eukaryota > Metazoa > Mollusca > Gastropoda > Lymnaeidae > Lymnaea > Lymnaea stagnalis. The sequence continues at coordinate 38,279 of CAXITT010000964.1, forward strand.
TACGAAGACGAGGAGGAGTTCGTTATGCAACGAGAAAAGGACTTCGAAACCGACGACTCCGTGTTTTTAAGTGTCCCGGAATACGACGATACGGACGGACCCCCGCCGGGATTCGACAAACACAATTTTTTCCGGCGTCTTAGCGCCACCCTCCAAACGATCAATCTCGACTCTGGTTCCAGAAGGGGGTCTAATTTTGAAATTACGATCGACACTCCGGAACCAGACTCCGCAACAGGAACCGGAAGGGTCAATTTAGGGTTTGAGCTGGAGGAAGAGTCTAAAACGGAGGAAGGCGGGAGAAATAATGCCAGAGTGTCGTTCAGCTTTGAAACGATTGGCGTGACCGGGTCACCTGCTGTCCACTACACACCAAGTCCTGGTAAAATTCAGCGGCCGTTTTCAGTGGACCAGGTACACATGCATGAACTCAATGAGCGGCGCAACAAATTAGGTCGCATTCGTAAAAATAAGTCTTTCAATGTCCCGTCGGCCGTGACGGATTCCGTGGTTTCCGGAACATCCGCCGCGGCGCACCGTCACAGACCCCATCGTTCAAAGACGCCGTCGTGGGAAAATGGCGTCATTAAATCAAACTTCAAGGTCTTCGGTTTAAAAGGACTCCACAAATTGACAAAGAGGAAACGGAAATCCACCGTCTCCTTGCCGAGCCCGCCAACCGACCATCAACACGATGGCGCGTCAGACGGCGAAGGTCAAATCTCAGACGCCGACAGCGATGGGTTCGTACCGGAAGACGTCGTGGAAGGCGAATCTCCGGTCGTTGCCGACACGGTGCGCAACGGCACTGCGAAAAAACTGAGCCGCATTCCGGTGATGGAGAGCGAGGACGTCAGCTGTATATATTAAATGTACCAGAGAGTTGTCAGCCCTTTGTGGCCTGTCGCCGTGACATTAAAGTGATATTTGGGGTAGTTAGCCCTGGTTGAACACGATATTTTCTATTTTTTTATTCTTTTTTTTTTTTTTTTTGGACTCGATACGTGTGTGAAATTTGAATGGATTCGATTCAATAGGAAGTCACGTGCAGGTTGATCCAGATACCTGGAGTTTGTTTCGTTTTTTAATGGATATTCTGTGATTGGTGTTTTTTTTGATGGACACTNGATGGACACTTTGTCAGATTTTGATTTATCGCTGAGAGTGTGTGTGTGAGAGAGAGAGAGAGGGAGAGATAGAGAGAGAGATGGGGAGAGAGAGAGAGAGAGAGAGATGATGATGGCATAGGGAGAAGAAACAGGGGGTTATGGAGATACACATTTGCCCTTTTCCATCCATCCCTTCGGCGCTACAGCCTATGTAGTGCTTTGGCCTGCCTCACCACATCCTTCCACACCGACCTAAATTTCCCCCCGTCAGTGACAATAAAATCATTATTTAATTATTGGCAAAGCACAGATTTATTTTGTTGCCTCTGTGCCTTCATTTTAAAAAAAATTTTTTTTTTTTTTTTGGTAGTGCCACCACTGCCTTATGACAATACATTGTGAGTTACGAGCAACGTCAATGACGTCTAGAGCCCTGTCCAGTGGTCCAGTGGGCACGTGGAAACAAAATGAAATATCGTCAGGGGGGGCGGCTTCACTATTAGAACGGCAGCATTGACTTTATATCTTTTTTACACGTAGCGACAAACTCATTGACTAGACTTTGTCTTTTCAGTGACATGTTCGGGATTTGATCTACAGGATTTCTTTTTTGGTTGGCATTCGTCCGTCACAGTGGTACGATGGTAAACAATTCGCAGGACGAACTCCACAATGTCTGGGATTATTCTTTTTAGGGATTATAACCTGGTTCCCTACACAACAGGTTTACACAGTAATAATTTGTCAATACATCTCCAGCACGTGTGCAGGCATGTGTAGAGAAAGACACAACCTTTGACAGGTAAAAAGCTGCAACACACGGACCAGCGTCCATAGACAAGGTTGCCAGCACGACACGGACTAGCGTCCATAGACAAGGTTGCCAGCACAACACACGGACAAGCGTCCATAGACAAGGTTGCCAGCACAACACACGGACTAGTGTCTATAGACACGGTTGCCAAGGGCAAGATGCGGACAAGCGTCCATAGACACGGTTGCCAGCACAACACACGGACTAGCGTCCATAGACAAGGTTGCCAGCACGACACGGACTAGCGTCCATAGACAAGGTTGCCAGCACAACACACGGACAAGCGTCCATAGACAAGGTTGCCAGCACAACACACGGACTAGCGTCTATAGACACGGTTGCCAAGGGCAAGATGCGGACAAGCGTCCATAGACACGGTTGCCAGCACAACACACGGACTAGCGTCCATAGACAAGGTTGCCAGCACAACACACGGACAAGCGTCCATAGACACGGTTGCGACATCGAGAGGATATAAAGATTTGGGACGCTACGAATTTTCTTGCCAGATGATTTTGCCGTATCTGTGATCGAGCGAGAAAGTGGTGGAATTTTTGTATTTGTATAAAATTTATTTTTATGTGTTTATTCATATACGGACTTGTTCTTTTAAAATCATGATTTTTATACATATATTTGGGGGGGGGGGGAATCCCCTTTATGGGGCATTCCCCATTTCGGTAACTGTTTTTTGACTTCCAATGCGCATGACAGTTGGCTAAATATAACCTGTGTTAAATTCACCAAGTTTCTTCTGACCTTTTCTTCAAGTTGTAAGCCCCGTTAGACCCTTATAATTGTACATGAATCCCGGACTATGGAAAATGTACCCGCAAATTGCTCACTCACAAAGGGTTCTAAAAATATAATTCATATTAATACATGTTTACGTTAAACCGCGTGGGTAAATTAAGATGATTCTCAAAGAAGTCGGTGGTGACCCCAAAAGAGTAGCATCTGTGATAAGATGAGTGTCTTGATGAATGTGTGGGTTGTCAGGTGATGAATGAGATAGCCTTAAAATTACAAAATTATATTATCGTATTATTTTAAGTCTATTCTGTTTTTGCTTGAAGTGGAAATTGTTTTAAACCAAAAAGAGCCCCGGGGGGGGGGGGTATTAATCGTGGCACCTCTATCCTGATGCGTCGCGTCTAAGCGGCACCCCATCCCCCCCTCCCAATCCTAATAAAGTTCAAGCGGCACACAAAATCCTATTCACAAAGCACCGATGTGATGGATCAGTTGACGTGTTGAGGTGTGTTCAAACAAACTCAGGATAGTAGCAAAGAAAACGAAACTAACTAACTACAATTTTTAAAAAATGCTATATTGAACCGATTGAAAATATTTGCTTAAGACGAGCCCTATTGTTATCGACAGTAAGAACTATTTCCCTGGTGCTCATTTAGTGATAACACAACATAGGTTACCATCGTGCCTGGGGCTCGCAGTTAACGTTTCGTTTATAGACACACTCAAAACAGCCCTAATGTATTATAAAAGACAGCCCTAATGTATTATAAAAGACAGCCCTAATGTATTATAAAAGACAGCCTTAATGTATTATAAATATTTAAGACACCCCCTCCCTTTTTTTTTGTGGTCCATACAAAAGCGCTTTGGAAAGAAAGGAATAATACATATAAAAGACATATTTATTCTGTTAGTCTGTATTAAAATAACATACATTGTATTGACATAATTATTGTTGGTATTATTATTTTGTATTGTTAGAATAATAAATCAATAATAGCAGGAAGAATTGTTGTACTGACAGAATTATTAACTCGATGTGATTATTGTTCTTACTTTGTATAAAAACAAAACACCAACAAACAAACATAATGATCAACGACTTGTATTCGAATATTGTTTTTTTCAACTTAAGCCCAATTGTCTAACACTAACAGCATTACAGTTAGGACTAATGCAGTAGTAGGCAGTAGTGGTTCCAGAATCGAATGCGGATCTTTGAAGGGAATCGATTCTTTTTATTACACTTTATGATCTATAACAATAACACGTGGCCCACAAATTATTTTCTTAGCAGACATAATTTATAATGAAAGTCTACAACCCCCCCCCCCCCACACACACACACATTACACACAAACATTTTTCCCCACTCAAAAACATTGGAAGATGTGAAGGATCTATAAATAAAATCGTGTGCTTGATCACTTACGCTTCTCAAGCACAGCACACTAAAGAACGCATTCGTCACCCACCTTTCTCGGTGCAGACTCGTCGTTGCTCCACTAAGCGTTAGTGGATACATGGAGCGCCATCTGGAGTGCTCCGGGGCTGGGTATTGTTAATAGTAAATTACAAATTGAAGAATAAATCGTTTTTAAAAAAATGAAATAATAGGGCTTTTTTTTTAAAAATAGAATAATAATTTTTCATTGCGAAAGCTTTAGTTGAGGGAGTTAAGCCGTACAAACTATTTAAAGGGGGTTAAACTGTTTTATCTTTCTTGGGTGAGACAGACAATGTCCACTCAGGAATTATTATTTTAGATTTATTCTCCAGCATTCATAATGAAATTGATTTTACACACAAAAAAATATTTAAACAAAATAAAAATATTCACATCTAGAATTTACCAACAACACACTTTGACCATTGTATATGACTTTATTGGATAATATTCTCTACACATAAAATATAATAACTGGTCCACTTTTGGACTGAAACAAAATATTTCTATGCCTGGGTGCAAGATCCACCTCTTCTAACAATCAAGGATTCAAGCTCCTGTGGTCTGATGTACCTCGTACTCTCTCTCTTTCTCTCTTTCTCTATTTCGCAGACTCCCTCCGAACGTCCACATCATCGTCCACTGGGTAGATGTAAGTGTAAGTGTAAGCTGGACGTAACGAAACAGACCTGAAGTCATCTCAAAATTACGTTGTTCTCTGGTGGCGAATCAGTAAAAAAAAAAAAAAAAAAAGGTTCTGTTTGAGTTTGCTGAATCGATCTCTGTACTCGTGCTCTAACGAAACAGACCTGAAGTCATCTCAAAATTACGTTGTTCTCTGGTGGCGAATCAGTAAAAAAAAAAAAAAAAGGTTCTGTTTGAGTTTGCTGAATCGATCTCTGTACTCGTGCTCTCCTTCGACGCCATTGTCAAGTCAACCTTGAAAACGTGCTCACCTCGGCGGACTGGTCAAGTCTTCCCCGGAACACGGGCTCAAGTGGGTCGCCCTAGCCTAGCGTGGGCTGGGCGCGGGACTCTCTAGTCGACTTATCAAGGCTCGAATGATTCTCTCCTCGTCCCCAAAGTCATACATCTGGAACAGGTGCTGCGCTGCCGGAGTCAAAAGGTAAATGGGCGGACCCAGATTTATTCAATCATGATTAAAAAAATGTAAAAAAAAAAAAATTAAAAAAAAAAATAAATAAAAAGTAATGATTAAGTTAAGAGAGAAGAGCATCAACGAAGTGAGCCGGCGTTCTGAACGCAACACTACTTAGGCAACATTTTAATTTCAATTTTGCGTGTGACGCAATTTACGAACTGGCCCCTTAATGATTCAGGGCTCGTTCGTAAATTACGTCACACAAAAAAAATGACTGTTTCAGACCCCCCCCCCACCCCTCTTTTTCCCTCTGGTCACAAATTATTTACACCCCCACCTCCTTTTTTAGTGTCACGTCACCTAATAAAATTCAAAACATAACATAGTTCCCGAAACGATTTAGACCTCAAATTAATGTTTTAAAATTTAATTGAAAAAAGATTTGTCAAAATTAGAACATTTTAGATTCATTTTTGTTGTGACGTCACAAATTTTTGTCACCCCCACCCCCCTGTCACAAAGTTTCCCAAAGTCTTGAAACCCCCTCCCCCCTGAGGGTGACGTAATTTACGAACGACCCCGTAATTTGAAATGATTAACATTTTAGGCGGCCGCCCCACCCCCCCCCCCCCCACCCACCCCACTTTTGTCAACATCAAGAAAACTCTCCGATAGGTGATAGGAGCTTAACTGAATAACAAAATAATCATGGCTGGCTCAAGGTACCGGCGACTCAAGCAGTTGCCCGGGGCGCCATCCGCTTAGGGCGCCATCAACGATCTTCCTAAACAGGAAACATCATTGCATTTGGGCACCATGGAATAAACATAGGAAGTGCAATAAAAAGATTTTCTGGTCTAAAGGCTGGAGATTTTTTTCAACAGTAGCCTAATTATTCATACTGTCCAATACAAGTTAAGAAAAAACAAATTTATTTTTGATTGTTTGTTTTAAAAAAAACAACAACAACGTATAGGTAATAAACTCATGACGTAATCCCCAGTTTTTTCCCTTGCACAAATGTCTATGATGATACTTAAAAGGGGCGCCAAAGGTAAAACTTGCCCGGGAGCGCCAGCAACGTCCAGGCCGGCCCTGAACAGTAGTGTTGCTGTTTCTACATGTTCTTTAAATCCCATGGTTTCCTGCGATTTCTGATGTTTCCGCACTGCGGGTCAAACAAATTCCTTTCGAATCATATTCATTTTAAACGCTTCTCGCTAGAATACTACGCTGTGGGCAGTACTGTTTGACCAAATGTGGGCATTTGATCAAGATTATAAGGCAAAGAAGGCTATTGCACTTCTAGTTTATCTTGACATATTTACACGAGTTTGTTTGTTTTGTTTTTTTTTGTTTTTTTTGCAAAGCTAGGTGAGTGAATCTCCACACCTTGACATCAGACGTGAGTGTTCTATTCATATTCCGACTTCTAAGCTACGCTGTCCGGTTGGAACTTACGTGAAAATGGAGGATTGAATGGTTCCCTCAATGGCTCGAAGTATTCGTGCTTTAAAATCTGTTTACACGAGATCCTTCTCAGGGGTTGGACTTGAAGCATCTACGGATATGATAAGAGGGCGAAACACTGAGAAAGATAGTTATTTAGGGGCCACCACAGACGCGATAGAGATGTGATAGAATCGTGATAGAGATGTGATAGAATCTTGATAGAGACGTTCTATAATCGTGATAGAGACGTGATAGAGGCTTGATAGAAATCGTGATTGAGACGTGATAGAATTGTGATAGAGACGTGATAAATCGTGATAGAGACGTGATAGAATCGTGATAGAGATGTTATAGAGATGTGATTGAGACGCGATAGGGAAAAAAATAGAGACGTGATAGAGACGTAATAGAGACACAACAGAGACGAGATAGAGACGTGTTAGATATGGGATAGCGACTTGACAGAGACGAGACAGAGACGCGATACATACACGATAGAGACACGAAAGAGACAAAAAAGAGACGAAAAAAAAGAGACCTAACAGAGACGCGATACAGACACGACAGAGACGGGAGAGAACCGACGGAGATGCGATACAGACACGATAGAAACATGACAGAGACGAGATAGAGACCTGAGAGAGACTCGATACAGACACGACAGATACACGACTGAGACGAGAGAGAGAGAGACGTAATTTTGGCACATTCACCTTGCTGATGAGATCTGATGCCGATTCCTTGAAATGCTCCGTAAAAACAATTTTCCCATTGTTGACCAACGATATTTGTTTGTCTCTGCTGGGGTGCACGATCGGCCACTGGAATTAAGACAAAACATACAGGGGAAACTGATTTTTATTGTAAAACCTAGACCGATTCCCTCATTCTGTTTCTCACTTCCTCCCAAAATTATATTTCGTTCTCTCCTCTCTTTCCACCCACTCGTTCTATCAATCTTTGTCTCTCACTCAACTTTCTATATCCCTCCCTTTCTTTATCAATCTCTTTCTCCCCCCCTCTCTCTCTCTCTCTCCCTCTCACCTTCCCCACTCACTCTCTTTATTTCTTTAAAATAATACACGATATACTTTTTCCCCAGAAGATAATAAAGGAAAGACTGCATACAAGCAATATGAAGGAAATAGAAGAACAAGTTATGTGAAAGCTTGAAATAGAAAGACAGGACAATAAAAGGAGAACGTTTCGACTAAGAGCCTTCCTCAGCAGACGGGACAAAAAAAAAATTAAAATAATAAGAAGAAAAAGAAAGTAGTTGATAAACGTTATTGGCGACCACTTGAAGTGTCGTAACGACTTCCTAGTTCTCGTTGTTTCTTGTCTGCTGGGGACGGCTTTTGCCGAAACGCTCTTTCTTTTACTGTCAAGTCTTTCTATGTCAAGCGTACACATTCCTTGTTCTTCTCTTTGCTTCCAAACCCGTACTTTCAAAGACTTTCCGTCAGCATGCAAATGTTAAATTGTGATTGTGGCCAGACTTTAGAGCGTACAAGGACAATTCCTTAAAAACACACTTTAGCATCGGTCGATAAATTCCAAATACTTAAGTATACTTTGGTCATTATCAACCATGTGTTCCTTCACTTGCAGTACTTGATCGCCTCTTCTTTTCATTTCCCTTCCCATTAGCTCAGACCAAAGAGATCGTCTAGCTGTTGGTTTCACTTCACATTAGCTCAGACCTACTAGATCATCTAGCTGCTGTTTTCACTTCCCATTAGATCAGACCTACTAGATCATCTAGCTGTTGGTTTCACTTCCCATTAGCTCAGACCTACTAGATCATCTAGCTGTTGGTTTCACTTCCCATTAGCTCAGACCTACTAGATCATCTAGCTGTTGGTTTCACTTCCCATTAGCTCAGACCTACTAGATCATCTAGCAGTTGGTTTCACTTCCCATTAGCTCAGACCTACTAGATCATCTAGCTGTTGGTTTCACTTCCCATTAGCTCAGACCTACTAGATCATCTAGCTGTTGGTTTCACTTCCCGATAGTTCAGACCTACTAGATCAGCGATTCTCAACCTGTGGGTCGCGACCCCATGGGGGTCACACGACCCTTTCCCGGGGGTCGCCTAAGACCATCTGAAAACACTTATAGGCTACAGATACGAAGTAGCAACGAAAATAATTTTGTGGCAGGGGGTCGCCAAAACATGAGGAACTGTATTAAAGGGTCGCAGCATTAGGCAGTTTGAGAACCACTGTAATAGATCAACTAGCTGTTGGTTTCACTTCCCATTAGTTCAGACCAAAGAGATCAACTAGCTATTGATTTTACGCTTCAGTGATTGAGGACCACAGAGCTGACACAAACAGTTACCGTGTTGGACATAATATTGTAGAAGGTCATCCCGAGTTGCCAGATGTCCACAGACAGGGCGTAAGGCTCACCATTCCACACCTGTGGACAGCCAAGGCCAATTAATGAGCTCTGAATGCATGTGCCGCTAGAACCTTCGCATAATAAACTTAGTAGAAGTTACTTGAGAAATGCATAGCTTTAGACACCGACTTTTATTAATCATCACCACAAAAAGCTGCCGTAAAAAAACAAAAAAAAACAACAACAGCCCATTAATTTACTTGTAACGTATTTGGTAACTCAGTAGACGTAACTGGGTCATTGACTAAATAGAAGACTTGATAGATTAACGCCCTTTATTCAATTATTTTATATTTTCACTAAGAACTGAAGAAAAAAAGTGCTACAGATATTTCTTATTAGGAAAGGTGATCTTTTACCTTGCTTTGCTTTGTGACAAAAGTAAGTATCTTGTGTGACAGCATACAAAAAAAATTTTTTTTTAATAAATATATGTACATAATCAATTTATCACATATGTAACGGATACTCACTTCCGGCGGCCTCGTGACGTAGGTGCCACACGCAGCTGTCGTTATGGTTTTGCCGTCCATCTGGATTGATGAGCCGAGGTCGGCGAGGGCCACGTGACCCGATAACAAAATGAGGACGTTTTCGGGCTTAACATCCCTGGGATTGGGGGGGGGGGGAGGGGGGGGAGGAAATACACTACGTCATTGCTGAAGCCATATCGAATTCAGAATAAATATTTATTTTTTGGGTATTTGCCTTAAACTTAAACCAATAGCAAGATAGGGGAGGGGGGGGGGGGGAGGGAGGGGAGGAAATACACTACGTCATTGCTGAAGCCATATCGAATTCAGAATAAATATTTATTTTTTGGGTATGTGCCTTAAACTTAAACCAATAGCAAGATACATATGTGCACAGCTAATGCCACGATCAGTCCCACGAGCTCAGGAGTCCATCATACTCGCTCTGTGAAAGTTGAAAGGCGAGTGATGGACTCACGCATGCACTACTACCAATCACTTACTTTCTTTGTCAGCGTGATGTCATCCTACCTTTAGCAAAAAAAAACAAAACAACACATTGCTGTTAAGAGTATATTCTTCCACGTCTTTTGATAATGCTTGCCTTAATACTTAGGCCCCAAGTGCGTCTACCTAAATATTCTTCCCTGTTCTAGGTGATTCTCCCCCTCACCCCCCCCCCCCCTTTTTTTACTAAAAGTATCTTCATTATCGTGTGATATTTTCTCAAAAAAAAAAAAAAGAAGCAATGACGTTGAGGTACGTTTGACCTGTTTATTGACTGACCTGTGCATTGTCTAACCTGTGCATCAATTGACCTGTGTAATTTTTACTGACCTGTGCATGGACTGACTGGTGAATTGACTGACCTGTGCATTGACTGACCTGAGCATTGACTGATCTGTGCATTAACTGACCTGCACATTAACTGACCTATGTAAGTTTTACTGACCTGTAAGTTTTACTGACCTGTGCATTGACTGACCTGTGCATTGACTGACCTGTGCATTGACTGACCTGTGAATTAACTACCTGCGTAAGTTTTAATGACTTGTACATTGTCTGACCTGTGCATTTACTGACCTGAGCATTGACTGACCTGTGCATGGACTGACCTGTGCATTGACTGACCTGCACATTAACTGACCTGCACATTAACTGACCTGTGTAAGTTTTACTGACCTGTGCATTGACTGACCTGTGCATTTACTGACCTGTGCATTATATTCTTGTCATGAAGAAACCGCAATGCACACGTCATCTCCATGGCGTACAATCTGTGTCACGGAAAGGACAAGAAACATTAGCGGCAGGTCAAGACTTGGAATTTTTTAAATTTATAACAGGTCTGACATAGCAATGCTGTTTAAGAGCTCACTTAACCAGGTATGACCCAGCACATCTATTCAAGAGCTCACAAAGCTGGGTCTGACCTAAAACATCAATCAAAAAACTGACCTCGCCAGTTCTGACCCAAGTCCTCTCACAGCCTGTGTCAAATGATCAAGAGTACGGAAAGGAGCGAATTCCATGAAAATGTAATAGTTCTGAAAAAAACCAAAAAAAAACCCACATTTTTTAGTTCCTTGAAAATGTAATAGTTCAGACAAACACAACAACCCCCATCACAATTTTTAGTCACATCCCAAACTCAAAATAATCGATATGTATTAGTGTCCTTTTTAAATATGTCTAAAAGAACTTTATTGCTTGACACTGGTGGTCGTAGGTAGTTTACTGCCTGGCACAGGTGGTCGTAAGTAGTTTACTGCCTGGCACGGGTGGTCGTAAGTAGTTTACTGCCTGGCACGGGTGGTCGTAAGTAGTTTACTGCCTGGCACGGGTGGTCGTAAGTAGTTTACTGCCTGGCACGGGTGGTCGTAAGTAGTTTACTGCCTGGCACGGGTGGTCGTAAGTAGTTTACTGCCTGGCACGGGTGGTCGTAAGTAGTTTACTGCCTGGCACGGGTGGTCGTAAGTAGTTTACTGCCTGGCACGGGTGGTCGTAAGTAGTTTACTGCCTGGCACAGGTGGTCGTAAGTAGTTTACTGCCTGGCACGGGTGG
>CAXITT010000964.1:102031-165475 GCA_964033795.1 Lymnaea stagnalis
GGGGGGGGGGGGGGGGGGGGGGGGGGGGGGGGGGGGGGGGGTCACTAAGTTCAGTCATTTCTCACGACAACAAAAACTTGTCAGTCTAATAGTCACTCTTACTGTCAAACTTTTCAGGTCAAAATAAAAGGAGTAAAACAGAGTAGGGTTAAACCTGAAAAAATAAACGCAACAAAACAGCGAACGTGTCGGCAGAAAGCCTTCGTCAGTGAACAAAACAACAACAAAAAAACGGTATAAAAATAAAAATAAGAAATAGCACATAGCTGGTAAGTAGTATCTGTGGGCAGCAATAGAAGTGTGGTCAAAACGTGTCAGGTCAAACCTGTCCGGTCAAACTTGTTACGTCAAACCTGTCCAAAAAGCTGCGCTCATGTGCAAACATATAATATACGTACACAAAAAAGCTTTTTTTTCTATATTGATATAAATAGAATCATTCCCGAAAGAGGAAATGGGGAGTTGAAGTGGCGTGAACTAAGCTGGGAGACCGAGTGGTATAAGATGAGAACAATCTCAAGTTCGTGGTCTGGAGTTAAATAACCACCAAAGCCAGGTAAAACAAAAACATCACCAGCACCCCGGGTGTATGGGACTCGTTAACCCCTGGACGGCTGGCGACTCATCAAAGAGAAGGAAACTCTGAATTCAAAACCCGAAGATGGAGTCCCGTAGGCAGACAACGTTGGCACAATGAAACGTTCCGACAACTCCTGCGGCGCCACCGGTGCCAAGCTGTATCATCCAGTGGCGTGGAGAGAGGCGATTTCATGTGTAGGGAACCAGCTTATAATCCTAAAAAGAATAATCACAGGCCTTGTGGATTACGCCCCGCGAAGTCTACACCATCGTCACATGGTGACGGACGAAGGTCAGCCAAAAAAAAAAAATATGAAGAAATGTGAAGGGGTAGATTATTACTTTTTGCATTGTGTGTATACCATACAAAGTTTTTGGCTCATTTCCCACCACAATGCATAAACCGCCTCAAGGCAGTTCTCTCTGTACAACAAATAATATGTGATTGTATTGTTAAGGAATTTGACATGCTTCATCTAGGCCAGTGCTTCTCAAATGGTGGTCCGCTGACCGGCACTGGTCCACGAGCCTTACATTAGAAATTAACAGCCCACATGGATATTTATGGTAACTAATAAATATGGCACCGGTCTCTGGCGCAATATCGAAACGTGTCAACCGGCACACGAAACTTTAAAGTTTGAGAAGCGCTGTTCTAGGCTACGAGAATATCACCGAAAGCTGAAATTACGGTTACTGAGCTGAGATTTCGGCTACAGCTTCTATTTTCGGGTGTTACAATAATTTCCCCGCTGCTACAAATTACAAATAGTGGTCACTTATTTATTACTCGTGTAACATCATGAAGTCACATCAAGGACAATAATTCAATAAAAGAAAAAAATTAAAATCCAATAATTGATTTATTTCCCCTACACCTACATCATTGCTTGAGCCGTCCCTTGATTAAATCATCACCCATGTGTATTGGCCCTGGCCTGCATTCGGATCTATCAATGGCTGTCCGCCTCCATTGGTTCGACATATCTGAGCCTTGGTCTACCTGTTAGCCTTCTGCCACGAAGTTTCTGCCCGTAGATCCATTTTGCTGCTCTACAACCCGACTTCCTCTGCAGGTTTCCTGTCCAACGCAATTTTCCGTTTGAAATTTTGCAGCTACGGGTGGGTCTTCGATTAGTTGATGTATCTCTTGATTTGTATGAATTTCCATAAGCCAGGTACTGCAATGGATGGCGATTATAAAGTTCCTGTAGGTGTTGGTTCCGTCATGTTTCTCTGGAAGTGGTTTGCGATGGTTCCACTGGTGCCCACATGAATGCTTCTCATGACTTTTTCTAATGTGATGTTAAACAGGATACAAGACAGCGAGTCTCCTCGTCTGAGGCCCTGATTAATCGGGAATCTCCTCAAGCACTCTTCCAGAACTTTGATTCTACTTTTACTTTGTTAGGGACTCCCAAGTTCCTGTGATGATTTAGTGCATCACACAGATATTTCCTGTCTACGCTATCATAAGTTGTTTGGCAGTCCAGTAGCGTAGGTGTATGCTCATGTTGTGTTGGTAGCATTTCCCCAGAAGACAGCAAATAGTAAAATTGATATGATCTGTAGTTGCTCTATTCTTTCACAATCCACATTGACAGTCCCTTGGGATCTGTTCACTCTATCTTTCCCCTTTTCTTGCTATTAATTTAGTGATGATTTTGTCTGTTTTTGTTTTTTTGTTCTAATTAAATGGCTTTAATTTTAATGATGCTGCAATTTTTTTTAGTCTCTTTTGTATAGATAACATCTTTAGATAGTGTACAACTATAGATGGATCTGTTGTTGCCGTAGATCGTTAATTTTTAACACTAAAAACGAAGAAATTTCTCAAGGTTGTTTGAATCACAATAAATAAACTGACACATGATGTGCATTAAAACTATTTATTCAAATAAACCATTTAGTAAACATTTGGATGATCTTCTGAGAAACCATTCAACAAAATGTACATGATCAATAAATCAAATACCGGTACTTCTTTTTAAAGTGATACAACGAAATAGTCTGTCTATCCATACAATCAACCTTGATAAATCTGAGGAAAATAGATTTTCAACAACACAGGATGTATTCTTCTTGGGAGAATGTAACTAAGTAAATTAGACTCTTCAAAAAGAAAAAAAAATCTCTTGAGGTGATTCAATATTCTGTATCAGTGGTTCCTAGTCTGGTTGTCAGTGAACAGCAGTGTGAAATTTCAATTAAAAAAAAAAAAAGGTTTTACAATCTGGATAAATCTTAATAAATACCTTGTAAATGATTGTATTTAGAGCAGTTTTTTCCAATTGACAAACATTGATGAGTGATGTAATGAAATGGTGTTTAATTGATGCTGCTCCTAATTAAATTACACTTATATGCCTCTAAATCTTCAATTAATTCTTGACACTGGGCAACTTGTTCATAATAAGTTATTTAAAAAAAATAACTTTTCCCTGAAAGATCAAAGCACAGTAAATCAAGAATGGAAACATTTATCAATAAATGGAAGCAGATGTTTTAGGTGTGATCAGATTTTCTATGAACTCCTGCTATTGCCACTTAAGATTAAATGCTGTTATTGGTTGCCGGAGACTGTTACTGTTACAGGGAGTTAAACAATTTCTTTACTGGAATGTACACTTGACTGATATTGAGCAGTCCTTGGACAAATTGCAAAAAGCATTTTATCATCTAAGGAAGAAACAATCATTTATAATATTTATCGAAGGAGTAAAAAAAAATAAAAATAAAAAAATAAAAAAAAAAAAAAAATAAAATTATATATAAAAAAATAAAAAAAAAAAAAAAAAAAAAAAAAAAGGTTTCTTATGGTACTAGTTAGTGTTCAAAATAACAAACCTCAAATAAAAAGTAGCAGCAAAAGAATTAAATAAAAGGGAGCAAACAAATATTCCAAAGGGAAATAGCTTTAACAAAAATATAATCAAATCTTCAAAAAGTTACCAGTAAATGCCATTGACATAAAACTTCTAATATATGCATACAACTTTCTTTTAAGTGACGATCCCAAACATTTCATGTAAAAATAAATTTAAGCTCCATCAATGCATACTTAAGGGAAAGTTAAATTATATTGACAATCGGCTTAGCGTGAGAAACAAGCTTAAATTTTACATCTTTAAACCAGATTTAGTTCTTCAATGTTAACTCTGCACAAATATCAAACAGCATATCATCAAAAAAAAAATTTAAGTTAAGAAAAGCATCAAGAGGGACAAGAAGGAATTTGTTGATAAACTTGCTAAAGAAGCAGAGGATGCAGCTCACCAGGGGAACATGAGGGAACTGTTTGATACCATTAAGACGCTGTCAGGGAAATTTAGCAAGGTAGAGAGACCAGTGAAGGACAAAATGGGAAACACCATACCAAGTGAGGAGCAACAGAGAGGGAGATGGAAGGAGCACTTTGAAGAGCTCCTGAACAGGCCTGAACCAAGAAATCCACCAGATATCCAACCAGCCGATAATGACCTGCTAATTGACTGTAATAGCCCCACCAAAGAAGAGATTAGCAGGGCCATTAAACAACTCAGAAATGGAAAGGCTGCGGGACCTGATGGCATCCCAGCAGAGGCACTGAAGGCGGACCTGGAAACCAGTGTGGAAATGCTACACCCTCTGTTTATGAAGATATGGGAAGAGGAGCAAGTTCCTTCCGATTGGAAAGAGGGATACCTTATCAAGATCCCAAAGAAGGGAGACTTAAGCTCCTGCTCGAACTACAGAGGGATCACCCTGCTGTCCATCCCAGGAAAGGTTTTCAACCGTGTACTACTTAACAGGATGAAAAACGCTGTAGACCCTCTGTTGCGGGACGAACAAGCCGGCTTTCGCACCAACAGATCCTGCACGGACCAGATAGCGACACTGCGCATCATTCTAGAGCAGTCACTAGAGTGGAACTCGCCGCTCTATGTCAACTTTGTTGACTATGAAAAAGCCTTCGACAGTGTTGACAGGCAAACCCTGTGGAGATTGCTAAGGCATTACGGGGTGCCACAGAAGATTACTGATATAATCAGAAACATGTACGAAGGGATAAACTGCCGAGTTATCCATGGCCAGCAGTTGACAGATGCTTTCCAGGTGAAGACTGGTGTGAGACAAGGTTGCTTGCTGTCACCATTCCTCTTCCTGTTAGCCATTGACTGGGTGATGAAAACATCTACACAGCAGAAAAGAAATGGCATCCAATGGACCTTGTGGGATCAACTGGATGATCTTGACTTTGCTGATGATCTTGCACTTCTTGCACATACCCAACAACAGATGCAGGAGAAAACAAACATTGTCGCAGCCACTTCTGCTAGCATGGGTCTCAACATTCACAAAGGGAAGAGTAAAATCCTCAAGGTTAATGCCACCAGTACATCACCCATTATGCTTGAAGGAGAAGCCCTTGAGGAGGTGGACAGTTTTGTTTACCTTGGCAGCATGGTAGATAAACAAGGTGGTACAGATGCGGACGTCAAAATAAGGATAGGAAAAGCAAGAGCAGCCTTCCAACAACTCAAGAATGTTTGGGTCTCTAACAACTTAGGCAGCAAGTTAAAAGTAAGGATTTTTAACGCTATGGTAAAACCTGTGCTGCTATATGGAGCCGAGACATGGAGAACAACGGCCGTAAACCTGACCAGAATCCAGTCCTTCATCAACAACTGTCTAAGAAGGATTCTCAGAATTCACTGGCCAGACAAAATCAGCAACCAGGAACTGTGGCAGCGGACAAAACAGAAACCCATTGAGGAAGAGATTCTCCAGAAGCGGTGGAGGTGGATTGGTCATACACTAAGAAAACCTGCTTCTAACACAACAAAGCAAGCCCTGAAATGGAACCCACAGGGTAAGCGGAAAAGAGGCCGTCCAAGAAACACTTGGCGCCGAGAATTGGAGACAGACATCAAGAAAATTGGCCATGAATGGAAGATCCTGGAGAAGCTGGCCCAGGATAGAGATGCCTGGAGGTCTCTCGTAGGTGGCCTATGCCCTTGGAGGAACCGCAGACGCCGACGATGATCGGTGGATGCCCCTCATGGACGAGAAGGCTCAACAACAACAACATATCATCAATTTAAAAATTTATTTTAAAAAAATCATCTCATTCCAATAACATAAAGGAAATACAGGTACTATAACAAATTTTTCACTCTTCTTATTCTCTTCCAATACTAAGAGTTATAACATTTTGATAATGTTTAAATAAGGGGTTAATAAACTTTATTGTGCATTGCCCAAACCTCATTTTTTCAAATCATTTAGCCCCATAACACTGCCTCCCTCCTATAGGTTTAAACAGACAAGGAAACGAAATATCTGGAGATAATTTTTCTCAAAACAATAACACACCCCCACCCCAACCCCCCTATGTAATAGCATGAACCCTCCATTCCACAGCACTATGGCTCTGTAAACGCAGCTTATAAACAAAAACTATTGGTATATTTAGCATATCCAACAACAAAATAAAACCAAAACAAAAAACAAACAGTTCATATCCATGAAAATAAATTAATAACATCCACATCCGCCCGATGCTAAAGAACATTGACCCCTCCAGTATAAGCATTGTAGTCCATGTACCAAATCACTGTCCCGTTAATTGGGTTCACACCTAGGATAGGGTACGTGTCGACAGATTTAGATGACTCCAGCTGGTTGACAATATCCCGCTTGTGTTTCCCCGTCACAAAGATGCCGACACGCTTGGCTCTGTTGATCAGGGGCAGTGTCAAGGTCATCCTATGGCTGGTGTCAGACGGGCCGTCAGTGGTGGTGACCACAAAAGTATTGCTGTCCACGTGCACATCCGAGCTGGAAGGGAACAAAGATGCAGTGTGACCGTCTGCCCCAAGACCCAGTACTATGAAATCTAGTTGTGAATTGGGAACAATGTGACGCAGTGAGTCTGCGTAAGCGTGAGCACCGCCCAGCTCTTCATCACACAGCCGACCACCGATATAAACTGGCATGGCGTGAATGTTGGAGTAGGGAATATCCACAAACCTCAGAAGCTCCCTGTCAAGGGTTTGGAAATTTGAGCGTTCGTCTTGATGGGGGACACACCTTTCATCAACCTGCCATACATGAACAGAATGCCAATGGAGATTCGCAAACGACTGTGCCAGCATTCTGAACACTTGCACAAGAGATGTGCCCCCAGAGAATGCTATGTGGAAGGAACCTTTGTTAAGGATTTCGATCTCTGCCATCCGGTCAATATCCCTAGCCAGCAGAAAAGCCAAGTGATCAGTGTGGCTGGTCACGAGTTTACGACCAAGAAAGCTTGCTGGCGTTTGTATGTAGTCCTGCATGACTTCACTGTGGGTGACCACCGACTTGTTGGACAATGATTCTTCTGCATCCTCATCGGTGTGGATATATTCCAACTGACTTTCCTTGACAACAAAGTTGAGCTGACCATTGGGATCAGCCTTTTCATAAATTCTGATTTTCTTGGGTGCACTGACAAGGTAATCCCAGACTTTCCAGGAAAGGATCAAAAGCTTTGTGCTAACAAAATTGTCTTGTTTGCCACCCAGGATGTTTGAAATGATTGATTCATACGCCGGAACATCTCTAACAACAGTACATGGGTAAAAATGCTTGGGGTTCTCCCCGTAAATCACAGACCTTCCAAAAAGTCTTGGGTCTGTTGATTTTAAGAAATTATTGGGACATTCTGGTTCTTGCAAAGACTTGGATGCTAAAATTGAAGGTCTCCTTAAATGTCCATGCCCTATATGGAAAACCAGTTGTTTTGTGTACTTGCGCTCATCAGATGATTCTTCGTTTTCACAATGTGAGATGCAAACATAGTTGTTCTTAAAGACAATCCTGATGAAACTCTCTCTTGTGTCGAGGAGCTTGCCGGACACAAGAATGAAGGGAACATTCCGCCATCTCGGAGAATTGATCTTCACCACAGAGGCAGCGAAAGTGGGAACGTTGTCAGAAGCAGTGCTGTTTGATTCCAGTTTCTGAACAAGGGAAGCGTATTCTGAGAACTGACCAAACAGTGAGTTGTGACGTCTGACCATCTCTATCTGATGGAGCAGTCTCTCTTTGTTCTCCTGGACTTTGGAGCTGTCTCTGAGGTCAGGGGGTAGATCCATAGCAACAAGAGCCAGCAGTTGAGTCAAGTGGTTCTGGTGAATATCTCGCAGTACTCCAAGAGAGTTATAAAGGTGAACTCGATCTGTGATAAATCAAAACTTTGTATGAATAAGAAAAATATACAATATACACTATAAAACCACAAGCTTATCTAATTATTACTGTTATTGCTATGAACAATATAAATGAACTAGTCAAAAATGTATCCCTAATTAGACTAAATTTGTAAAATTGTGTTATGGTAAATTACTAGAAACAGTCCCTCTAAAATGGTTCTTGAGAAAAGTGTGCATTTTTTTATGGTTTCACAAACATCTAAGATGTGTACCTTCAATCCAAACTACATTATGAACTTAGAAAAATAAAAATATTATTTAGTCTGATGCTTATTTTCTACTGCTTTAGTTTCATCGCAGTCCAACCCTCTTACCTTCTACTGATATAGTTTCTTTGAGGAAAATTTCCACTTTTTCAATGTGATCCTTATCTAGAACTTTTTCAATTTCAGGATTTAGAAATCTGTAAACAAGACACTAGTGATACAATTTATTTGTTTAAAATTAAAATTTGTACGCTAAATGTGAAATAAAAAAATATTACAGTGGCGTATTTCAAACTTATGATTAAATTGTAGGGGTGTGCCGGATCCGTTTTTTCCAACCGGATCCAGATTTTCTTATGCCAAATCCGCCGGATCCGGATTCCGGAATAATCCGGATTCCGGAATAATCCGGATTCTGGAATAATCCGGATTCCGGTTTCTCCCGGATTCCTGATTTTGGTACTATTGGTAGATACTTCGGTAAGTCAAGGTGGACTACTACTTTTTGTGTATGGGAATTCGCAATCGGCGCCAAAAAATCCGAGTTTTTAATTTTCCGATGTGTGTGTCTATTTATTATTAAATTAGTACTTTCGATATATATTTGAGTTCCGTTCCATTTGGATAAGTGTCTTACGAGAGACGCCATGTTTCTACGCGTTCGCAGCAGGTCATGCAGCTCGCTCAACCTAATTTCGCCATGGGGTTGGCCACGCCCCCCTTTTAATTGGCGGAAGTTGACGATACTTAGGAAATATTAATTTATTATCACTATTTACATCAAAATAATTGATAACTTGTGTTTCAGAATGCATTTAAAGACATTTAAACTGGAATGTTTTAATTTGAGCTTTAACAACCCGGTAGAATCCATATTATAAATGATCAGAATTTACCGTGTGCAACACGTTGTCATTGGCAACCATTCACAGCCACTTGCATAACTGTATCGTAGTACTACCTCAGAGTTTCATTCATAAGAGTTTGCCGTGTGCAAAAACTATTAAACCATTGGTCAGGGAAAGCTTTAATTAATTATTCATGTGCCAAAGTTGAAAGTTTAAACTAAGTCTAAACAGTATTTTAGTGATAAGGCAGGGAATGCGTTGCCTTATATAAACTATATAGTCATTGCGCATGACGGGATTGGTGGAATGAGATCACAGAATGTGGAGATGCAGTCCATGTTAAAAAATGACAAACCAAGTCGTACTTTAAAAATTCATAACTTTAAAACTACAACAGCTAAAAATATGATTTTGGTGTTATAATTCTTTAAAAAATTACATCTTTTCAACTATGCCATTGGTTTATTTTTACAAAAAGTTTAAATTTTCTTATCAAAGTCCCTACACTATTGGCCACTATTAGCGGTGCTGACTCTAGCCTCTGGTATGTACGGAATATTAAACATTAAACAAGCTCAACGCTCGAAACAATCGATTAATGTATCGTGATCGTGTGGAATTCGGGAAAGAGAATTACTTTTATTTCAGATTATGATCCGGTGAGTCACAAAATCTGGCAAATTCCGAAATCCGGTATATTCCGGATTCCGGTTGTTCCGGATACATGTGCCGGATTTCACCGGATAGTGCAAAATCCGGCGGAACCGGATTCCGGCACACCCCTATTAAATTGATGATGCAGGAATAGCAGCTAAGAAATAGAAGGGCTATTAAATAATTCTTACAGAGTTAGCATAAAACTTTATCAACTTAAAGTATCTGGTCTAAATGGACATAACATGTAAAAAAAATAAATTATTACGTCTTAAATGAGTAGTTGATAAACAGAAAGTACCTGAATGGAAGAATAGCTTTTACCACGGGTTTACCAAGAAAGTGGTCAACTCTATAGATTTCCTCCTCACTGTACAGATTTAATATTTTTTTGGACATTGATTCAGCATCAGCTTTGTCCAGGCCAAATGGTTTCTCTAGAGCAACTTTAATGGCGACTTTCTCCTCACGAAGTGCATGGCAATGTTTATTCAAGTTTTGCAGAACTGATTCATAAGCAGATGGTGCAATTGCCATATAAAATAAAATCTCCTTTTTAGTTCCAGGATCAGTGAGAGAAAATTTATTGATTATTTGGGAACATAATCCAATGAAGTTTTCTTCATTTCGCAGAGGTGCATAAATAACTTTCCTCAAGAATTCCAATTTATGCTGTTTGCAAAGAGCAGCAAGTAACTTATCTTTATCTTCTCCACTCTCTTCATCACATGTGAGATTATTGTTAAGAATTCTATTCAAAACTATATTTCCTTCTTCTTGCCCTTGACGTGCTGCAGTGAAGAAATCAAATGTTAAATTTGCAATGGCTGGGACATTTTCCCCCATAGGGTCACTCAAATGAACTCTGTCTAAAGCAGCATTATATACATTAAATATTCCTTGCCAAAGATACTTTGTAGCCAAGTCCCCTGTTCCTCCTACCAGAACTATGATGGTGTGTTGATTGGTAACATCTGTTGATCTCCCCTCAAGAATCAATGGGAAAAACAAAAAACAAATGAGAGCTGCCAGTGCCATTTATGGATATACCTGAAATAAATATCAGATAAGTTTTTAACGTTGCCAATTCCTAGTTACTTCAATTTTTTGTGTGCTTAAGTCAAGTTAGGTTCCAAGTAAAAACTTATGATCTAATGAAAATGGTACATTCTTTAAAAAATAAAAAAAAGAAGATAATTCAGCACAGTCTATAAACAGATTTTTATATAGTAACTGGTCTTCAATCTGATTAGCACCATGACATTATTGGTGGCCACGCGAAAGCAGCGATCTCCCCTCTGGGTTTGTACAAAAATTACCATTACAACTTAATATTCATTTTCATTAGTCATAGTCATTAGTACTAAAGACCTAACTAACTTATTCATTGAAAAAAAAAACATTTCCGGGAATCTATATTTCGACCTGTAATTTACAGGTCGTAACTGTAATGTAGTGTAGATACTTCGATAAAACAAGGGAGACTACTACTTTTTTGTATCGGAAATAAGCGTCGGCGCCGAAAAATCCGAGTTTTTAATTTTCCGATGTGTGTGTCTATTTATTATTAAATTAGTTCTTTCCACATATATTTGAGTTCCGTTTCCGGCCTTATAATTTGGAAGACATCTTGGCCTACATTTCCATCCAACTATTTTGCTTTTTTCAATCGAACTTCATTTTGAAAATCTTTGTTATATATAAGGCATCTTCGAATACAAAATTTTTTGTGAAATAAAAGGAACATGTCTTTCATATTAAATCGTGTAAGGCATTAGATATTGATATATATCTGTGCCAATTCTCATTGATGTAGGTAGTGTCCCACGTTCGCTACGCTTCTCCCAGTGACCCATATCACCATAAGGGGGCTCCGCCTTATTTCGACATGGCGTGGGCCACGCCCCCTTTTTAATGGCGGAAGTTGCCGATACTTAGGAAATATTTAATTATTACCACTATATACATCAAAATATTTTATATTTTGTGTTTCAGAATGCATTTTGAAGACATTTAAACTGGAAATGTTTTAATTTGAGCTTTAAAAACCCTGCAGAGTCCATATTATAAATGATCAGAATTTTCCGTGTGCAACACGTTGTCATTGGCAACCATTCACAGCCACTTGCATAACGGCTATATCGTAGTACTATCTCAGAGTTTCATTCATAAGAGTTTGCCGTGTGCAAAAACTATTAAACCATTGGTCAGGGAAAGCTTTAATTAATTATTCATGTGCCAAAGTTGAAAGTTTAAAATAAGTCTACCCTAAACAGTATTTTAGTGATAGGGAATGCGTTGCCTTATATAAACTATATAGTCATTGCGCATGACGCGATCAGTGGAATGAGGTCACAGAATGTGGAGATGAAGTCCATGTTAAAAAAGGACAAACCAAGTCGTACTTTAAAAATTCATAACTTTAAAACTACAACAGCTAAAAATATGATTTTGGTGTTATAATTCTGTTTAAAATTAGCTCTATTCAACTGTGCCATTGGTTTATTTTTAAAAAATGTTTACATTTTTGACCAAAGTATCTAATGTTACATTGTGATAAAGTGTACTGTGAGATTATTACTTTTGAGTCAAAATATAAATGTATCTAGACCCTATACTTCCATAAATGAGCTTATATTTCCAAAAACTAAGCACACTGAATTTCATTTACCTTTACTCAAACTTGAAGTAAGTGTTTCTAGGAAATTAATAAAGAAATTTTTTTCAAGAAAAACAAGGACGGATAATCAAAAGATAGGGCGCAGCCATTTTGTAAGATTAAAAAACAAATGTTTTGGATGCATATGTAGTGGAACAAAACAATAATCTAAGCAACAATAAAACGGACATTTCATATTGAGCAAAAATATATATTATTTATTTACTTGCCTACCAAAAAAAAAACAACTGAAATTAGCGTATTTATTGCAAAATTAAAAAAAACAAAAAACTTTTAAATTTATACGATTTAACCTGTTAATTATTATTAATTTTAAAAAAATGAATTAAAATTTAAACAAAACAAAATCAAGAAGGCCAAAGTAAAATTGGCAAGTAAGTGCCTAAATTAATAAAGTGAAAGTCATAAACTTACACTTATTTTAGTTTGCTAAAATAAAACCTTAAAGCCAATTAAAAGTAAAGTTAAATATTAGATACTAATTTCGGCTTACCCTAAATTCACTAAATTGAGTGGACATTGTTTAAAAAATTGTAATATTTTACGACATAGTAGTATAGTAATTTTAGTTTTAGTTATGATTTTAGTAGACTTAGGCTTAGGACTTAACTGTAACTTATAACTTAACCTATGAATTATAATTTAGTAATTAAGCATAAAAAATGCCATTCAATTATAAAGTAAGTAAAGTAATTGTAATAATATGTAATTATAGGTGACCTTAGCCTTAGGGTTGGTGCACATATTATATTATAATTTATTAAAATTAATATACAAATTTATATAATGCTACTACTAATACCTATAGTATCAGTATATGATTATAGTATACATTATATATAATAATAGGCTACATATACTTTATTAGACTATACTTTATATAATTATTAAAATTAAAAATTAAATTGTAAATCATGACATTTTTTAATTATTTTTGGCACTCCTCCGAGCCCGGTCCCAAATTCAAAACCCTGACCCTAGTAAAACACATAGAATGGATTGGAAACCATCCATGATCCATGGCCTGTTCAACCTTGTTGAACTTGAAACTAATTCTGACACTCAATTCTGTAAATGTTTCTGTAGTTTACAATGATTCCCCTAGTTTCCCCTAGTTTCAATGCTTCCGAAATGCATAACATGTTTGGATTTTACTTCATACTTTGTAAGCCCAATAGAATATCATTATGATGATTTTTTATGTGGCAAGCCCACAGTCTGCAAAAAATGACCTGGTGTGTATACTGCAGGTCCTTCACTGATGGCATTTCCATCAGTAACTATCAGGTGACAATGCACATCAGATTAAATGCATAAGACATTGATTGACAATTATGAGATGGTGTTCAGCGCAAAAGCATGCTGTCTTACAGTGCCTTCAGCGTTGAGTCATAAATTTGCAGAATGTTTCCTGGCAAAAAATTATGTACAAAATGATCCAGTGATTGCGTTCTGATGGTCATGGTATTGTTTATTTTATATTACTACAAGCAACTAGTCTGCAAGAAAGCTTCATTCATTTAGAATCCTGGACATTACATCATAAATTATCAGGGCCACCTGAGACTTTCTAATGAAAAGTATATTATTTGACATTTGGGACTGTCTTTCTGAGGATTTCCCATTTTTGACCCACTCCCTACCACTTATTAACGTTATGTAACAAAATTCTGTTGACCACCTTCATATATTCTATAACATTTATTGCAAAACAACCCCCTCGCCAATAAACCATTGTCATACTAGTCATAGGTACAAAAATTTAATTTTGACAACTTTTGCTGTTTACAAATTTGTAATTAAATACCAGTATTCAGTCCTGTAAGATTTCAGGAAAACTGTTAAGACTAGAACTAATAAAATGTGCCTTTAAAATTTTGCAAATTTACTTGAAAAAATTAACTAATCAAGATTTAATGCATAAAAATAAGAATTAATTGCAAAAAAAAAAAACCTACACAAATAGAAAAAAAAAGTTAAATAACAATTCCCCAAACCCCCCCCCCCCCCCCTTTCCCCCCACAGTAGTTGTTTAACTAAAATATTTATTATATTAAAAAGTTTAATATATACAATTAATGTATTAAAATGGTATCTCATTAAAAACATTTTTAACATTTCAGATAAAGAAATGGCTGAAAGTATAATAGAAAAACTAAATGGAGCTTTTAAATTGTTGTCAACTGAAATGAAAGGTAATTCATATGTTCATTCAAAGAAAGAAGCATGATGACGTGACCATGATATCAAGAAAATTTTTCTCAAACATCTCATTCACTAAAAAAAAACAACTAGAAAACAAAGTCTTGTGCAATGTTGAGGTGTAATTTGTTTGTATGCAGCATTGAACCAGATCCTATGCTAAAAATATCTCCTCCGAACAAAAGATTTTTGTAGACACATCTCTGAACTGCTCTTAATCATAATCATAAACCGATTGCAATTGTATCCTAAAAAATTATTTTTTTAAGGCCAAGAACTAAAATTTTTAAAAAGATTTTAGAAAAACCCCATAGTAATATGCATGAACACACTATTCAGTGTTCCCTTATACTTGAGGTGTAGTAGGTAAAATAATCATGCACAAAAAATCTTCAAGATAACACAAAGCCAAAGATTTACTTTGAAAAGAAAAATACCTTTAAGAAGAACATTCTAATAGAAACTTATTAAAGTCTAGATGCTAATGGAATTAAACATCACAATGAGCGTAACCTGTAATGTATCTTATATCAGATTGGTATCCTGTAATAGAAACACTTGATGCTCCACCAGACTCTTTGAATTTTCATAGAAAATATGTCTCCCAGAACAGACCTGTTGTCATAAGAAACGCAGTAACTCATTGGCCAGCTCTGACCCGATGGTCCGAGAAGTACTTCAGGTAAGGATCTTTGATTCTATGAATAGGACAGTTTTCCCCAAATAACTTGAATTGATCTTTGAAGCCTACTCTAATTTTTTTTAAAATGCTCTGTATTTTATTTGACCATAAGGGCCAGGAGAAGTCTTGTCTTGACTTACCTACTTCCCAGCCCAGGATTTTATAGTTATATTGATAAGTTCTTTTGGGCTTTTTATGATTTAGATAGGAACTCTAATTGATTTTACAGAGTATTGAATGAAGTTTGATTCAGTAAAGTATCGCCCCTGCCATAATTCTTGATCGCTGACGTTTCCAACCTTTTTAAAAATATATCACACATCATGCTCTGATTAACTTTCTATTTTATCATGATGAGATGCCAAATTTAATCTGAGGCTGTGTTGATTTTTGTTTTCTTGCAGGGACACAATTGGTGATGCCACGGTGACGGTTGCGGTGACACCTAATGGCTATGCAGATGCTATCTACAAGGGTAAATTTGTTATGCCAGAGGAGCGCAAGATCTGTATGTCCGAGTTCTTAAATGTCTTATTTAGTCCGGAGGAAGAACGTAAATCGAAAGGTGTTTTTTACATCCAAAAACAGAACTCCAATCTGAATGATGAATTTTCAACTTTAATGAAAGATGTAGATCCACATGTTAAATTTGGGACGGAGGCATTTGGTAAGTAGGTTATTTAAAAAAAAAAATCCTTAATATGTTTTTTGTGAAACTGAAGTTAATCAACTTGTTAAATAAATGTATTATTATTTGATAAAATATGTTATAAATAAAGATGTTGTTTCATTTTATTTTTTATTTATCAATTTATTTTACACCATGAAAGCACGGGAAAAAAAGGACATTATTCCAGGGATTCGGAGTCTTACAAGTATCTCATAATACACATATAATTATAAGGTTTAAATACAAAATAATTTAACAAACCACAAACCTGTGCATTACATCATTCTTCCAGATTAGAATGTTTCAAGAAAATTTTAGTCTCTATCACTGGTTTGTGTTGATATAAACTTGACCTTTTTTTTATATGTTTGTTCTTTTAATAAGAGCTCACCTGTTTTAAAATGTATTTTCTTTGTTCATGTGGTAAGCATAGACATGTAATTAACTGTGATTGAAAGGGTGGGAAAAATGACTTTAATGCTCTATTAGATGTCGAGCCTCATGAGCAAACTTATTAATGCTTTACTAGGTGCTGAGCCTGATGCAGTCAACTTTTGGATGGGTGATGAAAGAGCTGTAACCTCAAGTAAGAAATGTCACTGGTGAAGAAATTTTTTATGAAGAAATAAGCGGCAATATTGGTAGGCAATTGTCACTTTCACCTGATAGCATTTAATATTAATGACTATTATGTACGAAAAAAAAGAGAGTCTGTTAAATTGGAAGTATTCAAGTGGTTGAAAAATTAATCTCATTACAAAAAAAAAAAAATAATAACAAGTACAAATAAATAAATGTAACAGTACCAAGGGGTGAAATGTGTTGGCGAGTAGAGCACAATTTTAAATTTCTTTAGAATATAGGAAATGAGGTCTTGACAACTATAGCTTTATTTTTTCTAAAAGTAGGGTAGTAAAAGCAGAAAATGTTTAAAAAAGGGACACTATAAGAACAATCAAGTTAAGTACACGAGCGAAATAATTAAGAATAAGTTTTGCTCTCTGCAAGTAGGCTTGTTGATTTAAATCCAACGGTCAGAATGGGCCACTTCGATGCAGCAGTTGTGTGAACACACAGGAGAACAATAACATCATTATTTGTCTTCTGCTGTCATACTAGCAGAGAGAATAAGAGAGCGCCATGTACACCAGATGGTAAAGACAAAGGAGATTATGTCAAATCTTATAAAACCGCTGGCACAATTCCTGTCCTTTTGGATGGCACATCTGGGGTGCAATAGCATAGGGAGCATCTTTGCTGACCCTGACACTATTCACTTCACACTGCTTGAAGCAGACCCTCATATATTTTCCAAAAATAATAACGTGGATATTGTGTGGGATGATTTGTTATTTCATTTCCTAAAATAATAATGTGGATATTGTGTTAGATGAGTTATTTCCTAAAATAATGTGGATATTGTGTGGGATGATTTATTTCTAATATAATAATATGGGTATTGTGTGGGATGATTTGTTATTTCCTAAAATAATAATGTGGATATTTTGTGGGATGAGTTATTATTTCCTAAAATAATAACATGGATATTATGTGGGATGATTTGCTACATCTTTTAGAAATGCTTGAATGCTAAAAAAATATCTTTACATTGTCAGTGCACAGAGACCATTATGAGAACCTGTACTGTGTAGTGTCTGGACAAAAAACATTCACTTTACTTTCACCAACTGATCTTCCCTTCATACCTTATGGCAAGTTCCTTAATTTTATTTCCTCACAACCTGCATACTTTGTGATGTTGTTTTAATGTAATGTAACAGTATTTTTTTTTTTTTTAAATGTTCCAAAAATTTCAAATGTTGGGGGGAAAAAAAGATACCAAACTTCCATTTAAAAACTTTGCAAAGATTGTATAAGAAAATAATTCCTGATTCTTCATCTAACCTGATACGGAAAGCTGATACCTATAATTAAAAGACTTAATTTTTTTGTGTGCATAGTTTCTTGTTTGCTCATGATAATTTAGACCTCAGTAAACAACCTAATTTCTCAGTTAGTAAAGTTTGTGGTATATGCATATACACATGTATCAGTAATTAGTTCTTGACATGTAATATTATATTAAACTCAACTCACAGAAAGCTGTAACTCTGCTGTGTACAAAGAAAATATGCAAGGCGGCTTTGACATTGTGGATGTGGATGAGAATGGTGGAGGCAATAGCATGGTAAGCTGAGCGTTTCACATACTGTTGGTACACTACTGCTGAAATAACATGGCCGCTTATCTGTATACATTCTTTGTCTGAAGGGTTTAAATTTAATAAGTCACTTTAGCAAAATGTTTTTATAAAGGATGAGGGAAATGGTTAGCCCTGGATACAAATGAGAAAGCGTATGACTATGAATTTTACATGTAACGTAATTTTAAAAAATCCATCTTGTCACGATTAAATTTAAATGAAAATCTAAATTACTGTGTTTTTTGGTGTATAATACGCACTTTTTCTCCATGAAAATCGGGGGCAAATCATGTGTTTAATTTTTTTTCCTAAAATTTCCTTCTTAAATTGAGGTGTGTGTTATACGCGAGGGCGTGTTATACATCAATAAATATGGTATATGTCAATAAGTTAAATGAATTAGAAAGTGGTAGACTGAGACTCAATGATGCAAAACACTTGATTTCTCAACAATTTGAGGTTCATTAGCTTCAGGGTGGACTAAATTATTTGATTTTTACAACTTTTTGAAGAACTTTATCTGAATCTTTAAAAAAAAAAAAAAGATTCACTTAAGTTAAATATAATGGTATGGATTCTGGATGGTACTGTTTTGGACAGAAATGGTTTCTAAACAAATAGATTGTGCCACAGTAGTTAAATGAATGTCTCAAGAGCAATACAAGTCCACACACGCTCTCTGGTCATCAAGTTAACAATTTGTATACAATTAAATCCTTTCTTGTACTTGTACATCTGTGATCACCCTGTTCTTATAATATATACTCCCACGAATGAAGCGTTATGTGACTTGCAGGTATCATGGATAGCTGTTGACCCGTTGAACCCTGATCTGGACAAGTATCCGCAGTATGCTCATGCCAGACCCCTAACGGTCACAATAAATCCGGGGGAGACTCTGTACCTGCCCTCCCTGTGGTTTCACCATGTTCAGCAATCCCATGGTTGTATCGCAAGTAAGTCATGTTAAAATTATTCTAAATATTAGTAAAAATGAGCATCGGGGTGTTGGTAAAATCCCCAGTTAAAAAAATTGATTGATGGCAATCTGTATTTGATAGAACTGTGAGAATAAATGTAACAGGAAGTGTAAGAGTTACACAAGAAAAAAGTTAGGCAAATAAAAAAAGTTTTAAGCTTTGGGGTTTAGAAAGGAAAAAAACAACTTTATAAATTAAAATGTAGGTACAACTTGGCAAAAAGTCAATCCATGATATTGATAAAAATGCTTTGCTTTTTGGTCCAATTTTAGTCAACTACTGGTATGACATGGAGTTTGACATTAAATGGGCTTACTACAAATTCTTGGAGACAATTTCATCAAGTCAGCAGTTCTGATATGCAAGGGGACAGAAACAATGAACAGTATGTGGATGGAGCCTTTATGTAGATGTTTGACTAACAGACTGGTAGTAGATGGTCGAGTTAATAGAACCTGTATGTAGATGGTTGAATCAACAGCATCTGGGTGTAAATGTTAATGGAAGCTGGATGTAGATGATTGAGTTAGCAGAACCTGGATGTGGATGGTCGAGTTAACAGAATCTGGATGTTTGAGTTAACATAATCTGGATGTGGATGGTTGAGTTAATAGAGTATGTTTAATTGTGTGATTGGCGTTTCAGGAGATGCATTTAAATTTTTATTTTATAAGGTTTTAAATGTACTAAGA
Source organism: Lymnaea stagnalis (assembly GCA_964033795.1). Lineage (NCBI taxonomy): Eukaryota > Metazoa > Mollusca > Gastropoda > Lymnaeidae > Lymnaea > Lymnaea stagnalis. The sequence goes on from CAXITT010000964.1 coordinate 121,666, forward strand.
ATTCAAAATTATATTTATATATATTTATTATTAAAAGATAATGATTAACACAAAGCAAATGGTTTTTAATTTTGGTTGCTTCTTTGCAAACTGTTTATTAACTGTTGAAGCATTTATCATTAGAACAAAATATTTTTTAACAAGTTGAAAATCATTGATATTTTTTACATCAATCAAAACTAATTTAAAATACTGGGTAAATAGATCCTTGAGAACTCATTAAACTCGATTAACATAATGAAAGGCAATGTCAGAGGTTGTGTTGAGAACCTCCAAAATATCACACTCACACACACACACACAAAATAAAACCGCATCACTTTTGTGCATTTGATTGCATCATTGGAGCTAATGCAAACTGTGCAGCATCTCTGACTTCCGTGATCTGTTTCACCGCCTCATGTTCGGGTGTGTACAGGCTGGTAAACAGACCCAGGCATTGCTCAGCTAAGGGCAGGCACTCTCTGAATCGTTCTGCGTTAAACAAAACTTCAGCCAGTTTCTGCAGTTCATGGGAGTACTCCACACTCTTGTCACCGTACATTTGCTCAGCAAACTTGATGCTGGAAAAGAGGTGGTCGGCTGAGGTGCTGTAGTCCCCTTAAAGATACAAATAATGTGATTTTTCACTGATTTATCAAATTATATTCTAGGGTATTCAAACAAATGGGATCATGAATTCTTAATTATTATATGTTAATTTTTAGTTTTGCATGAACTTTAAAACGCATGCATTTTCATTTCATTCCTAGCTTTATAAAAAGCTTATATTAGGAAAAAGCAAGCTTTGATGAAATGAAGAAATTCAACTGCGTCCTATAGTATTAGTATTTCTGAGTTAATTGCTCAAAGGAGATGGTTAATGAATTCCAGTACGATAAATCAAATCAATTACCAAGCGTTGCACTGTATTAGCGATTGGGTACTTTAAAGGGTAATAGTAAGAGGTCATACAAGTCCTAAAATTACAGCAATACATTGACTTAACCTCCCTCCCTCCCTGTCTAAAAGTGCCAGTGTCGAAAATGTCAAGTGTTTACTCTGTTTAATTAAAAAAAAATTTTTTCAATTACGAAAAAATACAAGAGACAACCGTCACCATCAAAGAAGACATAACAACATACCGATGCTTGCAAAGCACCTGGCTAACGCATCATCCACTATGGCCAGGTCTCGGTGGTCCTTGTAGAGAAACTCTTTCCGCTGTTTTTGACATTCTTTAAAAACAGTTATTGCCCCTGACAAACGTCAAAGAAATCATGGTAAAAAAAATCATAAGTTTGAATTTAAAAATGTATTTATTCAATATTTCAATTATTTACAGTTTGACAGATGACACTTGAGATCCGAGATGAATGTTTTTTTTTTTTTTTGCTGCTGCTAGATTAGTAGCATACTACTAATAATACTAATACTAATAATGAATATTTTCCGTGCAGTTTTTGTCATTAAAATTTTTTTTAAAATTATGTTTCAAATGAAAGAGTACAAATTATTAAAATCATGTAAAGATTTGTATATTAACAATTAACACACCACTACAATGAGATGGAGATGAGATGCTTCAGAAGTATTTTTGGCATCTGCTATAGGGACCATATCTCCAATGATACAGTGAAAGAAAGGGTTTGTCAGGCAATGGGGAGTACGATGACCTACTGGTGACTGTGAAAAAACGCAAACTACAATGGTACGGCCACGTAATAAGGAAACAAGGGCTTGTAGTTTAAACATCATACGATGGTCCTAACATTGTACTATTAACATCTGTGACAAGTGGTATTGTACAAAAAAATTCCCTTAATCAGTTTTTATTACTGTAACATTTCAAGCCAGAGTTACCTTCCCATTCTTGTGATGTCATTAGCTGAATGCCTCTAGCGAACAATTTTCCTGTTTGACCAACAAGTCCCCTGAGAGCGGTCAGGGTTTGCTCGTCTATCGACTGACCACAAACTTTGCAGTTTTTTTCAGTCAAAATACCAGCACAATAGGTACATTTTAAAGCCTGAAAGATGAAATATAACTTATAGAGTGGAGGATCATTGTATTAATAAAGACAACTGAATTGCCTAAAGATAAAAATGCAACAAGTTTAATGGTTGATTCTTTACATCTCTAATGATTATGTCGGGTTCATAGTGAAGTTGTCATTAGTCAATGTTTGACTTGCCTGCAGAGTGCTTAGACTCATCTCCTCCAGTTATAATAAAGTATAATTTCTTTTTTTTTAACAAACTCAGTCCATTTTATTGTTTAATTAATGAAAGAGCCCTTTGTGTTACCAAACTGGTGATTTTGAGAAATGAAGTTGATAGTTAACTAACACCAAACAGTGATTTACACAAGAATGGAGCTTTTTTTTTTTTGAGGGAATGGTGAGGAATAAGGCTACCAGCGACAAGGCCAGAGCAGGTTTAAAGCTGCTGCAAATTCAGGTCATGTATGACTTTATAAGCATTTCAAGTGTTTCTGACTTATATATTATGGTTAATGAGCTCACCCCAAATCTCTCGTTTGAAACATCCCCATCACAACATGGAGGGCAGCAACAGTCAAAGTGATACTGAGATCTCAAGATTTCCTGTCTTTCTTCTCTTCTCATACGACAATGATGAGGACCTGCACAATTTTTTTACGTTGATCAGTTTCTTGTTTCACATTAAAAGAAAGTAATCCCAAGAAATCACATTAGGTGGGAGTAGAACACTTGTCACGTTCAGCAATTTCCGGGGTGTAATTCATTTTAATTTTTGTAGTAACTTCTCTTATATATAAAAGCTGAACTATATTTCAGTCTTCTTCGCCTGCAAAACGTCTCTTTCTCAGATCCCCATAAATAAGTAAATAATTAAGTTAGACAACTCACCATAGCAGTTATAAATTTCCTCCCCTTTATTTACATCCATAACTGTTTTCACAACTAAGATATCACCAATGAAACTGCAAGGGGGGGGGGGGGGGGGGGCAAAAAAAATTATTAATATTTTGTTTAACCGCATTATTGCTTCTGTATATTTATTCTACTGCTGTGTTTTGTAATAGTTATAGGCATTTGATATAGGTTTGTTTACATATTACGGAAAAAATCTAAGTATTTAGCATAGGCAGCTCCAGTAGAATCTTTTTATGTGTTTTTGTAGATCATCAAATGTTCAAAACAACAGAATGACACATTTAAGATAAGATATGATTATTTTATTTTAAAAAAAAAATTATTGATCCAAATATATGAAAAGGTTTTTTGTACATTTTCATTTTCAGCACATAAATAATTATCTTATAAGTTAGCTAATCTCTGGTGGCAATACCTATGGCATAATGAGCCATATCGAAAATTTCTACTATAAAAGATCTATAACATACATAAACATTTTTTTTTAATAATACGAGCCATTAATTCATTATTTAACCATAATTACAAGTACTAATAGTATTGGTCTGTATAAAATACTTTAAAAACTTGAAACCGGAGGTCCTGCTATTGTAAGCTTGTGAAGCAAGTTTGTTGACTGTCATTCTGACCAGACGGCCAAAAATTAAATTTTTTGTTGGGCCATGTACTTGCTGATTCAGATGGCACCAGCTGTTCCTTTGATTTATAGATTTTAATTGTGGTTAGCTATACATAATGGCTGGGTAGTTCTTGCTGTTCAATAAACACTAGACTTACATTATCATAACTTTATAATTTTGGTCCATTCACTCGTGTAAAAACTTTCAGTAAAACCCCCTAGAAAAAAAATGATGGTGCTAGCCGAGTCAGATATCTCAGAAAAGCTTACCTAGAAATGATGGTGGGATCGCATGAATGATTCATGAGACTGGCTGTGGGATAAATGGCTGTAGCTATTCGAACTTGACTGATGTCCACTGTGCTCTCTGGCAACTCATTTTCCCCTTCAGTTTGGACGCTTGTGATGGCATGGGCGTTGCAAACAAGTTGTAGTATGTGCCTAAGCAGTAGGTCGCCTATGTCTTTCATTTCAGGTTTCAGGTCCTCCACTTTTTTCAGAAAATGTAAACGATTGATTGTTAGAGACACAGTGTAGCAACATAAACAAAACTAAGCCAGTATAGAATGAAGCTGATAGGAAATTTCAAACACATAATAATTTTATAATTGAACTCTGAATTCAAACCAGGAGCAAGAATGATCAATAAACTGATCGTGGGCCCTCAAATATTGGAAAGAATAAAACTACCACTTACAAGCAAATGCAATGGTACACTATGAATATTTTTTCCCTCTGTCGAGAGAGTCCCATTTCCAACGGCAACTTCCCAACATATCTTCCTTTGCGCTTCTGGGAACACTTGGCAGCGTCTTTCTATGCACCACTGACAAAAGCATGCACACCTTCAAGATGTGTGAGTTTCATAGTTTTGGCGCATACTATATAAGTAATATAAGCATGCAAATTAGATTTAGGCTGAACACAACTGACATGACTGGGTCCTCATTTTGCCCTCCTGAATGATATGCTGACCAACTGATCTTGGCTGCACACAGAATTGTTACATCCTAGTCACAAGAAACATATCGGGGATGAATGCATAACATCAACTCCATTGTATCACATTTTATGTCAAAATTGTCCACAACAACCAACATCAGTGTGCTCATTTTTGCTTTCATAAGAATCCATAGCCGAGTCTGACTTTACATTGACCGAACTAGCCGGCCACCCAAGTCATAGTTCGGTTTTTTAAGAATTTAAGATAAGATTAATTCAACAGAGCAGCTTTGATTTTTTCACCAAACGTAGTTTTCCTTTTACCGATATTGTTCCAGTGCAAGCAACACACTGACGCAGACAAACTAATCCAAAATCACATAATCATAGTTCACCTTTTGTCAGATGCCCTCCTAGTACAAAGTCCATCAGCGAGTCTGACACCGGTCTGCCATCTCCTGCACAATCTGGCTTGTCGAAAAATTGACCATGAATAAGTGTGACCAGTAGTAAGCCTGCCGTCTGTAGAGAAAAATACAGTCATAAGTCACACTTAAATAGTACCGATCACACCAGCAGAGCAATGATGCATAGAAATACTATAAATTATGATTTGAAGAGAAATTTTGTTATGAGCAAAATGACAGTCAAAATGGTGAGCAAAATGACAATCAGTCAAAATGGTGAGCAAAACAACAATCAGTCAAAATGGTGAGCAAAATGACAATCAGTCAAAATAGTGAGCAAAATGACAATCAGTCAAAATGGTGAGCAAAATGACAATCAGTCAAAATGGTGAGCAAAACAACAATCAGTCAAAATGGTGAGCAAGATGACAGTCAAAATGGTGAGCAAAATGACAATCAGTCAAAATGGTGAGCAAAATGACAATCAGTCAAAATGGTGAGCAAAATGACAATCAGTCAAAATAGTGAGCAAAATGACAATCAGTCAAAATAGTGAGCAAAATGACAATCAGTCAAAATGAAGAGCAAAATGACAATCAGTCAAAATAGTGAGCAAAATGACAATCAGTCAAAATGGTGAGCAAAATGGTGAGCAAAATGACAATCAGTCAAAATAGTGAGAAAAATGACAATCAGTCAAAATGGTGAGCAAAATGACAATCAGTCAAAATATTGAGCAAAATGACAATCAGTCAAAATATTGAGCAAAATGACAATCAGTCAAAATGGTGAGCAAAATGACAATCAGTCAAAATGGTGAGCAAAATGACAATCAGTCAAAATGGTGAGCAAAATGACAATCAGTCAAAATGGTGAGCAAAATGACAATCAGTCAAAGTGGTGAGCAAAATGACAATCAGTCAAAATGGTGAGCAAAATGACAATCAGTCAAAATGGTCGGTGTTAGAGTTGTCAGTTGTTTGTTGGATTTTAGACATAAAATTTAGCGTCAAGTTTCACGAGTCACAGTTCAAGTGTGGATATAACACAAAAAAATCATTGGAAATGTTTTTGAAAGACATTGTACTCGTTCATTTTCAGCATTTGGATAAACATTCTCATTAAGGTAGCCAATTTTTTTGGGTAAAACCAGACCTGTTTACTCTCAAACTCTTAAAATCGTACAATATCCTCACTAAATCTTTCAATACATTATCTTACTAGTAAACAGTATATATAATGTATACACCTCAAAATCGTACATTGTACGCCAAAATCGTGAGAGTAAACAGGTCTGTAAAACTATAAAACTGTAAACATGAGACATGCAAAGTATTTCTCAAGCGCAAATATCAGTCATAAAAAATTCACTTCCTCAATGGAAATATTGACTATTGAGTGATTATTTCACTTTCTTCTTATTTCCTTAACATAACATGCATTCAAGTAACGCATTTTATAAGAATCCCAATTTGTGCTGAATTATGGGAATTTTATTTGCACGTCTATTGACCACTGCATTACATCCATTCATACACAGCTTGAGAATTATTATTTGTGATTACTTAAACCCACACAGATGTCAACAGCTCCCCCCCTCCCCCCCTAAAACGAACCCAACACATGGCTAGGCTCATTAGATAAGAAATACATAGACATCAGCCTGGGCGGCCAAATGGTCTAAAGTGACTCAAGCCAAATTGCTGGTGGTCTGGAGTTCGGCCCCCACCAAAACCAACACACTCCACCCAACCCCCAAGTGGATGGGGCTCTTTAGCCCTGGATGGCAACTCATCTAAGAGAAGGCAAAACTCTGAATTCAAACCAGGAGCCAGAATGATCAATAAAATTGATCGTGGGCCCTCAAATATACAAAGGGAAAAAAAAACCTGAAACCCAGAACACGAACTAACCAAAGAGTACTGCAGCATGTCCTGGGGTTCTGTGCTGTCCTCGTGAGTCATCAGGTCATAGACACTCACATAGCTTCTGTCATACATTCCATCTTTGTTCAGACCTTTTGTCTTCCAATCATCAGACAGTCTGTATTTCAACTGATTACGAACAAAATCTAAAATAAAATAAAAAAAACGGGAGCTCAATTCTGGTGATAAACATGACGACAACCATCAAGTTTTAAAAAACAGAGTTGTTTATAAGTCTCACTTTGCTTGAAACATCAGTTTTTGGTATTTAATAATCTCTTAAATCTTTTTTTTTGCTTCTGATGTGTACTGCTCCCCCCCCCCAAGGTTTATATTAAAAGTACTGAGTGAAAAAAAAAGCGTTGTCACGTGAGCTTCATGCGTGATGTCTGAACACTATCTGAACCCGTTGACAGGTTTTAGTACAACATCATCTCTATTCTGGGATCCGGCAATCACCTGTTCCTATCAGTGGGTTATTTCTTGACACAATCGGTTAACGAAGGAAATGCACTCACTATGGCATTTGGTAGTAGACTTTTTTTGCATATTATAGAAAACAAGAAGTTAACTCTTTTCATTGCAAAACTTTGGACCCAATGAGCATTTTCTCTAAATTCCCAGACCCTGTGTAAATAAAACTGGACCCAGTTGAGCCCTAGTAGGACTATTATTTCTTTTAAAGCAGAATGTAATTTAAGAACAAACATTCGAATATATATAGTTCAAAGATTCCCAACTCATGAGATGTGGCCCTGTTATGTGTTGCAAAAGGTATTCTGTAGGGTTGTCAGCTCAAACAGTAAGCTAAAAAGTATGATTTTCTTTTAGCAATTTTCATTTTAAATCCCATTTGCTTCTACACATTTTCAACAATTCTTCATATGAAAAAAACAAAGAAAAGGATTCAAAGCTGAGAACGACATGGAGTTAGCATCAAAGAAAACTAAATTCAGCAGATATATAATATACAAATGGACCCTACCACAGTAAAGATTATGAAAGCCTGAGGAAAAAATTGATCCAAAGATTTTAAATATAACCTTTTCCTATAGTTAACATTTATTAGATAACTTCACTTTTGAACTATGAATTTTGCTTCTGACCTATTAGAAACTCCAGTGTAGTACATAAGATGATGCGGAAGCTTAGATGAGCAATGCCTACCTGTTGGAAAATCAAAAGTTTTAATAATAAAAGTGAAGGAAATATCGGTCCAGGTTGAATTTGTAAATATTAAAATTTTCCTTAAATTTTTGGAACATAAACGTTTATGAAACTGTAATTATTTAGCAGCATTGTTAAACTTTTACTACTTATGTTCATAGATTAGGACCTACATTTTATCATGTTTATTATAATAATAGGCCAGCTTCATGAACTTTGATAAATGTAAAATAAATTATTGTTCACCAAAGAGTTAAATAAGTTACTTTTTTTTTTTTCCTACATTGCAAATATTTTTTTTTTTAATTCATTAAAATCTAACCGGCAGCAGTACAACCACCAGTGACATAAAAAACACCTTTCCCTTACTTAAAAAAATCCAGCTTTTTAAAATTTCATTTGTTTTAAATATCACTTATTTTATCATGTTTATTATAATAATAGGCCAGCTTCATGAACTTTTATAAATGTAAAATAAATTATTGTTCACCAAAGAGTTAAATAAGTTACTTTTTTTTTTTTTCCTACATTGCAAATATTTTTTTTTTTAATTCATGAAAATCTAACCGGCAGCAGTACAACCACCAGTGACATAGAAAACACCTTTCCCTTACTTAAAAAAATCCAGCTTTTTAAAATTTCATTGGTTATAAATATCACTTTTTGAAGCTCTTCTAATTTTTAAAAACCCCTAAATATTTCCTTCAACTTACGGAGTGAAACAAATCTAAGTATCGACATTCTGTTCTGTGATATGTTGACCAGGCCGTTTCCTTACAAAATTCATCACAGAATCTGACAACATTACACTGATCACACCTGCAAACAGTAAGAATTAATTTACATGAGGCAGCAAACATGAAATCAAATCATGGGAAAACGGGTTAGCGGATGAGTGTATTTTTCAAAGCATTAACTGGTAATTAAATTCCTTCTCAGGGTTTGGTTTTAAAGTCAATGGAAGTCTATGAACATCATGCTAGTTCAACACATCTATCCATCCCTGTGGTGCTACGGCCCATGTAGGGCCTTGGCCTACCTCACAACTAAACCCATGGCACAAATATATTCACATGGATAGAATTTTCTATGAGAATGGAATTTTCTTACTAAACCAATTTTTACCAGTATAAACTTGCACATGGCTTGTAGGTTCATTTAGTGAATTTACTTTTCAGATATTTACAATATCCAAAAAGACACTACATATGCTCACACAAAATATTATGCAGTAAAATACACACTTTTGAATCCTTGAATATTTTGTTCTCACTTAACAGTCTGGAAAATCATCACACTTTCTCATAAATCATTCAACTCCTGTTCACTCCAAAATCTGATCTCCTCTATTTTAATTCAAATTTTTCATCTGGACTCCCTTTCTCCAAGTCAATCTTTTGTTCACTCATGTGACCAAATCAAATCCCCTCATTGTTCAGTCTTATTTGTCAAAATCACCAGCATCCATGCTACAATGCAAAGGAAAACAGGGCTTTAACTGTTCTCAGAAACCCCTTATCAGTGGTTCAAAAATTCATAATAGTATTTGTGACACTATTAGAAAAGCCACGCATTGGCAAGATAACATGAAGATTAGAAAAATGTTATTTGACTACTGAAGTATATTTTAAAATTAATATTCAATATATTAAAGCATAGTTTGAATATATTTGAGAAAAGAAATTGGATGAAGTGTAAAAGGCAAAAACAAAATAAATCTTTTATTTATTTAATATAAAATTAATCACTTTTTCAATCAGGGTAATTAAAATAGAGAGATTTTGCAAAGATTTAATCTCTTTAACCATGTTGAGTCAAATAAGATACCTACCCTATGGCAGAGAATTTAAGTGGAGTGAAGCAATGATGACAATGTGTTTTATAATGGTCTGGGAGTAGTACAGCAGCAAATGGGCACTCAACTATTATTGTTGATCCTTTGGGAATGGATTCATTGGCCTAGAGTTTTTAAAAATATACAATCAGAAAAAGGGCTTGAAGTTAATAGTAGCTAAAACAATTTTCACTGACTCCATTTCCCAAATGATAAATGAATAAATTAGGTAACTGTTTAGGAAAAGAAAACAAATTTAAAAGTTTAAAATTGACTTTTTTTTACAATAAATTCTCCAGTTTTAATGATTCCAATTTAATTTCATTTATATATACACAAAACAATTTTTTATACTGCTGTCACCCATTATCATGCATGTCAACTTCACTGGGACAGCAGTGACATTATCTTTTTCATATTTAACACTAAAAAAAAATCTTTACTTTTTACACTATAAATTTGATTTTTTTTTAAATTTTGATTACTGTTAGTTTCAATCACAAATAATAATTCTCTTGGTTTATATGTATGCATGGCTGTAACACTGTGTTTGATAGGAGTGCAAAATAAAATTCTCAGAAGTAAGCACTAATAGGGATTCTTTTAAAGTGTATTACTTAAATGCATGTTTAGTCAAATTACTTTCATAGATTGAACATTTATGCATTGCCGTCGCCATTGTTTGGTGGGTTATTTCTAGTTAAACATGACAAATCTGACATGTGATATAAATTATTTAAAAATTAGCTTAATAGAGTTGTGATGTTAAGTTAACTCAACCTCATGCAGTGAAGTAATGTAATTGAAAAAAAAAACCAACAGATTATTACCAATAAATGCCTCCCTTTATCAAGAGTGACAGTAAAGGAAACAGCTTTGGATGCCTGGCAGATTAAGGAGTTCGTCCCAGCAAAGAGGGAGGGAACATTTTTATCTTCTTGTGCTGGGTCATGGGACACATCATGGCTTACGTGGTTCAATAAAAAAAAAAAACAGTGGAATTAAAGTTAAATAAATACCTACTGCTTTATGTTGCTGTTTTTAAGCAATTTTGCAAATTCTTAAAAATGTCAATGGGGGAGAAAAATTTATTTTATAATTTGCCTACTAACTATTCATTTATCTTAATCTTACATTTAATTTAAAAATTGTCTTTTTAAAAATATAAAATAAATATAGTCCTACCTCAATAAACTAAGGCAAAATGTTTGTCAAAAAGAAAAATAATTGATATTATATGAAAAAATAAAGTCTAAAAGATTTACATGTTAAGTTTAATGGTGACAAACTTACATATTAAACAATGAATTTCCAATAGAAGACACTTCCTTGAGAAATTCATCTGTTTTAAAAGATAATATGCTCTAAAGTTTTTAGAATGTTCTATTTGTAAACAACACATTGTCCAAAGTAGGGGTATGGAGATCTCATTTTTATTGATTAAGAATAAAATTACAGAAAACAAAGCTTTTAAAATCTTGATGTTTTGACATGAAAATTAAGAAAACTAAAACAAAACTTCGTAATCATATTTTTAGAAAATTGTAAATATTTCCTATATGAGTATTTATTCTTGGTTTGAAGAAAATGACAGAAAAAGTATTAATACTCATGTTAGTATATATCTTTATGATAAGATAATATAAGATAAGATATGATTTTTATATTCATCTAAATAAATGAAAATATGTTTTAATTGCATTATACATAGTCATTTTCCACCCATGGATAAATATTCTTACCCAGAATAACTGTTTTAATGTGCTGTCTAAAAATGTTTTAAAAATGGTACTCAACTAAACTCAAAGTGTTATTACATTTAGTTACCTTTTTTACTGCCTTGCAGACAAAACTGTTTTCCATTTACAAATTCTTTTAATGCCTGAAAACCTGTAATAAATGAATATAATTACAGATGACTAAATTCAAATAAATTAACATTGATGACTTTCTGAGTGTGGTAGCTTACTGAAGCCTTACTGATAAATTATTTGACACTCCAAACAATTAGGCCATGATTTGTTAAGTTTATAAATTTAAGGGGGAAAATGAGCCTAAAACTACAGGATAATGAATGAAATTGTATTTCAGATATTGATTTCATGAAAATGGCTTTAATAAAAAAGAAAGTTTACTTTTTTCAGCTTCTTGTTTATGTCCAAGCTTGAGATGTGCAGATGTCTTTCTTGCCAACAGCTTGTGTAAGGACTCAACAGGGAATCTATTCTGTTCAGCCCGTTTAATGTCAAGAAGACAGTCCTTAAGGCAAAGAAAAATTAACTAAGAGAATTGCTAAAAGCACAAAAGCATTTGTTACATACCGTTATAAATGTAGGTAATTTGATCTCTTATTTTAATATATTCATGGCTCAAGAAAAAGAGTATACATTAAAGGACAAGACCATAACTTGAATACAGTAATAACAATACCCAAACTAGGGCTAATTACAAATAATGATTTTTTAAGTTAATTTAAAACTGACAAAATCAAAAATAATTAATACTAAAGCAATTGACCTAGTGTACAGTAATGTCTTGTACCGGTACAAGGTTGAAGAAGGTACAATGTTGAAAAAGAAGGTACACACACACACAGAGTAAATATAAATATACAAATCTTCGTCTCGTATCGTAATAGCAAATCATTATCCGCTCAATCTCTCCATCTGCTCAGTCGATAGGCTTATATATAGTCCGTTTCAGAGACTTTTCTAGAAATGGTTTCGGCATTGTACAAGTCCCCCGACTCGTCTCTTATACTCTAAAGATTTCTACTTTTACAGACTGTATTTATTTGTAATCAAGGTCAAGGGAGACAATTTTTAATTAAGCCACACCCCGTCACCAATGCAAACTTGGGGTCACCCAGAGTTCATGCACGCGTTAAACAATGTAAACAAGCACGCCTATGTAACAGTAATATTTAAAATTTTAAATAAATTGAAATAGAATAATATTAGAATAATAAATATAATATATCCCCATAAATTATTCTAATTCTAAGGATAAATATGAAATTTGAATATTTCTCAATAAAAAGTAAACTATTTTAAATCAAGATCTTTGCATATTGCCAAAAATTAACTTTTAAAGAAAATAAAACAAAATGACATTTCTCCAAATTTTTACCCCACCTTTCACTTATATGGGACTTAATGTGATTTTTTTCAGACTGATCAAAGGTTTCCACAAACTCACCTTGTACAAAGCCAGATGAAAAAAGGCTGCTGATCTGTTACCAAAACTAAGAGGCAGGTCATCTCCATTATCAGGATGGGAATTCAGACAACTCTGAACCAAAATAGAGCACCAAAAAAACATTACTTTTAAAACTAGATAATACATTTTGACCGAGTTAATTTTAACTTAGGATAAGGCCTATAATGCAATCCAAAAATGAAAAACGTAAGTTCTTATTAAAGTTAAAACCCCTGAATATTAATTTTAACAGCTATGGCTTGTGCTATGCATAGTGCCGTTGATAAAGAAAGGTGTGCAACCGATTTCATATAATAGGTTTAAGTACCTCAGTGTATGCCTCTATGGCTTCAATATATTTTTTAAGTTGAAATAATTTGTTGCCTTTATTCCTCCAGACTTGTGCAACTTCTTTAGATTTTCCATGCCAGCTTTTGCAAGCTTCAAAATAAGCTGGAAGCCACTCAACATAACTAACAAATATATTGAAGGAGAATTATTTTTATTTTATACATAAATACTTAATGAGATTAGTGTGAGCTAAATTATTTTTAAGTATTTAATTTCTATCTTTCAAAATCACAAGGAATTAAACCTAATTATACTTCTTTTTTTTTCTCTTCAAATTTAAAACATTTTATGAAATTTAAAAAAAACAACATTTTAACACTAAAAGTAGAATTTCTATGTTGAATTAAAAAAAAAAAAAATCACAATGGGATATTTAATATTTTTATAATATATTATCAACAGTATATTATGTTCTATATTTTTTTTTTTCTTAAAATTTAAAACAATTTATAAAATTTAAAAAAAAAAAAATTTTAACACTAAAAATAAAATTTTTATGTTTAATTAAAAAAAAAAAAAAATCACAATGGGATATTTAATATTTTTATAATATATTATCAACAGTATATTATGTTCTATTAAGTGTCAAAAGTGATGGATGTTTTCATGAATTCAGTGTTTTAGTTTTCAGTTAATCAAAATCAAAACTTATAATTCTCTATAAACTAAAAGCGCTAGTATATACAAAACTCATTCATCACATAAAGACCTCTCTTTTTTCTTGCCAATAATTTGTGTGTTTTGGGAGATGGGGCATTGTAACATGTTATGTGATAAGGCGGGGCGTGGCATAAAAAAATGCTTAGCACTGCCTTGGTTGTGTTAAAATTTGTGTCATGGGTCCTGACACCTAGTTGTTTGCAAATGTATCTGTTTATGAACAACATATTTGTTGAACCTGGAAATAGCTTATCACAGCAAATATCAGCACATTGCTTTGGTCCCAAGAGTTTGCGCTAATCATTGGTTTCACACAAAATTTTTGGGAGCCAGAGGTATAACTTAACTTAATGCAGTTTACTGGATTATTATTTAAAGGCCCCCGCATCTTGCTCAAGTTTAAACAATTGGAATTGGGCACATAATGTATACTGAAACTACTACAAAATAAAAAAAATGGGTAAATGCAAAGAAGAGATGCCATGTCTTTTTTCCCATGGCCGCCATGTTGGTTGACAAGATCAGTTAATTCTGTCACTAGATCTAAATAAATGTATCCGTAAACCTAACATGATCCCTAAATGTATCCCTAAATCTAACCTAAACCTAAATGTGTCCCTGAACCCTAATTCACAGCAACTTTAATAATTCGCAAATGACGTCATGGCATCTCTTCTTTGCATTGACCAAAATATGAATACTTTTATTACAAATGAACATAATAATTCAATTATAAAATATATTTTTTAATTCAGATGATGAAAAAAAGAAGATTTTGCCAAGCAAACTCAATCCATACAAGGAATTGATTCCTAATCCCCAATGTCCCCCCTGTGTGATATTATATTGATTGGTTTTGATATTTATATCACGCTGGTATCCATGCCACTTTAGCACGCTCTCTGCTCTCTGGTTTTCCTAAATCTATTTAAACAAAAATGTGTTTAAATGTTTCTTAAATGATTTTTTATCATTTACAATTCCCCTCAAAGATTGAGGTAAACTGTTCCATAATTTTGGTGCTATCGCTTCAAAAGAGCGCACTCTGTGCAACTTTTTTCTGTGTTCATTCACACTAGGAACACTCAGTAAGTACTGTGTAGAAGACCGCAGGCTCTTCAAGGATACACGTTAATAAATCAGTTCTTTGAGATATGCTGGTGCTGAGCCATCTATGCAGCTTTACGTCAGGGACAGAATTTTGTAGTTAATGCGCTCACTCACAGGAACCCAATGGAGATCTTGTAGAACTTGGGTGATGTGGTCAGATTTCTTCATCCAAGATACAATGCATTCTGCAGTATTTTGTATCTTTTGGAGTTTCTGAATTTGGTTCTGAAGTAAACCCCACAAACAACTTACAGTAATCTAATCTTGACTGGATTAGAGCTACCGCTACAGCATTGGCTGTTCTCCTATTGAGTTGAGGACGCAGGTGACCCAGGGCACGCAGATGACAGAAGCATGCCTTGACCACAGAACTGATATGGGAAATCATACTAAGTTTACTGTCAATATAAAAGCCAAGGTCTTGACAGTCAAGAACAATGGGATCTCTGATTCACCAACTTTTATTGATGCATGGCGTCTGATCCACAAATAATTGCCTCAGTCTTATCATCTTTTAATTTTAGTCTGTTTGATGACATCCAATCTTTCACAGCAAGACAGCAGTCCTTGACAGCCTGAACAGCAGTAGCACACTCCATGAGATCAGGGTGGAAACACTTGTATAGTTCTGTGTCATCTGCAAATATTTTGCGGGAAATACCATGATTTTCAATAACTTTTCCGAGCTGGCTAGTGTACATGGAGAACAAAATAGGTCCTAAAACTGAGCCCTGTGGCACACCACAGTTAACAGAAGTGTCCATGGAAGATACCTGCTTCACTACAATAGGCTGAGTCCTGTCAGTCGGATAAGAAGAAAACCAGCGAAGTGCAGTTCCAGTGATTATATCTAGCCCCAGACAGGGGTGCCACTCACTGAAGCTGTGAACCCTGAAATCCCTTTCTAAAAATTTCTTGAAACCTGAAACTTCATTTACAAATTTTACAATCCCTGAAACTAAATGAAACTCAAAATTTTTTATTATCGCAATGCTGCGTTTTTGTTGATTAATTATTAATATAAAAATAAGCATGAAATTATCAAATAAAACATTAAAATACATCACAAATGAACAAAATTAAGCAATTAAGGTGTATACATGTAAATTAAATTTCCTAGCAATTGCAATTTTTCAATTTACTTCGACTTAGCTGGTATCATCAGATGATTGACATTTGAATCATTTTCCCCTGGAATACTTGATATCAATATTTCCAGCTAGCAGTGATGACTTGTTCAGTCATGATCAGGGTTTCTTTGAGCTATATCTCTGGGAGGGCACTGTCTCCCACACCCCCCCCACCCCCCCCAACCCCCCGGAAAGCCAAGTGCTTCCCCCCTGAGCAAAAATATGTCCAACAACAAATCAACTGGCACCGCTTGCACTACCCCCAACGAAAAATCTGAAGTGCCTCCCCCCCTTCTCCCAGGGGAAAATTTCTGAAATAATCACTGATCGCGATTGCTGTAGTGCCCATCAGTTCTTTAAAGGAACTGTGGGGCCTTTCATTATTGTATTGAGCCTGAATAGTGAAACAAAATAAAATATATTATCATATTAGATTTATAGTTTATAGTAAGGCATCCATAATAATATAGACTATATTATAGGAGTACTAAACTACGGCACTACGGTAATACAGAGCATTATGAATAATAGTAATAGTAGAATTACCATAAATTGTCATAAAGTATACCCAGAGTCAGAATACAGGAGTGAATAACTAATAAGTTTAAATAAATAAAGACTAACTAAATACAGTTATGTTAGGCTCACTACTGAACGGATAAAAATAACTTAATCATATTAGCCTCTTTAAAATTAGAAGGTTTACTCCATAATTAAATGTAAAGTGAACTTAAGGAGTATTTTAAAAAGTTAAACACTGCCTAGCTCTTTTAATAAAAAAAATACATGTCGCCTGCATACAGTAAAACATAACAAAGCTACAAAGTACGCTAAGCTTAGACTTGTAAGAAAGCGCTTGGACGAGTAGTATTCTATTTATAATAATGGTTACCCAACAATTAAAAACTAAATTCAAAAAATATTTTACAATAATAAATTTTACAATTTGCTTACCCAACAACTCAAATCTCTCTTGATCGGCGATGTGAAAAGAAAAGAAATATTTCTGGTCTATCGAAGTAATGCGGTACTCGAAATGTGTAGAGCTCAAAATGCATGCGCAGGGGAAACCACAACCTCTGTCAACAGAAAGGCTAAAAATAGACGATATCGACCATTAACGTCCATTTTGAAGAAATTTCCAGTTTTTAGCAAACCCGCTCTCGCTAAATTTAAATAGGCTTTCACTTTTGCACATTTTGTTACACGCTGATAAAAAAACAGGCAGAATCCATATTTGAATTAATTGAACTGGCAAATCCGAAGCGAGAGAATATAAAATCTTGCGAATCCGGAGCTGAAAAATATTTAGCCTCACGAATCCGGAATTCCAGGATAACCCGGAAAAGTGGCTCCCCTGGCACAAAATCATATCTAACAGCAATATATGAAGATGAAGCCAATGGTAATTTTTTGCCCCGGTGCATGCAGGCCTAGGTCCATGGTTTTCTTAGGTACACCGATGGCCGTGTACTGAAGACTGTACTGTAGTGCAGGGGTTCCCAAACTTTTAAGTTTGGCGGACCGGTGAACAAGTTTTGAAATTTTACCAGGGACCAGTGGATGATTTATTTTTATACTTTTATTTCTCATCATCATCATGTCCCTTAGTCCTTGGACCGTTGGGGCGCCACAGATGACATGTGAACAATCCTCCTCCATTCGTCTCTGTCTTCTGCACTGCGCACAGCATCGCCCAGTGTTAGTCCTGTCCACTCTTTGATATTATCCTCTTATCTTTTTCTTTGTCTTCCTCTTCTTCTCCCTCCTCTTGTGGTGCCCTGCAATATTTATTTGGCAAGCCCTTGTTTCCTTAATACTTTTATTTCTATTTGACAATAAATTTTTATGTTATGGGGACCGGCAGTATTAGGCATGCGGATCGGTGAAGGTCCACGGACCGCCATTTGGGGACCACTGCTGTAGTGTACAGAGGCACTTCCTTTAAAAAATCGAAGTGGATGCGTACACCGCGGCGGTGTACCTAGCGAAACCATCGGCTTTGGCCTGCGTAAACCGCGGCGGTGTACCTAGTGAAATCGTGGGCTTTGGCCTGGGTACACCGCGGCAAAAATTTACCATTGGCCTGGTTTTAAGATATGCTTGTTAGGGAAGATCTTGTGTGGTCAAGTGGTAGAGTGGACGCTTGGCGATAATATAGTTTGAGATCAATTCTCAGTAGGGGATCGAGTTTTTTTCCTCCCATTTTAGTTTTAAAATATTTTGTAGCAATTGAAACAATTTAAATATATGTTTAAATATTATATTAAATACACATTATATTATATATTTATTTATATATATAAGTGTTTCAACAAGTTGTGCCGGCCTTTGACTTTGAAAATACCGGTAACTTTAGTAATAAGACTTTAGACATTTGAAAACAAACTTAAAGTTTCTGAAAGCGCATGTAATACATGATGATCATGTATAACAGAAACATTATGAATACTAAGTGACTGATATTCTATTGTATTTCAACATTCTTCGTATAGTTGAATATTTACATTTTACTTTTACGAACAACCAAAGAAAATACCAGTATGAATAATATTCATGCATATGAATATTAATGTGCATGGTCGTATTTCAACCTTGAACCATCTTGCTTTCACTATGCCTTATGCATTGGCAAAATGTACATACGATATCAAAGGTTCATTCACAACACTCAGTCTCACAGCAAATCTTTTGAAAACACCTCGATTTTAGAAACTTGCGGAGCGGTAGCAAACTGTATAGCAAAGCCATAGGTCTGCGTTTACCCTTTTCATGACGTAATTTGTTTCCAGAATGGCATGGCATGTGCTATTCTCAGGGTAAAACACGACGTTTTCTCACAGAAACCATTGCACAATGCGCCTGGGACAGGATTTGCACTATGTCAAAGTTTTTGTATTTGTTGTTGTTGTTTTTTTTTAAGAAATCGATCCTTGCCGGGGAGTGGGGGGTGGTGGTGAGTTATGGGCAGAGGCTTAACCAAAAAGAGGGCATTCACAAATCACGGCTCAGGATAGGGGTTGTCCACAAAGGACGTCCGCACAACCAACTTACCTTTTGCATCCCCCCTCCCTCTGCCTGCATTTTTTTTACTAATGTGTAATGCCAATGTAAAACTAAATCAATGATTTTTAATTATTGTTAAAAGACTTTCAAATAACTGCAGTGTTTCGTATTGATCATCTTACTGCTGTTTTGTGTTGACACATGCTTGGTGTCACAATGACAATGCCTCGGACTACTTTAACTTCACGACTTCATGATCAATGTATGAGTATGTGATTCTCTTCCCGTAGTGTATTTGTGGCGTAATTATATCATGGTGCTAACAAAATAGATACACTGTCTTCCCATTCATTTTTACACCATGCCCCGAGGGATCACATACAATGTTATATTTATAAGGCACCCCCCCCCCCCAAAAAAAACAACAAAAAAAACAAACCCAAAACAAAACAACTAACAACTGGGTGGGGGTGGGCATGAGAGAATAATTTCAAATTAAGATTCACAATCATATGATAAAACTTACAATTAATAAATATATTTGTAAAAAATAAATCATGGTTTAACATTACACCCCCCCTTCCCTTCCAAAAATAATAAGAAATGCTTTACATGCACTTTGCCACATACGCGTAGACCTTACTCAATATCTTCCCAAGGTAATAAACGAATTTTTAATAGTTTTCAGTTTTAACACGAGTATAACATTAAATCTACAAGTACCGGTTAGGCCAAAAAGTTAAAGACTCGCAAAGACCATAGTTTGGCTACTGTAAATCGCTGCGGTGTACGCAGGCCACAGACCATGATTTAGCTAGGTACACCGCCGCGGTGTACGCAGGCCAAATTCAATAGTTTCGATAGGTACACCACCGCGGTGTACGTAGTGCCGGCCTTAAAAAATTCATAGCTCAAATAACTAAAGTCTATAAATTATAAAGTTGATTCTGGTTTCATTTTTATTTGAAGTTAGTTTGGGTAAGTTTGCTCTATTCAAGTACCTACTTATAAGACTATCAATGACGATAAGATTATAATTATAAGTTATAAGGCAGGTAAATTTTGCTGAATCGAGTTTTGATAATGATGGATAAATCAAATAAATGGGATTATTGCGCATCATTAATATAGGTTAGTTTAAATTCAAAATCGAGTTCCTTACTTTAAAAGACGGTGCTTGAAAATAAATTTTACACGTTCTTTATTTGTTTGTAGCAAATTGAAAGCTTTCAAATGATCAGGCTTTATTGTTTGTAAGAGCGTATCAATTGATTTTTGCCAGTTTCCAAAATCCAAGGGAGCTGCCATTTTGCAAGGGTAATAACTCTAGTGTTAAAATATAAAGTGACCTGAAAACCTCAAAATACATTTTTAAAACTTCACTATTAAAGAACTCGGCTACCAAGAACTCAGACTTGGAAAACATAATTTAAGCCAATCAGTTTACAAGATCTTATTTACATCGGTCCTGTTACCGGTGCTTCTGTTTCCAATCAAGCTTTGACAAGCATCCGACAAAAAAAAAAATCAGTTCATTGTAGATAGTTCTATATTTGTAGAAAAAACATAGTTGAAGCCTGTAAAGAAATGGGCTGCCTATTATCGTGTTTAAAGAATCCCAATGGGCAGATGCCTTTGGAAGAAACAGCTGAAGAGCCTAAAGTATACTCTTGGTATGTGTAACTAAGTTAAATGGAGTTTTTATTTGGAGTCTCTTACTCGTAGTCCTTAGTAAGTTCTTAGTCTTACTCTCGGCTCTTCTTCTTACTTCTTTGTCTTATTAACTCTCAAGTCTTCAAGTCTTAATAATAATAAAGTTTATTTCAAAAACACGCTTCATCCCCAAAGGCTCGAAGCGCGGTACAATGTAAAAAAACAACAACACTATACTATAATTTACCACATTTAAAAAAACAAACGCAACACTACAAAACCAATTACAAGCATACCAAGTCAAAGTCATTCTAACCATTTCAACCCTAAGCAACACAGCCAATATGCATTAACTGGAAAATATGGTAGACAATCATCCCAGATGGTGTTTGCTACATAGATGTGTCTTTAAATCGGTTTTAAAGGACTCCAGTGTCTGGTTGTTTCTGAGAGCGACAGGAAGGGCGTTCCAAATTGTTGGACCAGCAAATGCGAAAGTGCGCTTTCTGTAAGTCTCAAGGCGAACACATGGTGTCGAGAGTTTGCCACTATCGGATGAGCGGAGTTGTCTAGTGGGTACATAAGGCGTCAGCAGCTCTTTCAGATAGGACGGCGCCAGGTCATGTAAGCAGCGGTAGCACAAAGTTGCAATTTTGTACTCTATGCGAGCACGGATCAGCAGCCAGTGCAGCTCTCTCAGAAGTGTTTTAGCATGGTCGAACTTGCGTTTGCGAAGAACAATGCGAGCCGCATTATTCTGTGCTATTTGAATTTTATCCAGGAGCGTAGCTAGAAGACCCACCATGAGAGCATTGCAATAGTCCATGCGTGATAGCACAAATGCAGACATCAGCCTCTTTGTTGCATCAATTGTTAAGAAGGGCCTGATGTGACGAATCCTGCGCAGCTCTAGAAAAATCGCCTTGCATAGCATGTTAATGTGACTTTCCAAAGTTAGTCTTCTATATAGGTAGACACCCAGGTGCCGCACTGTTTGAGTCTTAGTCTTGGTAAGGAGTAGGTAAGAGTAGACTACTGCTGATAGCCGGTAGACAACTTACGGTAGCCGATAGACAAATTGAATGGATATTTACATTAATTAACATCCATTGCCAATAAATTAATTTGAATAGCATATTATTTTTTTTAAAAATTTGATTAGATTAAATTTAAATTTATAAAATTAAATATTGTTAATTATTATAATTATAGACAGTATAGGATAGTATCTAAGTATAGTGTATAGTATAGTATAAATAGTATTAGTAAGCAATTAGACTCAGGTTAGCCAAGACTTTTAACTTTTATAATTTATACTTTCTTTAGTCTTAAGACTCAGACTTAAACTTACTTAAGTCACTTGCTTCTTAGGCTTAGGACTAAAAATTAATATTAATTTATAATTAATCATAAATTAGTTAGCCCGGGCTTAATAAAATTAATTATTGGCTTCGGCTTTTCGGACCTGGGATTCAGACCAGGAAAAGAGCAAGAGGTTTGGTTTATTAAAAAATACTATTATTATTGGGTTTGTAAGACAAAATTAGGTATCAAATGGAATATAGACCTAATTGAATGGACTATATGTATGTTAACTTATTTCTTTATTTTAAATAAAATAAACTACCATAAATAGCATCCGAATTGCATTTAGTCTAAAGGAACCTGTGTCCAAATAACCCTTTTTTTGAGATGTCAAAATTTTGTGAAAAATTTGAGTCATTGTCCAAACTAGCATGCTTCATTTATGTCTGGCCCCTAAGAGAACTGAAAGGGTAGTTGCTCTGGATGTGACAATTTTAGGGGGACAAATAAGGAAGTTGGCCTACTAATAATTATTACTTTTAAAAAAGTACCTTCAAAAAGAGCAGCAGTCTCCTCACTCAAAATATAACCACTTGTTTCAAATTCATCCCAGTTTTTCAAAAATGACAAGAGATTTAATCTATAACAAAGAATAGTGTTCTTTTTAAGTGATTATAATTGTAATATATATTATATAGGCTTCGACTTTAATTGTCAGCTTTGATCATCTGTCCTGCAAAAATTCCTTAAAATCACAAGGTCCACTAAGAGTTGAAAGCCGACATTGGGTTAGCAGTGATATTTTAGCCCTGAAGCCTTTCAGAGGTTGTTAGAAGCCTGTGCCACTTGACTTTTTGAGACCCCAAGAATAATTTTACAAATGTCTGACTTGTTATAAAAATTAAATAAAAAGTTTAAATGCATTGCAGCTTTGTAGGGGAGAAATTGTTCTTTTGAAAATCAGAATGTTAGAAGATTATCTTTAAATAGTGATAACATCCATGTCATGCAATGTGTGCATTTTAAGGCAAATGTGCAGGGCCAAATGGAAAACCCTATGATTTCGTTCCCCATATTTGCCATAGTGTACATTTCAACACCTACAATATAGTTACATGCTAATTTGGATGTCACCTTGTCTAATTTCTAAACTTTGTCATACTTATAAATGTACTTATTCAGCCCTTTACTTGAAGCTGGATTATGAATAACATCTAGGTTTTTTAGTTGGGAAAGTTAGATGGGAGAGGGTTTGGAATGAGAGGGTAGAGAGTAAGGGACAGTTGGTATGGAAGGCATAGGAGAGTAGGTGGTTGAACAAGGAAGGAGACTGGTAAGGGGGAGGTTGTTGGGGAGGGGTGAGCGGGCAGTATATTGTAGGGGCACACAAGTGAGGAGGGTAAATAGAAAGGGTAGGAAGGTGTAGATGTCATAAAAGATAACCTGGGGAGTGTGGGAAAGGGGGATAAGTTGTGAGAGGTTTTGAGTAAGGGAGGTGGATTGGTAGTTTATGGTTATAGGGGAGAGCATAAGGTGAGGTAAGATAGTAAAGGTGAGGGGAGAGAACTTCAAAAGACTGAAGTTGGGATAAAGCATGAGCTTTGTAGCAGTTTTTTTTTTTTAAAGTAAGAGTATGGGAAGAGGGCAGGGAATTAGTGGAATAATATGGTAAATTTTAAGGTGTAAGGAAGGTGAATATAAGGAGATCAGCTCTGTATGTATCAGAGTGAGGGAGGGAGTGCAGATGGGGGATTTAAGGGAATATCAGGGCTGTATGTGTAGGAGTGAGGGAGAGAGCGTTGATGGGGGATTTAAGGGAATATCAGGACTGTATGTGTAGGAGTAAGGGAGAGAGCATTGATGGGGGATTTAAGGGAATATCAGGGCTGTATGTGTAGGAGTGAGGGAGAGAGCATTGATGGGGGATTTAAGGGAATATCAGGACTGTATGTGTAGGAGTAAGGGAGAGAGCATTGATGGGGGATTTAAGGGAATATCAGGACTGTATGTGTAGGAGTGAGGGAGAGAGTGCAGATGGGGGATTTAAGGGAATATCAGGACTGTATGTGTAGGAGTGAGGGAGAGAGTGCAGATGGAGGTATTAAGGGAGTACATACAGAATTGGATGGGAGAGGGGAGAAATTGGATGGGAGAGGGGAGAGAATTGGATGGGAGAGGGGAGAGAATTGGATGGGAGAGGGGAGAGAATTGGATGGGAGAGGGGAGAGAATTGGATGGGAGAGGGGAGAGAATAGGATGGGAGAGGTTAGAAGTTAGGGATGAGGATTAAGAATAAGATCCAGGTGGTTACAAAAAAAAATGACCGACATGGTTGATAGATGGGGAGGCTACCATTTGAATTCGTTCTGTCATTTTTATCAGCTAAATTTATAGCCATTTTATATTTTTCTTCAATGGAAGTTCCAATTCGTAAGCGCACTTCTCTGTAAGTTCATTCCCCATACTAGGGACTTTGGTTCAAATTTTCCTCTCAACTAATAATTACAGTGTTTTTAAGTCAATTATCAATGAAGCTGCTTGATGTTATCTTAGAAATACTATAGACATAATAGTGAGCCTGTTATAAAAAAAATTAAAACACCAAAGAAAAGAAAGTGTTTTTTCAGTTGGGATATCTCATTAAAAAATCAGTGCTATGTCAGTCATTAGCATATGCAAGATACTGCAGGGATTGGTTGTAGAGAGTGCCTATTGGTTGTGGGTCTTGGGTTTCCCTCATAAATATACTGTTTTTGTTGGCCTCGGGTGTCCCTATGTATATTTCTTATAACTCTCACCAATGTTAGGTTAAATAGCACACAAGACAGTGAGTGTCCTTGCCTTAGGCCTCATCTAATCTGAAATTGCCTTGAATATTCACCCTGAACCTTGACTTTGCTTTTTTATTTGTTTGATGATTGAATTTCTAAAATACCGGTACTCCAATGTTTGTTTTGTTTATTCGCAAGCCTGCTTAACACTTTTATGACAAGTTCTTTGGAAACTTTAACTTTCTAGCCTGCATACTTTTGATATGAGAATTTCTGTATCAATTATCTGAGCATGCGTTAACTGTTATTTATCTCTTGTTTTTCTAATTTCTCTAAACTGTTTTTTAAATTTTTTTTTAAAATGTGGACTCTGAGTGAATCATATTTCAGAGTAACTTAAACAATGTTGTGATAGGAAATTGATTTAAAAAATAAAAAAAGATTATGCTCTGCTGTGTGTCTGTTGCTTGGCAACCATAATCAAGCATCACTCCTATCAGTGTGCTGTTGTGCACTGTATTAAAATATGGAACACACCATTTTTCAGTGTTAATAATTATCAGACTACTTAGGACACTATTCATAAAAATCTCTCAATGTGTCCATGCACCTTCAGATATTCAAACATAGCTACAGGGCCTGATATTGATTTATTGGCCCAGTGGGTGTCAGCTTTGATCATTTACTCCCTGTCTTGGTGTGTAGTTCTGGTTTAGTTTAGTGTGTTGTTTCTTTGAGGAATGTTCATTAAGGATGCAGCAGATCTGTTTGTGATAGAATATTGCATAGTATTGACATTTTCCCTTCTAAAAATAACAGATTACTGCATGTCACATTTGAATTTCTGGTCGGGTTTATTCTGGTAACAAAAATGTTTGCAGGGTACAGCTGACTATTTTGAAATTACTGCCATGAAATTTGTGCACCAAGTACATTCTATATTTAGAAGTGCTGGAGTAAAGTATTTTTAAGGATGATTGTCTCAATTTTTAAAAAAAAGTATTTTTTAATGAGTCCTAGATGTTATGGCTGCACTGAAAATAAAATAGAAGTTTGTGTGTGATTTTATAAAAGACACCCAGAAGTTAGTTTTGAAAGGTGTTAAAGGGGATAGGTAGATTTCTTTAATGAGTTTATTTTAAAAACTTGAACTATAAGCTAAAGACACTATGTAGTCGAACTTCTCTCAAATTCTTGAAATGATTCAGACATAGACTAACACATTTGGATTTAAAAAATGTGCCAGCGGTCATGTTTCTGGTGCTCTCCTGTTCTAACAACAAAGCCTGCCATTCACAGGTATAGAGATTTACATTCAGTGTATTATTTAGTATGTAGATGATTATCCACTGCATTACCAAGGGGTTTAGGTAGGAATATCCACTGCATTCCCATGGGTTTAGATAGAAATATCCACTACATCCCAATAGGTTTTGATACAAATATGCTCTGCATTCCCATGGGTTTAGATACAAATAAGCTCTGCATTCCCATGGGTTTAGAGGAATATCCACTGCATTCCCGTAGGTTTAGATAGGAATATCCACTGCATTACCATGGATTTAGATAGGAATATCCACTGCATCCCAATAGGTTTAGATAGGAATATCCAATACATTCCCAATGGTTCAGATAGGAATATCCACTGCATCCCAATAGGTTTAGATAGGAATATCCACTACATTCCCAATGGTTCAGATAGGAATATCCACTGCATCCCAATAGGTTTAGATAGTATTAACCACTGCATTCACATGGGTTTAGAGGAATGTCCACTGCATTCCCATGGATTTAGATAGGAGATCCACTGCATTACCATGGGTTTAGATAGGAATATCCAATATATTACAATGGGTTTAGATGGGAATATCCACTACATTGCCAAGGGTTTAGATACAAATATCCACTGCATTACCATGGATTTTGATTTGACTATCCACTGCATTACCATGAGTTTAGATGGAAATATCCACTGCATTACCATGGATTTAGATAAGAATATCCACTACATTGCCAAGGATTTAGATACCAATATCCACTACATTGCCAAGGGTTTAGATACCAATATCCACTGCATTACAATAGATTTAGATTTGACCATCCACTGCATTGCCATGGGTTTAGATGAATTTCAGCTTCAAAAGAGGAAGATGCTTGAACATAACAGTCTCACTTAACATCCAAGGCCTATCATAACATCCAAGGCCTATCATAGCATCCAAGGCCTATCATAGCATCCAAGGCCTATCATAGCATCCAAGGCCTATCATAGCATCCAAGGCCTATCATAGCATCCAAGGCCTATCATAGCATCCAAGGCCTATCATAGCATCCAAGGCCTATCATAGCATCCAAGGCCTATCATAGCATTGATTATTTTTAATGTGCAACAAAACAAGTGCCCTTTATTTTCTATATTTTCAAAGCAAATTTTATACTGAACCAATCAAAGATAGCCCACACAAAGGATCTCTTACCATACATGGAGTTTTGTTTATAAATCAATTGTGAAATGAGATTACATAAAGATTAAAAACCTTGCGGTCTTATTGACTCATTTGGGAAAGGTAGCTTTAAAATTTGACCCTGTGCCCTATTTGTAAAAATTCTCTTTTGTTTTGTTAAAATTAAATTTTTCATTAATAACTTTGCAGTGGTTAAGTGCGGTAGCCTAGATGCTTTTATTTTGCTTGCAAAATTTCTGGACAGCATGATCCCTTATATGCTTGTATAAGTGTTTTTCGGTTTGTATGTATGTATTTCTAAAAATATATTTCTTTTAAAAAAACGTCTAAGCTTGTGATTGCTTTGCACTTTGAGAAGAATAATTATCTTTTTTTGTTTTCTCTCAGGGATAAGAGAGACAGATCGAAGGCTAGTGACTTCATCATAGATGGAAAGAAAGGCGAAGTTTTTGTCAAGCATGCTGGTTCGGTTAATGGAGAACAGATAGTCATACAGAATTGTCAGGTAAGAGAAATAACTGGTTTGTGTTAAAGGGAGACTGGTATGTGGTGCAGGGAGACTGGTATGTGGTGCAGGGAGATGACAGGAATATGGTACAGGGAGACTAGTATGTGGTGCACGGAGATGACAGGTATGTTGTACAGGAGACTGGTATGTTGCACAGGGAGAAGCTGGTATGTGGTGCAGGGAGGCTGTTATGTGGTACAGGGAGACTGTTATGTGGTACAGGGAGACTGTTATGTGGTACAGGGAGGCTGTGTTTGGTACAGGGAGACTGTTATGTGGTACAGGGAGGCTGTTATGTGGTACAGGGAGACTGGTATGTGGTGCAGGGAGGCTGTTATGTGGTACAGGGAGGCTGTTATGTGGTACAGGGAGACTGGTATGTGGTGCAGGGAGACTAGTATGTGGTGCAAGGAGCCTGGTATTTGGTTCAGTGAGATGACAGGTATGTTGTACAGGGAGACTGGTATGTGGTGCAGGGAGTAGCAGGTCAGTTCATAGACAGCTATTTCATCCACAAACATTTTATTCACGCCAGTTCATGGACGAAAAATTTCATTAGCAAGAAACGTAAAAGGTTGTACAAAAAAAAATAAGTAAATAAATGATCTTATTCAAGCTAAAAGGAAATAATAAATAATAATGAAATATACTTATTTTAAAATTATATTCATTGAACATTGGAGTTCTCAGGCAATGCATGTTTCTTTCATTAAGTACTATTGTGTGTATAAACTGATTCATTGACTGAAATGAAATTCTCATTTTGATCGCTAAATGGTTTTTTTTTGGTGTTTTTTTTTGTTGTTGTTTTGTTATTTAAATATATTTTTTTAGATTTTATAATTTTGAAATATCCCTGATGCTTCTTGTATCATAGAAACATGCCTTTAGTTTTCAAAAGAATTCAGTGAAGTGCCCTCACAGTGGCATGAAAAGTTGAAATATCATAATACATGTTAGTGTGCGTGTGTGTGTGTGTGGGGGGGGGGTGGGGACACACCTGGCACAAACTGCACTAAAACCTATTTTCTCATAAACCTGAATGCCAAAGGAAGGATTGTTTATGTTGTCTGGTTGTTTGCTGGGCTCATTAAATCAATATGGAAATGTCAGGGTGCTGAAGAAACAAACACTGTCTGTGTGTTTATAAATCATAAGATTCTCTGTCTTCTATTTCAAATGATGTCAGTCTTCTTATATAAATGATGTCAGTTTTCTTATATAAACGCTTGTCTATCTTCTATTTCAAATGATGTCAGTCTTCTTTTATAAATGATGTTAGTCTTCTTATATAAAAGCTTGTCAGTCTTCCTATATAAACGCTTGTCTGTCTTCAATTATTATTGTTGCCTTTCATCCATCCCATCTTTTAATAAATTTTTGTTCTTCCTCTCTGATGACTCAAGGTGTGCAATGCTAATTATTAACACATATTCCATATGGCATTGTGTATCTGTGCACAGCAGAATATATTAACAATAATCGTTTTTCACTCTCAGGATTCCACTATATATATATTTGACCACATAGCCACTGTCAGTGTTGATGACTGTGTCAACTGTAACATCTTTCTGGGTCCCATCAAATCTAGGTGAGTCCAGGCCTCTCTTTCACCGGCGTGTACTAATCAAAATAATCGGGAGCTTTTACAGAATGATTATATAAAAAAAAACCCCACCTCATTTAGTCTTTTTTTCCAAACCTTGCTATTTGGAAGGGGAGACACTCAAGGAACTATAGCTTTGCAGGAAATAAATTGTCCTTTAATCGGTTGGAACACTTTTAGAGTATCAGAAAGTGTCTTGATGCACTTGATTTGATAAGCTTCTAACCTGACGGTAATAACAATTAAACAGGAAAACTCTGTTTTTGACTATTGTTTTGACCTGTATATGACCATCAGTGAAACTCGTGCAACCGTCAGTGAGTAAAACAAAGGGATTGTAAAGAGCTCTAACAACACTTTGACTTCTTAATGTTACACCTTATATTTAAGAGTAGAACATTGGCATAAGTATAAGGCATGAAATTATTATTCCTTGGAAACAAATATCTTTTATCCAGAAGATGTGGACCAATTTTTCTTAAGTGAGTCATTGATTGTCAATGAGTGCAGACCATAGATAAAATATTGTGTTATGAGTGCAGACCATACATGTGAATGTTGTGCTATGAGTGCAGAACCTGTTATTCGTAAGCATGAGAAAAATTCAGTGAAAAAAAATTGGATTTTTTAGGGTTCATAATGGCACGTAAATGCTCATACATGCTAGCTGTTCAAGTCACATATTTTATCTTTTTTGACTGAGCTGACCCATATTTTACATCAGTGCCAGAAATAAATTTAAAAAATTTTTTATTCTCTTTAGTTAAATGCCTAAAAAAAACAAAATATCGATGCGTTAAACTGAGACAGTGGTGGGTTCTAATTAAACATGAATGTCAGTGTGTTGTTCACAAGAAAGAAACATACCCAGGAACTAGTTTGTGGCCCTGCCCTGTATGCGAGTAACTCAATTTAGATCCGACTATATCTTCAGTTTGTTCATTCGAGACTATAAGCAGTGCTCTGTATTTAGATCCGACATATCTTCACAGTGTGTTTATCCGAGACTGCAAGCAGTGCCGTGTTGCCGTTGCCTGCCAGCAGTACAGGACAAGAGATTGTTTCCAGATCGACACGTTTCTTCTGTGCTGCACCCAGCCCATCATAGAGTCTTCAAGCCGCATGAAGTTTACCTGCTTCCGATATTACTACAGTCAGCTGGAATGTAAGTACAGGCCTGTCCCTATTTACATTATGTGAGTCTGTCCCTATTTACATTATGTGAGTCTGTCCCTATTTACATTATGTGTATTCTGTCCCTATTTACATTATGTGTATTCTGTCCCTATTTACATTATGTGTGTCTGTCCCTATTTACATTATGTGTATTCTGTCCCTATTTACATTATGTGTATTCTGTCCCTATTTACATTATGTGTATTCTGTCCCTATTTACATTATGTATAGTCTGTCCCTATTTACATTATGTGTAGTCTGTCCCTATTTACATTATGTGTATTCTGTCCCTATTTACATTATGTATAGTCTGTCCCTATTTACATTTTGTGTACTCTGTCCCTATTTACACAATGTGAGTCTGTCCCTATTAACAATATGTGAGTCTGTCCCTATTTACATTATGTTAGTCTATTTTTATTTACATTATGTGTAGTCCGTCCCTATTTAAATTATGTGTACTCTGTCCCTATTTACATTATGTGTAGTCTGTCCCAATGGACACTATGAAATGGTAGAGATAGGATTGATATTTTCCGATTTTGAAATACAGCGTTTTGGCAAAACCTGGATGCAGCAAGGCTCCCTGTGACTTAAAAAGGTTTGGGAACCTCTGATCTAAGCTGAACGTTCCTTTATCTCAATCACATACCTGACACTTTCTGTACAGAGTCATGTGATTTCTCTCCCGACAGCTCATTTCAAGTCTGCCGGTCTGAGCGTGTACAACAACAACTGGTCCAACATCCATGACTTCACACCTGTGCCTGAGGAAGATCTCAACTTCTCCTACCTGCCCACCGTAAGTCAACGTTCTAGCCATCTGCAGCCTGTCGTGTGAGCCAACACTCTGTTCTTCTGCAGCCTGTCGTGTGAGCCAACATTCTGTTCTTCTGCAGCCTGTCTTTGAAAACAGTTGTAAGATAAAGTTACCCAAGATGTGTACGGTGGACTACAAATAACTATGCAAAAGAACACACACAAAACTACACAGTTCCTCATTTTACATACGGGATCAGTTTTAAAAATAAAATGTTAAAAAAGTTTAATACACATCATATTCTGCAAATAAACAAATGGAGGACTTTATTGTTGTGCGAGTTGAAAACGATGAAGTCCTTAAGCACTGCACAGTTCAATCTGGGCGAAATGTTAGCACCCCTTGTTATATTGTTTACCAGTTTTGGGTTTTAGCAAAACTTTCCACAATTATTTAAATGTATCTGTGTAAAACATCAGCAATTTTTTTTTATTGGTCAATTTTTTTTAGGATGCAAAATTAGAAGACTTTGTCCCGGTGCCAGCTGGTCCAGAATTTGATTCTATGCAAATCACAACAGATGAAGACAGAAGCGTGGTACCTGTCACATGGGGAAAGAGAAGGAAAATGAGCAGTGAGGTGAGAAACTTGGAAGGGGTGTGGAGGGGGGAGATGAGGAGGTGTGGGGGGGGGGGGAAGGCGGCGGTCAAAGAAGCTTAGCAATGGAATAGTTTTTTTTATATAGAAAAATAGCTTGTATACCTATCTTAATCAACTTTTTAATCTTTTCAACATACATCTCTGCTTTCAAATAAGATTTTTTCATTTCCAAAGAATAGCTATATTAAAAAATTGTTTATTTTGTTTAGTCACAATTATAAGTTTCATCACTCGAAAAAATAAATATGTGTGGAGAGACATATTTCTACAAACATCAGTACTACTACTACTACTACCTGATAAGATTTATAACATAAAATGCCATTTTCACAAATTAATGACAGCTCAGGGGAATTTCAGTAGAGAAGAACATGTCATCACATTTTAATTAACATCCATGTTTTTTTTTAATTGCATAGTCTTGTCTGGTTGTTTTCTTCTATGATGGTGGATCTTGTCAGCGGGCGAGGAGGTTGATGCACACTGTCAAATCGCGAAATGTAAGTTTGTATTACCACTCCTTTTACCATGTTCACAAACCGTCAAATTACTTAGTGTAATTTTATGATTCTTTCGACATGTTTTTAAACCGTCAAATAAATTAGTGTGAGATAATGTTAAGATTCCTTTGACATGTTTTTAAACCAACTGTCAAATAAATTAGTGTAAGATAATATTAAGATTCCTCCTACGTGTTTTTAAACCCACTGTCATTTCACTAAACAAATTCTATATTACTAACCCTTCTATCATGTTTACAGTAAGGTGACAATTTTTTTTTCTTTAAAATTACAACCAAGACAATTTAAATTTTTCAAATTTAAAATCTTTAGCCCCATGTTTGTTAAAAAGTAAGCAAAATTATTTGTGGTTACAACAGAGAAATCTTCTGTCTGACGCGTTCTTTTGAAAATTAATTTTACCATGACGTTAATTCTGATGAATTATAATAATAACCTTTTTAGCTGTTTTATTTTTGTGTGCCTGGGTATCAGATGTACGCGATCTTTTATTGAATTAATTATTTTAGATACCGGGTATTGCAGTCTTAATCTTTACCAGTCACAACTCACTACTAACCAGGACATAGGTAAAATAAAACAACAATACTGTAGTGATAAAACCCACAGGAATGATCACCTTACTTTAAATTGTTTGGCAATGAAAACCCTTATATGTTCAGGGCAACTCATGAGTGCAAAGAAATCTGGATCATTTCATAGTTTCTGGACTGAAGTGTTTGAATTGCGCCATGCTTTTAATTTATGTGGCTAAGTGGGATACTTGTTTTTTTTTATATACATATATACCGGTAACCAGAGTGAAAATGAAATAGTAAAGTTACAGATATTTTAATAACCATGTTAATGAATTCCAATGAGAAATACTGATATGTCCTTATTTCCTTAATCTAATGAAATTTAAAGATTTATGTGCATGGTTTCTTTAAAACAAACAAAAAACAGTGATTGCTTTCCAGACTTGGCACTGCTCCTAATTTTAGTACGTAACAAGATTATACTCCAAATCAGACAAAAGGTTCCATCCTGCATGTGGTGTTTACTGTTCACTTGTGGTCACTGTACTGTCTGAAAATACTGAAATTTGAAGGGGAAAAAATTTAACCTTTTAAACCAATAAAACCATTTAAGGTAATAAACTGTTCCAAAAACTATTATAAAATTTTAAGTTTTATTCTTAAACAATCAATTTTTAATGATTTTTAAAAAAAAAAAACATTTCCAAGTTTAAAACAAGTGCTTTATATGTTTCCAGCCAAACTGTATTTTGGTGCAAACAAAGGAGGTCTCTATGGGACCAGATGATTCCCAGAGGGTTTTTGGCTCCGATTCATATACCAAAGCTGTTCTGCAAGGTGAGTTATTCAAACATAGATTAGCAGGTTTTTATTAACATTGGGGGTGCAGTTATGGTATTAGAGGTCGTGGTGCTTGTACAGAGTTGAAGGAATTTTTTAAAAAAAATATTGCTAGTATTGTTTTTGTTTTTTTTAAAATGTTTTTATAATAATTTATATATTTTAATAATTATTCATGTTTGAAAATTAATCATTTCAATCAAATAATGATTTCTTTAAAAAAATCTGCCCACACCTTCCTCCCTCCTTAACCCAGGCCCTGTGATCGGCATAGAGTTCAACTGTGACGGCTGTGTTGCAATGTGTCAATCGCTGGTTGTAGATCTAATGAAGGGAACAACCGGCCTTGTCTTTGTCAGCCAATCTCCCAGTGCTGCCGAGTCTCAGATTGAAAACTTCTACAACTTTGCTGACATGCAGATGGGAATATGAGGATTTTAATCCACTGTGTTTTTTTTTTTTTTTCTTTTTTAAATCAGTTTCAAAACAATCAAGAAGTTTGTTGGGATTCATTGTACATTAAAAAAAAAATATTTTTTTTTTATGCCTTTGCAAAAAATTTTTTATTGCCCAAAGTTGATGCAAGCAGTAAACACGGAATTATATTTAAAAATAATCATTTTTAAAATGTGTATGGCTTAAAAAGAAGATCTCAACAGTATGTTTGTAAAGCATTGAATAGAAAATAAGAAAAATACCACTGTTAATGTATATATATTTATATATAGATATTGTTGCTCATGTGGCAGGGTGCTCCAACCCTTTCAATGACAATTTTGCTAAAATTTGATAAAAACCCACATTAGCAAACTTGCAGGGCTCACAGGATTTGTTTGGACATTTCAATACGTTTGCTTGAGTTAAAATATGTGATATGTTAAAGTGAAAATGTTCTGACTTGCAACAAACAATAAGGAGCATTGATGATTCTGTTTTTTTTTTTTTTTTTTAAAGAAAGAAAATTAAATTTTATGCAAACTGTTTTTTTTTTGCTGAATTAAATACATTTTTTGTTAACCTTGTTTTAAATTAAAAAAAAAAAATAAAAAGAATTGATGATTCTGTTTTTTTTTTTTTTTTTAAAGAAAGAAAATTAAATGTTATGCAGACTGATTTTTTATTGCTGAATTAAATACCATTTTTGTTAACCTTGTTTTAAATTAAAAACTGCATTATGTAACTCACAGCTGTATTATTTTATGTTTTATCTACTAGTTGCCTGACTGGCTTGTGGAAAAAAAAATTGTGCCAGAAATTTGCAGCATGCTGTTTGTGCCAGGTTCTTTTTCCTGTAAAATTTCTGCATTGAATTTAATTTTGTTTTAAATGTTTTGCTGCGAACTATCAAATGTATACAAGGTTCCTTCCGTCCATTGCTAAATCATAACATTTTTGTCTCAGATTCATCTTTTTTAGTAATTTCAGTTTAGTTGCTTTTAAAAAAAATGTCACTTCTGTTGAGTTTACATTTCTAAGTGTCTAGTTAAAATGGCTTTCCACGAAATATCTGTTTTGAGACAGAGGGGTGAAAATAATGACATTGTTAAAGATTTTTGATGGAGTTTTAATTTAAAAATTAAATTAAAATATGTTATTATATAGATCAAGAGATCTGTTAACTCTTACAATTTTGGCATGCTATATACAATTTTGAGGTGTCTTTTACAATCGTACACCAAAACATGTCACAACTACAATTTTAAGAAATCGGGTTGAGAATATATACATTCCAGTAGTTTTTTTATATTAAAAAAATACTTAAAAAGTAAATTTTGTGTTGTTAGTTTTAACCTGATTTCTACATCCAGTAGTGAATGGATCAATAAGTACAATTGGTTGTGCACCAAATATTACATTTGCCCTGAAAGGGGAAGGCGGTGGTGTTGATTTAGGAGATTTTGTATATGGGTGTGGTGGGGGTGTCTAAATATTTAATTCTATAAAACTAACACCCCTACATTTTCATAATGATAGTGGTGATGGTCATATCGTTGCTTTGTGTTTTTCATAAATAACTCACTGGACACAAAAGTAATATTAGTGTAGTCACCTTAGGGACAATTTTAGTCCATCCTTTACTTTTCTTTTTCGCGTGGCCAGCGCAGAGGCGGAGAAAACCAGTGAAAGTATTCTCAACTGTTTGGTGCAGCAACATTAGATTTTGACCTATGTTATAAGATCTAAGAGGGCCGTTGAAATACAGTATAAGAACACACAAAAGAGATATATAATTTTTATACCCCCGTTTGGTTCCAACACTCCACTTGCTTTCACCCATTTACAGCTTTTCATAGTTATCAAACTGTTCTACATTAGCATTACGTAGGCTTAATGGATATTGATTCTTATTTTTTTTTTAAACCAGCTTTTCCTAAATTATAAATCTCATGTTACTTGGTAGTTTTTTTAAATGTCATCATTTGTTAATTAATTATTATTTTGATACATTTTATGTTATGCTGATCTGAATTGTGAGTTTGAACCACATTAAATTTCACCAGTAACTTAAATTTTTTCCAGTGATATACTCTGATAATGTGATCTGTAGGTCCACTCACTATAAATTAATATTTATAGCCAATACATGTCTGCAAAACAAAGTGACAGCAGATTGCAATACAATTATTGGTCACTTAATTTAAAACTTGCCTTTTTTTTCGATGCCAGCTTAACTCGATCCCACTAAACACTTAGTGTGAGTAGTTATTGTATGCATTATATACTATTTCATGTTTATTTATTTCTATTAAGGTACTATATTTTTATGAATTTTGAGCCGATATTATAAGATTTTAGGTTGTTTGAGGGTAAAAAGGTCTGGATCAATGTTAGTTGCATTTTAAAAAATAGCTTTTTGTAAAAGTTAACTCATTTTGATGACATTGAAATGATCATTCTAATTCAGTTAGCTTAAGTATGAATGCTGGATATACACCAGTTGGGGGTTCGTGCATGGAGGCGGAAAGCCATGGATCCCTCCGAATGGAAGGATGTGGTGGAGCAGGCCAGTGTCCTACATGGGCTGTAGCGCCACTGATGATGATAAGTATGAATGAACCAAACATAAATTGCTGTGAAGAAAAAACATGCAATTTGTTGATTTCCTGCTATGTACCTTTATCAGAGAATGGAATTATGTCACAGTTATTTTAATTGTACATCTCATTCCTTTGTAAGCCCTGTATTCATATTTCTTATTTATGCACGTGTGGCATCTTACTTAAAT
Organism: Lymnaea stagnalis; assembly: GCA_964033795.1. Lineage (NCBI taxonomy): Eukaryota > Metazoa > Mollusca > Gastropoda > Lymnaeidae > Lymnaea > Lymnaea stagnalis. Next base: position 158,920 of record CAXITT010000964.1, read on the forward strand.
CCTTACATGACAATGCAAAAGGTACTGTGTGATTAGAATTTAGGACATTGTGTTTCTCTGGCTCTCTTCAAGATGTACAAAAGCAACGGGTACATGAATAAATTTAAGAATGTTTTTTTTAAAATACAGATTTGACCATTTTATACACAAGTTTGTGTGTGGTGACTTGAGGACAACCCATTCGTCTTATTTTGATGGTCTGCAAAACTCGGCTTCTTCCCATTCCTTGTTGTTGTTTTGGAGGAAGTCAGTGGGTGTTTTAGGTAATTCACTGTTCAAATGAATATATTTAAAATCCTTCACTTACATATTGATTAAACCTGCAATATTCACTGAAAGCAGGTTTCATGACTGGAACTGCGGACCACCTTATCAGATAGTTGTACTCAAAGTTAGATAATGGATTATAAATGTCTAAACCGAGATGCAAAAAAAAAAAAAAAGTAATTTCATGTCATGATCAATGTCTCCCGGGTAAACTGTACATTATTTATATTTTTAACATTTATTTAGTTATTGGTTCTGGTTCCAGCATATGCAGTCTTGTTGGAACATATTTAAAAAAAATCTGATTTGTAGTTTTAGGGTCTCTATCAATGTGCTGACTTTGGCAGTCTTCATTATACTTCATGTGATATTTTAAAATTTTTTCTTCTAAATAATTGATGAATACTGGTTTCTTAAGGTATATATCTCTGACCAATGCTCATTAGGGACAGTGCACATATTATATAAATCAAAGGGGATGGGAGGGTTGGTTTGACATTTTTTATATTGTGTTACATGGGGTTGGGGTATGTGGTAGAGAGCAAAGTTATATTTAAAAAAAATAAATTTAAAACTTTAAAAAAATAATTAATTCTTATCTGGGCAAAATTTATTGCTTTTTAAAGTTTCTGTAATAATCCTAGATTATTAAAAAATAATTTTTTTTTTATTTTTGCGTAATAATAGTTTGCACATTAAAGAAAAATATTCTGACTCTTTGTGTGAAATTTTCTTGCTTCCGCTTGTTTTTGGACTTTATTCGGTTTGATTAGGTTGTTGAGGGTTGGGTAGTTTCTAGAAATGTTATAAAGTATTAGGTGGGTCGGTCAGTGGATATGTTATATAACTCTATAAGGGGTAGATGGTGGGTAAAAATGTCATATTTTTGTGTTAGATAATATGTGCGCAGTCCCTTACTATTTCCATTTGTTGTTTCTTTTCATAATTTCTTAACATATTTTTATAAACAAAAGGAAGATAACATCTTTTTATTTGTTGCTAAATATATTTTATAAGCAAAAAGGAATAAAATTTTTGTTTCAATAAATGGAATAAATAAATATATTTTTTATATCTATATAATTATAATATTCTCCCATTTTTTCATCTCTGAACTTTAAACTACCAACTGTTAAAGGAATAAACAAATCTATTCCATGTTTGATCTCACTGTCACTTGAAATAAAAAAATAAATATTATTTAATTTTAATATTTTAAATTATTTTAAATCAGGGAGTCTCATCACGTGGCAAAATCTCGACTCGCTTTTACTCCACATTTTTACTTTGGGATTTAATTGCAATAGAGACAATATGGTTGAATAAAGACTTCTATTCAAAATGTCCATTCACATATTCCGTAAGTGACACATGTTGCTTAGAGATTATTATGTTTGGGTCATATAAAACTTACTTTGTAAAATAATGCATTTACAATGCTGTTTTTTTTCTTTTGACTGGTCCAAATATCTTCATTATGATTTTAATAATTCTCTTACCCTTTCATTACCCCTGGTTTTTGGGCATCTATTTTTGCTGACTCAGCAAACTCAGCAATTTAAAAAAAAAAATTAAAGATGAAACTTCAGGTATTATCTCATTCTCTATCTGATTCGCTTATTAACTTCTCTATAGATTAATGAATAAAGAAATATATAGCATTGAAATATGACATCGACGTGACGTCCTTGGTATTTCGGAAAAGTTCTTTGCATCTTTGTTATGATGACAATGTGGCGTCCTTGGTAATTTAAAGTGGGTGAGTGTGACATGGCGTCGACGTCATCAGTAACAAAAAGGTTAATGCATGGTTAGAGTATTTTTTCATTGAAATCTGTACATAAAATCCTGTAACTGTTTTCAGACCATAAAACTCATCTCACAGCAAAAATGTTTCATTAAAAAAATCACCATTTTGTTGCGGCCAATGGCTCAACATCTGCTCTGTTCAATATATTTTAAGAATTGATTGTTAGTAATGTTAGTCCTTTGATGCTGTTCACTAAATTCTAAGAACCTTTTGTATTCTTGGATGTATCTGGATTTGTGATAAAATCTTGAATCTTCATTTGCACATGAAAAATCTGCCTACCTACCACATTCCAACTATTTATTTTCTTTATGATTAAATATTGGTTACCTATGTGAGGTCCGTACTTGATTTCAATCCTATTTTAATTAGAAAAGTAAATGAATTTATAAATCAAATTTACCCTTTAAAAAAAAATACTGTACCCCAGGAAGAGATTTTCTTGTTGAAGACTTATTTAAATGACCATACTAACACTCATAACAATTTTTAAAAACAAAATGTATTTGTTTAAAAGTAAAAGATATAATTTTTTTTGTTTTAAGGTAACCATGTAATCATACATAAATCTTAAAATATTAAATTAATGAAATCAAAAGCTTGTTGGCCCTGTACACGATTGGTAAACTATTTTAAATTGTTTCATATACACACTCAAATGGTATGTTTTTATTTCTGGAGATGAATGAAATTAATGCCCAACTTTCTAGTCATCAAGGTGGTCCATTAATATTCATACTTCACCAGGTTTGTACATAATTTAAGAGTTGTGCAAAGATTGAACTTTTACATAATGTAATAATTGTACATTTGTGTTTATTTTGGTTTTCCTTAAAAACATAATTTTTTTTATTTCGCAAACACCTTCTGGGATGATTGTCTACCATATTTTCCATTTAATGCATATTAGCTGTGTTGCTCAGGGTTGAAATGGGTGGAAATACTTTGACTTGGTTATTATATGCATGTAATTAGTTTTTGTAGTGTTGCGTTTGTTTTAAATGTGGTAAATTATAGATTTTTTTTTTTTTTTTTTTTTACTCTTTTACCGCGCTTCGAGCCTTTGGGGTGGAAGCGTGTTTTTGAAATACACTTTTTTATTTTTTCATTTTTTTTTTTTTTTTTTTTTTTTTTTTATATTTTGTAAATTATATATTTTTTTTTTTTTTTTTTTTTACTCTTGTACCGCGCTTCGAGCCTTTGGGGATGAAGCGTGTTTTTGAAATACACTTTATTATTATTTCCTCCTGTCAAAGTATGAAACGGCATTCATTAAAGAATTTAAGTTCCCTTGTTAATTAATTATGTGCTGTGAATTTCCATTTAAAAATATTTTTGATACTTTTAATTTTAATGTTTTCGATTAAATTTTATTGTTGTAAATTTGGATACAATTTAGTTTTGTTCCTGTAACTGTAACAAATGCATCTTTTTAAATTCCTTTTAACTTCAAAATTTTATGAATGTAACATTTTCATATATTTTCAAAAATCTCTTTATGTATACTCCAGTGCTAAAAGTGAACTTTCATCATCACTCACCATTGAGATTACATTCATTCTTTGGAAGAAAATGAAAATCAATTTATTAAAATTCTCCAGTCTGTCTTTAATGGGTTGTTTTCTTCTTCTGAGCACTTTAAACTGTAAATCATTGATTATGCTGTTCAATCTCATTTAAATATATTTGTAAAAATATTGTATTCATTCAAAATATTGGCGACTTTGTATTACTGGAGTTTTTTTTGGTAAATTTCAGGCACCTACCAGGACCAGCTGTCTGCTTATTCATAAGCCTCATTACCATATTCATAAGCCCAAGTACCAGCTAATCCTTAATATTCATGAGCCCCAGTAGTACCAGCTAAGCACATATATTCGTAAGCCTCAGTACCAGTTTAGTCTACATATTCATGAGCCCCAGTACCAGCAAAGCCTTCATATTCATAAGCCCCATTACCAGCTAATCCTACATATTCATAAGCCCCAGTACCAGCTAAGTCTACATATTCATAAGCCCCAGTACCAGCTAAGCCTAAACCAGCATCGGTTTGTTGTCATGATTTTTGTACTGTTGAGTAACATTGAGTTTTACATCAAAGCCCTGAATGAACCCTATGAAAGGCTTTAAAATCTTTAAGATATTACCATTGATGGAATCAGGTTGATCTAATGGCACTCAAAACATCATCCAATAAACACACTTAAACTTGTTTTTATTTTATTTTTTTGCTGATATCCATAAGTTAAACATTCTTGTCCCAACCAGTGTTAAATTTGAGTCCTGATATGATTCAAAGAAATGAAAGGACCTTTCCTGTTTATTGATAAACCTGCTACTTTATACTAACAAAGATGACTGAATACTTAAGGTCAAGTTATACGCAAACAGACAAATAACGCAAGGCTAACAAGAAAATTTATTAGTCTTATGTTTATTTCTAACATGGAACAAAAAGCTCGTGGGATGATCATAAAAGATTTGTTGAATTTGATTAATATTTGCAGCTTGTCATCATATTTACATCTACATCTTAAAAAATCTATTTGTTTACAGTAACCAAGGAAACAAACAAGAACACACAACTCATGTCTCACAAAATGTAATAGGATAGGAATATGGTCAATAAGAAGTCAATCTCTTAATCATGCGGCTGCACCTTCTCTTAGTGCAGATTGATTATAGTGAAATGCAACACAAGGGCATGTGGTTTGTTGTTGGATTAGGGCTGAGGACATCACATGACTCACTGGAGCTGCCACGTGACAACACACTGAGGTTATCACTTGACTCGAGGCACTGAGGCTGTCACATGACTCACAGGAGCTGCCACGTGACAACACACTGAGGCTGTCACATGACTCCGGTTGCTAATCGTGTCCAATAACTCATTACAGAGGCTGTGGCATTTCCCAATTGGGTTACTTGGGCTGTCACATGACCCAGTCACTGCCATTATGACCTCGGTTACTGAGGGTATGACCCTGACCAAGCAATGATGATGTGACATCCAAGACGCCAAAATACACCATTTTCTAAAAGGCATCACATGACCAGGGGGCATTGCGGTCATGCCATTTTTAACTTCACGTGGTCATAGTCTCCCTTGTAGTACTGCCCCATAATGAAAGGCATAAAAACTGTATGGCCTGCTGATGTTAAACAAACTTGAAAGATACAAGCATAAATTCATAAATACTTTAATAAGAGCAACAATGAAAATGAGATGAGAAAGTGCATACAGGTTCTGCCATGCCAAACATTTGAGACAACATGCCAATCAATGTGACTTGTGGGTGACCCACCCCAAAAGCCAGTGGTTCCAAAACTGTGCACCGTAGGGCCCTGCGTGCACTTCTCAAAGGCTCCGCGGACATTCCCCCCCCCTCCCCCCAATAACACTACTCATAACCATCAACTTGTAAAACATAGGGTACGCCTAAGGGTTCCCCTATAGAGAACAATTGGTAAAAAGGGCTCAGTGGGTAAAAAAAGTTGGGAACCACTGCCAAAGGAAGTAATGCACCAAAATGTACATTTAACATTCTACATGTGAGTTGCATGGTATGTATCGTCCTTAAATGATATGCTTGCCAGGTTGTCACAGTTCACATATCAAATTGTTAAAGAGTTTCGGATCTTTGAGAATGGTCGGGTAATTTTAATTAAAGCTAGAATCAATAAATCATGTTGTGATCACAAGAAGCTTGGCAAGATATCTCCTCATTTGGGAGTACAGCCACGGAGTTAGGAAGTCAGTGTTGAACTAAGTTGGGGGTCCAAGTACAAATGATTTCTCCGAATCATAAATGAGTAGAACTTATGAGGTAAATATCCAAGGACTGGATAATCTATCTTTTACCACAGACTGGATAATCAATCTTTAGCCAAGGACTGGATCATCAGTCTTTTGTCACAATAGCAACCACCTCTGAATAATGTCTCCCAATCAATCATCCAGCTCTAAGACTGAAGTCATACATAAAGCGTAAGGAGTAAGAAGGACACAAAAATAATCAACCACTGCATGCTCTCTGTAAGGTACTGTACACATCATTGTACTGTACCCATCATGCATCACTGTTCTTATACATCACTGCTCTAAGCATGATAGACACAGACAACTCATTTTGTAGGTTCTATTAAATATAATCTAAACTATATTTGTATTTATAACGCCATTGACTAAGCTAAATAAATCAATTTTAAAAAAAATTAAAAAATTACCACAATTAGAATTTTCAACAAAATTTTGTTTATTATAATAATATGAAATGTATTTTCTGTACATACACACATTTAATCCACTCACTTTGAAAAAAAAACTTTATTTACATTCTAAAATACCCTGTTAATGCATATAATCAGCTGTATTAACTTGTTACAAATTTAATGAGCAAATCCCTTTTTGAAACTTTGAAAAAATAACTGATAACTTTCTCAGTGACTAAACATATCCCCCCCCCACCCCCCCCCCCC